>CM076578.1:1878582743-1879038624 GCA_034641835.2 Pinus albicaulis
TTCGAACACTTTGAATTTTGAGCCTTGTACTTTATTGTGTTGTACCTATACCCGTATAAGTTGCCCCACTCAATGGTAACATTAAAAAATTCAACTATTAGCATTATGCATCACTTCAGCAAGATTGTTTCTATTTTCATGGAATACTCCTTCATCCAACTTCGTAAAAATATCAGAATAATCCACCTCCCTTATTTTTCCCAGGATATTTTCATCGGTTTCTTTGATGGAGAAGTACAAGGAAATAATTGTGAAGGGGGGCAGGGGTGATTAAAATTACAGGGAACACTTTTTTACTTTTCCAAGTTGGTTTAGAAATTGGAACTAATAAAAAATCATAACTAATAGATATTTGGGATCTTACGATATTAGCATTGCTAAAAAATACTAAACACATAAAAATTATAGCATATTCCAAGTTTGTAATTGATTGATCCAGGTGGATATCGGTGGCTACCCACCTATTCCATTTGGACCCACACCATCAATTCTTGCAACTTTTCACATTCAACACCACTTACTATTTTTAGCAGGATTTTGGGTCCTACACTCCCGGAGCCATTTTGGGGCCTTAATGATCCAGGTAATATTGGTGTCCACCCACCTATTCCATTTGAACCCCCACCATCATTTCGTATCGTTTTCAAGTTTCAGCGTAGCTTACTATTTTTAGCAATTTTTTGGGCCCTGAACTTCCGGAGCTGTTTTGAGGCCCTAAACGACATTTTTTGGGAAAACCGAGAGCAACATGGGTCCATGGACTAATGTTGCTCACATGGATCCATGGACCAATGTTTCACATCAAAAGTTTTGATTCTGATATTCTAATGAGCTATCGAGCTGGCCAAATGGAGATCTAACATGCCAAAGATATTCGTAGTTGAAACACCAACTTACCCAAACGGGGACCCACAGTTTTGGCGCTTCATCTCCTAGAGTTAGGTTTTTGGACTTTTCAGTTTTTCCATTGTTTCTCAATAATAAATAGGCCCTCGAGCCTCATTGTAACACAGTTCAGAGGTCTGTAGCCACCACATCTCTTCTCAGAGATTCGCTACCAGCACCCTAGCTATTTTATTTCCATTATGTCTGTAAGCATATTTCTGTTATTTTATATTAATGAAATGATGCATTATTTCCGTTGCATATCTATGTTTATGGTTATTTCTGTATTCTGTTGCGATCCTGCATAAATCCAGATCATTGATTGGCTTGTAGGTAAAGCTCATCTAGAGGTTCTAAATATTGCAACGTGGAAGAGAATAATTAAGGAGAAGACGAAATAATTTCAAGAGATCAACTTTCATCATATTTATAGGGGGGTTAATACAACAACATATAGCCTTTGAAAAATAGCTCTCTCATTGGATCATATCCTCATTTAATATGAGAACTCGATGGATCCACAATTAGAAGCAATCATTTGATAACAATAGGTCAATGGTTTATCTTTCAAAATACTCAAGAAACATTGAAAGAAATATTTTTCTCTATTATATATTTCTAGTTTTCACTAGTTAAAGAAGGAACTCAATATCTATCATTTTAAATCTTCCAAAAAGTTTGAAATCACTTCTCAGGTTTTTTTTGTCACTAGTGTTTTGGGTTTGATTTATATTAGAAAATTTGAAAAATAGTCCAATGAATCTTAAGCACCGCCAATCTTAAGCTCACTCGCCTCATTAACAACCTCATAACCTCATTGTAAGAATGTGAATATTGGTCTTGATAAGCTCTTATCTGTACTTCTTGTTGCTTTCACGAATAAATTTCTGAATGAATATAAGTTGCATATTAAAATCATTAGACCGTTACTTCAATTGAAAGTCACCTTGCTTTGAAAATGATTTCATGAACTTTGAGATATCTACATCTTTGTTCACCATATTCTCTTTGACATAAACAAACTTGGATAAAACAAAATCCTCGAGTGGTCCCCTTTTACTTGCCTTATTTTAGAAAATTGAGTCGTTTAGTGGTCGATATTTTCTATATACATAAAGTACCTTTATCTAAATTTGTATACAAATTTGTTTATTTAACTTTATTTAAATATATACAAATTTGTTTATATAACTTACCTCACATTTCCTAGAGTATAAAATTTTATTGTTTAGTAATATATAAGATGAAGATCACCAGAGCATCGGTAAAGATTCACACGACATCTAACAATGTAGTAAACATGAAACACAAACGATTCTAAGTCCTAACAATGCACAATTTCACTTATAAGTATGGATACTTCCCCACGAATGGGTTGCAACCCATATACATTTTAAATAACTAACTAATCTTATATTCTATAAAAGAAAATAAAATGTTATTTAAAATAATCTAAAATATATCATCTTGTTATGATATATATATTCTTGGATTTGAAATTAATTTTAGTTTATTATGTTTTTTTTTATAAAAGTTCAAAACATTGTTCTATACATATTAATAATAACTAAAAATTAATATTTTATAAAATTTTGTTATTTATTTTAAAATATATAGATTATTAATTTTAAAAATAATAATGATGATGGTTAACATTTACTAAGATGAATCTTGTTTATTGGATTTTAAGAAATAAATCAATTAATTGAGATTTTTTAATATTTTATTTTTATGATAAAAAATATGATAGAAGTGTCTAAAGATTATTGTAGTTTTGTCTGCTTAACAAGTCAATAAGCTTTGGAAGTGTGGCAAATGATTTGAAGAGGAGAATGAATGTGAGTAAGGGTCTACCAATCCGATATAAATTTCTTTTCATCTTCAACTGTCTCATATTGCAAAAGGGGCAGATTTTTTAGTCCCAAAGATTTTTGGGAATATACCAATTCTCGATTTCACTACAAAGTTTATAAGAATTAGTTCTTATCTTTGAAATATTCATTTTCTTTTTAGCACTAGTCAAGGCAGAAAGATAATTTGGCTAGCAAAAATATGGTTGATCACCTCCTTATAATAACTTAACTTTCGTACTTCCTCTAACTCCTTATCATCTCACAACTTATCTTTAAATATAAAAGTAATAGGAATAAAATACTATTAATTTAATTTACATTTCTTGTTTAATTTTGTTTAATTTATGTTTTTTTATTAAAATAAAAATAGAAAAATAATTGTAAAGTGTATACCACATAAAAATTACAAAATATTAAAAATATATAAAAATAATAATTTTATTTTAGAAATTACAAAACATTAAAAAAAACATATAAAAAATCATAGAAACTTTTCAAAAATAGTTGAAAAATCACAAAATATTCTCTAATAACCATAAATGTTTATACTATAATTATATAATATTTTATTAATTTATTAATAATAATTTTGTTTAAATATCTAAAATGAAATTGAATATTTATAAAAAATTTAAAATATATATTGAAATTGAATTTCAACATTTACATTTGACATTTGTATATATTTCTTTAATGATAAATCCATATATTTTAGTATACTTAATTGATTCATTCTATATAATCTAAGTATTATCTAATTCATGTAGACCAATTTACTTTATAAGTACATTTTATAACACCACAATATTGTAATAATAATTTTTGCATTGGCACTTATCAATGCAAAAAAATTACTATTACAATAGTTTAATGTTATAAAATGTAATTATGAAGTAAAATGATCTACCTGATCTAGAAAATATTTAGATCATATAGAATGAATAAATTAAGTACATTAAAATATATAAATTTATGTTTAAAGCGATATATATATATATAGCTCATATTATTTATAAATTAATAAAAAGTTTACACCATTAAAGTTTATTTTTTTAAATTTCTTCCATATATTCAATTTTATTGTATAAATTTAAATAAAATGTTAATATTATTAATAAATTAATAAAATAAAATAATATATAATTTAATTTAAATAATTTTTATTATTTCAAAAATATTTTGTAATTCTCTAACCATATATATATATATATAATTTTGTAATTCCTATTTTATATGCACTTTATAATTATTTTTCTATTTTTATTTTTAATAATAAAATCCACATTCCAGCATAATAGGGAGAATTTCGAAAATAAGCCTTAATACATTTTCTTAACTATGTTATTATACTTTACAATTTATCACTTCACATGCCATTTCTTTTTTATATTTATTTACTTCACATGAGATTTAATATATTTCGATTTTTGTATATTTTTAAAATTTTCATTTGTCGATTTCGGTCTAATATTTTTTTCCGAAAACCAGAAGAGAAAATTAATTTAATTTTTTAAAGTAATTTTAAGGTAATAATGAATAATTATATGAAAAATTAATTATAAGTGACTTTTGGATTAATGAAGAAATAAATTTTATAAAATAATTTTATTATTAAAAATTTAATCCATGGTATTTCAACAACTTTTAATATTTCAGTCATTTTAATTAAAGAATAAAAATTATAAAAAGGAAGACGAGAGTTTATTTGTGGCATGATTCAGTATATGTAATTTTGATAATTTTTTTTAGAGTTCTAGTAACTTATGGTGGGAAGGGAAACCTTCATTATATTTCCAAGTTTTCTTGTTGAAATGTAGAACCTATCTAGCGACATTGGTTTTATTGGTTGCAAAGCCACCCTATCTCTTTATTTTGTTTACAGTTGAAGATTGATTCAAGCTAAAGATTCTATTCATTCCATTGTGCTTATTTTGTGGCTGAGTTCATTGAATTGCATGGGATGAGTTTATTCCTGTACCTATTTCTTGAAAACAATTTTTAGTTGGGAAAATATGCCAATAAATCAACTCAACCTACTTTAGGCTCAAGCTAGCCCTTGAACTAGAGGGGACTCCCTTAAATGTTATGAAAATAATTTACTATTCATGGAAATGAACAATAGCCTTTTGAGCACATTGGGCGTATTTAGGATTTTTTTGAAAGATTGTTGTTGATGGTCTTAAACTCCTAGAAAATGTATTAAACAATTTCCTTCCAAATTTTACCAAAGCTAGTATCCAACCACAAAAACATAACAATATTCAAAGAATTTAATGGAAGACTTAAGAAAGAATAACAAATGATCTAACATTTAATATGAACAAGTATATCTCCTGACAAGTCTAAAAATCATGAGAAGATCCTTCAATAACTTGAAAATATATAAATTTCATTTGCGAAAAAATAAATAATCTAAAGTTGCAAAGGGACCAATATTGATATTTTTTTCTATTTTATCTACTTAGTGTTGAACATAACTTTGCAGGGGATATAAGGTAGTTGATTCTCAACATAACCTCTCCCAATGCTCCACATAACTTCAAGATATATGAAGGAAAAATATAATGAAAACAAGAAGTACTCACATATGACACAATATTGTCATTTGTTGGAAATAGAAACCTTTGATTAAACTTGGAAACATCAAAGCTTTTGCAAATTAAAACTTGGGTTTTTTTCAGCAAAATTCAATCCTTATTCCATTGGAAAGAAATAATATGTAGAAAGTTATATTCCTGAAATTGTTACAATATTTCAAGAATAAAAATCTAATAATTAAACTAAAAATAAAATAAATCCTAACATAGTGTTAAGAAATATAGAGTTGATCTATTGACTGTTGATAGTCTTCCTTGAAATTTGAATTTATTGAAGTTGTTCCTTGAGAATCTATTAATTCCCCTTTAAACCAGGCAATTTCCACCACCTATTCTAGTAGTTGTTCTTTCATTTTATTGTGGAGGATTAATATTTTCCACTTGGTCAAGAATGGTTTATAAACTTTTTCCATCTCCAATTTTTAGTCTATCTGAAAATACTTTGACCAAGAGTCATTCTCAAACATATCAATTCAGTCACCACAAACAAAATGCAGTAATCATTGCTCAATCATCAACGCTAAGGGGATTTAACCCATTAGGATTAGTAAGTCTATGAATTACACATAGAGGTAACCGCCAATCCCCGATAAGAGAAATAAATGGAGGTAATATTGTCTTTAGATAATAATTGTGAAGAGACTTGTTGTGTACAACTATCACACGTCATACTTCAACATAAAGAATGCATCCAAAACCAAGACTCTTTGTCTCCTTGACTCTGAATTCAACATGATCAAAACTATGTTACATACACTTCAAAGAAATGTTGAATGTGATTTTAGTGTAGCTAAATAATATCTATTTTTTAAAATCAAAGTCTGCAAATCCTGCTTCAAGACAAGGCTTTCTAGTTTGTCAATTCCACTTCCATATTCTGTAGTTTTGATAGAAGAACAAATTATGGATTTGGGAGAATACCTTGGTAATATAATGCTAACATAAGAATGGTTAAGCATATGATTAATGAGTTGAACAACTAATGTTCTTTTAACAACACCATTCTGTATAACAATGAGTATAGATTTTATGTTGAATCTTATTATTACTAACTTCAAATTAGTATTTACAACAACCTTCATAGCTAGTTTCACAAGCCTTTTTGGTTTCTTCCTTGAGTTTGAGAAAGTGGATGATTTGGGCTTATTATTTCATATTCAAAGGCAAAACATGAAAATATACAAATTTCTCCCAAAACCATAGGCCTATCTATCTTTGCAACTTCTTTAAATATATCTCTTAACAATTATTGGAGTTTAGCAAGTGCATCCAAACTAAAGCTATAAAATTACTACAACCCTTATTAATTTCTATCTACCGTGTTGTAAATACTCTCACACCTATAGTTTTTTTTTGTTTCATAATAGTGAAGAACAAGTTATTACAAAACAAGCATGAAATGCTATCTCTAAATCCATAATGTCTTAGTTGTTGACATCACATTATACTTTACTTGGTTGGTTTATATATATATTCAAAATTATTATGCAACATCTATGTTATAAGGTGTTATTCTAGATTTCCTCATCCATAAAATATTCCATATAATACAAAATAATGCCTTAATTGTTGACATCACATTATATATATATATATATATATATATATATATATATTCAACATGATTATGCAACATATATGTTATATGGTGTTATTCTAAATTTCCTCATCCATAAAATACTCCATATAATGCTTGCAAAATATGGTTTTAATATTTTATAAGTTCACACACACACACACATAGAGAGATATATATACTTTAAACCACTATGAACTCATGCACCACATTTATTAACCATCACAACAATAGTAATTTATTCATATATTTACCCAACTCCTTTTCTAGGAATAAGTATTTCTATCTATTATGGATTAAACACCTCATTGTGATTAGGGTATTAATACAACTCTTTGTATCAACCTAGTGAAATATCTTCCATATAAATGGAACTATGATTAATTTATTTATGAATATGGTATTAATTTAAAACACACATAAGCTATTATTAATTTCCATTAAAGCTATGACTTCTGGATGATTCTATTATTACGTGTTGAATTAAATTTGTTTCCATGTTTGTCATGTTGACCTAACACATCAATAATTGGATTTGTTTGTTTCCAATAGACAATGGAGATTGCAGTAGGGTTTTATAGTGGTGTTAATGACTTGGTTGAATTATCATTTTGCCACATTCATTCTTCTGGATTTTTATACTATTTTATGACTCTACAACTAGGGTTTCAGTGACATTTTCTCACCAGGTGTTCTATGCTTATTGTCCATGGTGTTATTTTTCCTCCATATGTTAATTTGAACTATTGAATTCCTATTTTTTCGAGTAGAACATTTTTTATCTTCCATGTGTCAAGATTATTTGACAGGGGTAAGCTCTATTTATCTCTTCCTAATGTTGGAAAATTTAAATAAAAAAATAGAGGGATGTGTTTCCCCCACAACACAGAGAATGCATATACTGGGAAATAAACAATTTACACATAGACAGAGCAAGAACATATGAAAATAATTCTATTTCAATTATTCAACTCTTATCACTCTCTAAACATATGAAAATTACATTGATTTAATACAAAATAGTCGAAGCCTGAAAATTTAAGGCAATTCAATGCAGGAATGGACGGGTAACAACCAAATGGCCTTCCATTCTGATCCATTGTTTCCTACAAGAAACAACGTACAAAACACAAAATCCCGGACATGAAATATTATGGGTTTCAGCTCTGAGAGCACATCACATCCGCGCCCTCCATCACAAATCGCATATCAGTGATTATAAATTTTAACCGGCGCATATGAGAAAACCTTAAGTTCTTGTGGTTGTGATGTATGATGGTACGATCACATCGCAACATAAAATATTTAACTTGTGAAGCGCTATCCATTAAACTTTGCGATATGTGATTGTGATCACATCGCAACTTAAACATAATAACTTGCAGGCACTATCCTCCTGAGCTTGTGGGTGCTTATGTGCGTTATCCTCTTGAGCTTGCCACGATGTGATTTTAGATCATATCGCAACATAAAAAAGATAACTTTCCGGTGATTAAAAGGTAAATCTTAAAATGTGTGAAGTGCGAACTTGATGGCAGTTTAAAAGTTAAAACATAAAATGTGTGAAGTGCGGGGCACACTAAAAGGTAAGCGGTAAATCTTGTGAAATGCAAAATCTAAGTTTTGCGATGTGCGATGATGATGTCGTATCGCAACATCGCAAGGTTTGGTTCATGTACTTAAAGGTAAATTCTAAAGTGTGCAAAGTACGGGTTGTGGTGCAGTAAATAGCGATAAGTGTGAAATGCAAAAGGTAAGGAATAAAGCGAATTAAAAAGGTTTGTGGTGGTTTGTAATGAGGTAAGGTTGAGGGTCCCATCATATCAGATTAGCGGAGAAATAAGTTTCGGTGAAGTTCTTAAGGGGTAAACCTTAAAACTTGCAGGCTGAGGTATGCGGGGAAAATGTAAGTCAACGACGGTGGGTAAGAAATAACACAGAGAAAAGTTTGGGTACTTTATTTTCTCGATTTTGCGTGAAAAGAATCCAGATTTGAAAACTTGGGTTTTTTCCTTCCCTGCAACAAAAAATCAATGAAGTGTGGGCTGCTGCCACTTTTATTCTTGGCGGTGGTTGGGAGTATTTCCAACACTCTCCCTTAATCACAACTACTACCATCAATCATTCCCAGACAACTTATGAGATAAAAAGAAACTTTTCTATCCTAATGGCTTTGTGAGGATATCTGCAAACTCTTCCTCTGACCTGCAATGTTGCAACACAATTTCACCATTGTTAACTAATTCCCTTATGAAATGGTATTTGGCATCAATATGCTTTATTCTCTTGTGGAAAACATAATTCTTTGACAATGCAATTGCGAGTTGTTATCACAGAAAATTGTGGTTCCTTTGTCTTGTTCATGACATAAATCCCTCAACATCCTTCTCATCCAAACTGCTTGACATGTTGTTGTTGTTGCTTCTAGATATTCAGCTTTTGTTGTTGATACTAAAACTATTGGCTGCTTCTTAGAAGCCCATGAAATGGCTCCCAATCCCAAATGAAAAACATACCCTGATATGCTCTTTTTGTCATCAACATTTCCAACCCAATCACTGTTAATGTAACCAATCAACTTAAAATCATCATTTTTGGAGTATAGAACACCATACTCTTTTATTCCATTTACATACCTCAATATTCTCTTGGCTGCTTACCAATGTGTCTCCTTTGGTGTCTCCATGAATTTGCATATCAAACTTACTGCATACATTATATCAGACCTAGTTGCAGTCAAATACATTAGATTGCCAACCATGCTTTTGTACAATGTCGGATTGAAATTCTTGTTGCAATGTTCCTTGATCAACTTCAACACCACAAAAGTTGGAGTTGATGATGGCTTGTTGTTTGGCATATTGAACCTTTTTAAAAATTCTGTAACATACTTTGCTTGGGAGATAAAAATTCCCTTTTCTGTTTTCTTTACTTCTATGCCTAAAAAATATCTTAACAAATCCAAGTCAGCCATTTCAAACTCACTTTTCATGACTTATTTGAAATAAAAAATGAGAGAAATATCATTGCCAGTAAAAATCAAATCATCTACATACAAAAGAATAATAATAATCTTACCATTTTTTTCTTTGATGTAGAGTGTGGGTTCATTATCACATTTTTTGAACCCATTGTCTATCAGGTAAGAATCAATCCTGTTGTACCATGCTTGTGGTGCTTGCTTCAGCCCATAAAGAGCTTTTTGTAACTTACACACTTTGTGTTCTTGGCCTTCTATCTCATGGCCAAGAGGTTGTTCAACATACATCTCCTCTTTCAACACTCCATTCAATAATGTTGACTTCACATCCATTTGATAAAATTTCCATTTTTGTTGTGCTGTTATAGACAAAAATGTCTGCACTGTATCCATCCTTGCAACTGGTGTAAAGGTTTCCTCATAGTCTCTTCCTTGCTGTTGCTTGTAGCCTTTGACAACTAGCCTTGCTTTATGCATTTCTATCTTTCCTTCAATGTTTCTTTTGGTCTTGTAGACCCATTTCACTCCAATACTTCTTTTCCTTATGGGAGGTCCACTAAATCCCATGTGTCATTCCTTTTTATTGCTCCTACTTCTTCATTCATTTCTTCAATCCACTTCTTTTCTTTGACTGCATATTCAAAATGTATTGGGTCATCAACATGACAAAATAATGCAAATAAATAATTCAAACCAACACTATTATAACCTTCTTCTTGCTCATAAATTTCACTTAAATTTCTGGATCTTGGTCTTCTTTTAGTTTCTGAAGATGTGCTTAGAGTTGCACTTGAACTCAAGGGAGTTTCTGATCCCTGTGGTGTGCTTGGAGAATAACTTCCTTTGTTTCTAAATGTTGTTATATTGCTTTCTTGTGGTGGGTTATGTTGAGCTTGTGTAGGTGGATGAGGAGCCACCGTTGAGGAGTTTCTTGCTGCAATCCATTCCTCTTTCTCTTCATGGGACATACATGTCTTCACATTTACTGTCTTCTCTACAATTACATCCCATGATTCTTCCTCTATGAACTGGACATCTTTGTTGATTATTACTTTCTTTTTTGATGGATTATAGAGCTTGTAAGCCTTGGATTCATCATTGTATCCAAAAATATACATTTCTCCCCCTTGTTTTCCAACTTCTTCCTTAAAATATCTGATACATGTGCATATGCCACACATCCAAACACTCTCGTGTGAGTGAGAAATTGCTTTGTTCCACCCCATGCTTCTTATGGAACTCTATTCATAACACTTTTGCTTGGAAATCTATTAATAATATAAGCTACAAAAGTGAAAACTTCATCCCAATACTCATTTGGATAATACTTTTCATTCAACATACTTCTTACCATGTCCATGATGGTCCTATTCTTTCTTTCTACTACACCATTTTTCTGAGGTGTATACCTTGTGGTAAATTGATTATGTATTCCATGCTCCCCGCAGAAACATAGGAAGTCTTTGGAGATATATTCTCCACCTCTATCAGTTCTCAACACTTTTATGTAGTGTCCACTTTTCTTCTCAAAAAGAGCTTTGTAATGGTAGAACTGTTCAAACACTTCACTTTTCTGTTCTAGAAAATTGACCCATGCCTTCCTTGTGTAATCATGTATAAATGTCAACATATAGTGATTTCCAGCTAATGATGGTGTTTGCATTGGTCCACATAAATATAAGTGGACAATATCCAAAGGTTCCTTTTCCCTTATACTCTTTCCTGCTGGAAATGATTCTCTATGTTGTTTTCCCAAGATGAAACCTTCATTTCGGCTGTCTGGTTTGTCTATGGGTGGTAATCCCTTTACCATGCCTTTTCTATGCAACAAGTTCAAACCTTCGAAATTGAGATGACCAAATCTCAAATGCCATAACCATTTCTCATCTTTCACTTCTTCTTGAAATATTTCTTGTGTGACAGCTGCTATAACACCTCCTTCCTTCAGGTCTAATTTGATCTTGAGAGGAAATATTCTATTTCTTATCATATGCACTTTTGCAAGGAGCTGTCTACTTGGAGGTTTATCCATGATTGTGCACACATCATATTTAAAAAATACATTGTAACCCTTTTTCATGAGCTGTCCAATGCTTAAAATGTTACATTTCAGGCGAAGGAAATAATAGACATTTTGCATGAACTTCTTCTCTCCCTTATTTGTCAATATATTTACTCTTCCTTTTCCCATGACAAAGACCTTGCTATCAATCCCCATTGTCACTTCAGATTTTACACTCATATAGGTAGGAAAAAATTGATATTTTTCCAGTCATATGGTTACTACACCCTGAATCTAAGGACCATACATCTTCTTGATTCTCTTGTGCTACATTACAAGCTAAAAGAACGCTACCATGGTTCTAATTTTCTTTTGCGAAATTTACACTAAGCTTACTACCGATTTCATTTTTCTTCTTTCTACATTCATTTTCATAATGACCATAATTTTTGCAATAATGACATTAGACATGAGATTTATCATACCTCTATCCTTGTGCTTGATTCTATCTTGAGCCTTGGCTTGGATTCTGATTGCTGCCCCTTCCACTTGTGCTTGCAGGGATGCTTCTTCCACCTCTGTGTGGGCTTCTTCCTCTTCCTCGGTATTTTGATCTTCCTTAACCTCTACCTTGACCAAAAGACATTTTTGTATTAAATGCATGCTCTAATGAGGAGTTTTTTTATCTATTTAGTCTGTGCTCATGAGATATCAATGATGCATGAAGCTCATCCATTGAAAACTGTGAGAGATCTTTTGTCTCTTCTATGGCCAAAACTATGGCATCAAACCTTGATGGTAGACTTCTTAAGACTTTCTCAACTATTCTCCTTTCTTCAAGTGTCTCTCCATGAGACCTGATTTGGGTAACCAGCCAAATCACATGTGTAAATAATGAGTCTATATTATTAGACTCTTTCATACAAAGAGTTTCAAAATCTCTTCTCAGCATTTGAAGTTTTGTTGTCTTCACCATTGCCATGCCTTGGTAGGATTTTGGAGGGTATCCCATGGCTCCTTAGACTTTGTTGCTGCTGAAACCCTTGGGAAAATACTCTCATGTACTTCTTGGAAAATATAGAGGAGGGATTTAGAGTCCTTCTTCTTATTATCTCTCAACAAATCTCTTTCTGCTTGTGTCAAAGCATTATACGCTGCTGCATCTTCCGGTTCTTGGAAACCATTTTCCACCAACTCCCAAATATATTGTGAAGAAAACAAGGCCTTCATTGTAATGGCCCAATAATCATAATTCTTCTCATTGAACTGTGGTATTTTGAGATTAGTCAAGCTTGTGCCTGCTGCTGCCATCTTGACTGTGTAAAAAAAACCTTCTCACTACTGGAGAACCCGCTTCTCAAACAACCCTTCAGCTTCTTTAGTAAAGAGAACTTTATTTCACTGAGAGCCTAGACCTACTCTAATACCATGTTGGAAAATGTAAATAAAAAAAAAGAGGGACATGTTTCCCCCATAACACAAAGAATGCAGATACATGGAAATAAACAATTTACACACATACAGAGCAAGAACAGAGGAGAGGAATTCTCTTTCATTTATTAAACTCTTCTCACTCTCTGAACATATGAAAATTACATTGCCTTAATAAAAAATGGCCAAAGCTTGAAAATTTAAGGCAATTCAATGCAAGAATGGATGGGTAACAACCAAACGTCCTTCTACTATGATCTGTTGTTTTCTACACAAAACAACGTATAAAACACAAAAGTGTGGACTTGAAATATTTTGGGTTTTAGCTTTGAGACCACATCGCATCCGCGCCCTCCATCGAAAATCGCATACCAACAATTATAAATCTTAACCGGCGCATACGGGAAAACCTTAAGTTCTTGTGATTGCCAAGTGCGATGAAATGATTGCATCGCAACATAAACTATTTAACTTGCGAAGTGCTATCATTTAAACTTTGCGATATGCAATTGCGATCGCATCGCAACTTAAACACAACAACTTGCGGGCACTTCCTCCTGAGCTTGCGGGCGCTTATGCGTGCTATCCTTTTGAGCTTGCCACGATGTGATTTGCAATCGAATCCCAACATAAAAAATATAATTTGCGGGTGGCTAAAGGGTAAGTCTTAAAATGTGTGAGGTGCGAACTTGCGGGTGGCTTAAAATTTAAAACATAAATGTGCGAAGTGCGAGCATGCTAAAAGGTAAGTGCTAAATCTTTTGAAATAAAAAATGTAAGTTTTGCGATTTCGCATCACAACATGACAAGGTTTGGTGCGGGCGCTTAAAGGTAAATTCTAAACTGTGCAAAGTGCGAGCTGCGGCGCAGTAAACAGTGGTAAGTGCGAAATGTGAAAGGTAAGGAATAAAGCAAAATACAAAGGTTTGTTGCGATTTGTAATGAGGTAAGGTTTAGGGTCCCACCAGATCGCATTGGCGGGGAAAGAACTTTTGGCGAAGAGCTTAAGGGGTAAACCTTAAAACTTGTGGGCTGCAATATGCAGACAAAAGGTAATCCAACGGTGGTGGGTAAGAAATAACGTAGAGAAAAGTACGGGTACTCTGTTTTCTGGATTTTGCATGAAACGCCTCTAGATTTGAAAACCTGGGCTTTTTCCTTCCCTGCAACAAAAATTCAATGAAGTGTGGCCTGCTGCCACTTTTATTCATGGCGGTGGTTGAGAGTATTTCCAACACCTTCTACAACACTATCATTTTCAATGTCAATATATGATTATACCAATGTTTAGAAGAATAATTAATGTCTTATTTTTTTATTCTTTTTTTTAAAGGGTACAAAGAGTTTCTCCCTAAATCCAATAATCCATTTTATTCTCATAGTTTATATGAAATGGCTTTTACATAGAACTCCTAGTTTTTCTTGTGCGCTCTCTGAATTCAACCATTAATGTTCGACATATATTTTCCTGATAGTCATTCTTGAATGAATGTTTAGATTTGAAACCCTACATTTATTGTTCTGTCAATTATTACGTTTCCAACTCTCCATGTATTTTCTACGGTTTCCTTTTTGAAAAAAGAAGTTATTAATTTTCTTCTTCTAAGATTCAGGGTTTATCTTCGTTATAATTGCTTACTCGTATTGGTTTATACAAAGATACATTTTTGGGTTGTTATTTTTGGTATTTTAGGACTACCTGAAAGTCAATCATTCACTTTCACAAGGAATTTTATAACTTTTTGCCTTTGTTTTGGGTTTTTAAGGAAACAAAAAATCCTTATTTGAGTTTCCATGACAGATTAATTTACCCCTGTTTGTTTTTCCCTTTTTATTTCTTTTAGGTTTCTTATTGTATTCGGTACATATGAGAGGTAATATCTTATATTTTTTCTATGTATTTAAGTTTTAATAATTCTCAATATATATATGAGGTTTTTATTGGGTTCTATTCCTACTTCAATAATATTTTATAACGACCAAGTCTAGATCTTGTTATCCATAAGTGACCCATTTCAAATCTTATGTTGCAATTTGTGAGTTTATAAACTTATGTATATTTTCATTTCACTATTTCCTTATCCACAGTCATATATTCATTTGTATTTAACTGTATATGAAATATTAACTTCCTTTTTTCTTTTTCTTTGTGTGCAATGTTTTTCAAGAAATTATGGCTACTATACGAGGGATAGCCCCCTTTTTTTTTAATTTGATTTAATACAATGTTTGACTTTATTTGTTTCATTGCTAACTTTTCATACTTTTTTCTCTTTGGCCAAGTTCCAAAATTTGATTTTCCACGAGAAAATTTTATCCCTTGTAGCATTTTCTGGCAATGGACCTTCTCCACTTTAGTATTACTAAACGAATTATCATTTTTACCCAGTTGGAGGTTTTTTCATCCTCTCTAGTTTCTACTTGGATAAGGGTGGATTTTTCCGTGTGAAGACAACTTGCGAAGCTTATGTCTCTAATACTTTCTTTGTGTAATTTATATTTTGAGTTTTACAAACATACAATTCCTTTTGAACGAAAACAATACTTTTGTCTTACATGCTTTAAGCTTTTATTGTACTCTCTCTCTCTCTCTCTCTCTCTCTCTCTATATATATATATATATATATATATATATATATATATATATAATGTAAAATAGAGTTCAAATCTCAGTTATAATTCCTACTTTCAGGATTTGCACTCTTTTTGTAATTCCATGTGAGTAAAACTCTATGGTTATCTAGGAGAAATCTATGTATAATATATTTCACTATGTTCCAATAGTTATCTATATAGATGCACAATCATCTCAAGGAATTAATCTTTAGGTATAGTTATTTTATTTTAACTATAAGTGTTCAAATTCATGAAATAATTATGCATTCAGTTGTGGTTATATGGTTATTCTACATAGTTTCCACATTATTATGCAACAACTATGAACATTAAAAAAAAAACTCAAGCATATATAACCTTTTTCTTATAGTAATGTCTATATGTATAAAAAAAATGATTTTTTTCAGCGTCTTCACTAATTTTATATCAAACTAAGGTCTATGCATAGTGTGAAAGTTCCAATTATAATTTTTCTAATGCTTCTTTCTATTTGAAAAAAAAGGTCTATATCAATCTTGTTTTTCCTTTGTTGGTCTATAATAAATAATATGTATACATTTATACATTTGTGTTTCTATTATAGCATGCCTACACGTGAGCCCTGGTATTGCAACAAGACTACTACAACTCCTAGAGGTTACTCTACTTTATTTTATCAACCCGGGGTTCATAGAAACTTGGAGGTGACATTGCTATATACACAACAAATGCATTCTACTCATGTCATGCTCTTCTGAGTCCTATGAAAGGGTGTTATTTCTAGGGTTTCTGAGTAAAGTCTATCATACTTCTGATTTATACCTAAAACTACAAGTGAATTAAAACCCTTACTATATTAACCATCAAATGACTATTATGAAGCAAGAAAATACATCTAATTGTTTTGCAATGAAAGAAATCTGTAATTTAAGCTATGGCAAGAAATAGAAGCGAACTAGGTATCTTCATGAAGTAAACGGCTGAATTGAAATTACAGAAAGAAGGCTAATCTACTCACACATTTCTCAGCCAAATGGATAAAAAAACTATGTCTACTTCATGCTTTAACTATGATTCTTTTACTCATGCATCGAATCATGACCTAATTATTCTTGTAAATGCACTGTTTTGTAGCAAGGAGAAGGCGCTTAGGTGGCTTAGGAAGGTTTTAAACTCATGGATGCAAGGCTGAAGGTGTCTTGATGGTTTTGGAAGGTATAGATGAGGTTAATGATGGTTTTTGGGCTTAAGAAGTGGCCCACTGGTGCTAATACTAGTTCTCCTACAGGTTTTGTGTACTGCTACAGGAAAGTCTTGAATTGCTACAAGAAACAGTCTGAGGGAAATCTGAGGCCAAAAATGATGGAGAAAAGCATACGTGAGGTGGAGTGAAGGTATACTTGGATGAATGGAAGGTGGCCTACCCTTTTCCAAGCTCAGAACATTTTGAGGTGGCTATCGTGCACTTCTAGGATTTCTCATGGTGTGAAGGTGAAAATCTCAAAAATAGGGCTAAAGGAGTTTTGATGAGAAGAAGGATGTTTGATGGGTGAGAAATGAAGCTAAGGGTGTTGGTGATGTCCTCCTTTGGTGTGATACTTGAACCTACGAGAAAAATACATGTTCAGGCAGCAAACATTGGAAAATACATGATGAAGGAAATGAAAATTATTAGTTGAATTTGGAAAGAAAACATACTTAAGCATTCAAATAGAAATCTAACTCAGTATTATAGACATGTTCATGAAACTACAACAAACTAAATATTATTTCCAAGAAACCATAAACTAAATAAAAAATTAAGTCAGTGGTAATGATCTGCCCTCTTAAAGCTCGAATGAAAGGTATGAGAGAGGGAGGCTTGGCACATAGTTTTATGATTTTATCAACTATTCTACGAAAATTTATGCAAGCTTAAATACAACAAAAGATAAATGGAAGAAAAATAAAAAAAATGAATGGAATGTAAGCAAACTAACTAAAACTCATAAAGAAAACTAGCTACAATGACATAAAAATAAGAATGAATGCACAAGAGAGACTAAGGCCAATGGATTGGGCCCTAACCCAGAGGCCTAGCCCTCTAAAACTAAATTAGTGAAGGAGTTTTTGAATACTCATCTTATTGCAAATAATAATCTCATTACACAACCATAAAAGTCTCAAAAACCTATAACAATAGCTAAAAGTCTATTAGCTTCCTTCAAAGTTGGAATCCTAATGAGCTCTTGCTTAGCCCTATTTAATCTAGAGGGTGGCTACCAACAACTCTCTAAAAAGTAGATGATGTGTCCTCTTTGATTGCAAGAGAAGTGGAGATTTGGTGCATTTGATATCCCACTTTCGTGGATGCCTTTGATTTCGAGTTGTTGGAGGGAATCTTGAGGATCCCTTGGCTACCTTTGGGAGTTAAGGAGGTGGAAAACCCCCCTATAATCTCTCCCTGTTGTCTACTTCGAGATTTAATTTCAGAATATTCATCAAAAGTGAAATATATTCATGATTATCCTGCATTTCTGATTTAGGTAGATATTGGTGGCCACCTGCCTATTCCACTTGGGGCCCCAACATTATCTCTTTCAGTTTTTTAGTTTCGGCACAGCTTACTATTTTTAGCAGTGTTTCGGGTCTTGAAATTTCGGAGCCGTTTTGAGGCCCTAAACGACGTTTTTTGGGCATCACGCTTTCTAAAAAGATGATTTTGTTTTGGAATCAATATCTACAATCAACAGTTGTAGTCCTCGAATATATGTTTCTAACAATGTATCATGTGCATCAAACAAATATAGTATGCCAAAGTTACGACCCTGGGAAGTTGAAACGTCGATTTATGCAAACAGGGCCCATAGTTTTGGAGCTTCATCTCCTAGGGTTAGGTTTTCGTATGTTTAGGGTTTTCCATTACTTCTCTATAATAAATATGCCCTAGAGCCTCATTGTAACTTAGTTCAGAGGTCTATAGCTACCACATCTCTTCTCAGAGATAAGCTACCAACACCCTAGCTAGTTTATTTCCATTCTATCTATAAGAAATTTCAATTCTTTGATATTAATGAAATGAAGTGTTATTTCTACTGCATATTTGTATTTATGGTTATGTGTTATTTTGTGAATAAATCTAGATCAGTGGTATCAGAGCAGTCTGTTTTTTCTCGATCCTTCTATGCATGTCCCCAATGAACATGTCCCCAACAAGGTCGCGGTATAAGGATTTAGGACTTGATATTGAACCTTTGCAAGGTCCGGTCTCAAAAACCCCAATGGCCGCCCATGGGTGTGAAAATAAAGATGAGGAGTAGGATATCCTATCAAAATATTGCTCAATGTTGAGGAGAGTAAATCCCCTCTGCGGACAGAGACGATCCTACTAGCCCGGGGGTCACAACATAATCACGAAATGTTACAACAGTTCCTAGTTACAATTAAAGATAGATAGAGCTTACGGAGTCCAGTGCTATGATTCGTAGAAGAGACAGCGTTCCCGTTCCTCGGCCTCGGCAGATCACGATCCCCACGATCTCCGTGAATGGACACCTGCACATGCAAGAAACAACACGAATACAAGCATAAAATCCAGAATACGCAACTATATATCAGTCAGAAAGGATATAACTCGTTATTAACATAAGTGAAAACAAAGTGGAACCATAACCGTAATCATTCATTAAATAACAATCGAAAGAGAGTACAACCAATGTTCTGACGTCGCGGTCTCCTTCGGATGGGTCTCCAGTCGTTCACGTCTCGCAAAGCTCGCTAGGGAAAGGGAAAACCTCTCTAGAGTCTCTCGACGATAGTCTCCTTACTTGAGTCGACCTTAAGGGAAGAAATAGGGCTCTTACATCACAAAGGCTCTTGGGAATTTGGAGATTCAAAGCTTAGGCACTTCAAGACTAGCTTGCCATGGAATTGAGCAGGCTTTTATAGATGGGGAAGGAGGGAGTTGGGATCCCTATTATTGTGGGATTCGCCCTATCAACAAGGAAGGTTCCATGGGAGGTGGCAAACCACTTCCCTTCCATATAACTTCCGCAACCAAACCTCCCAACTCAAGATAGGCAATGTTTTCTGAGTTTGTTGAAACACAACTTCCGCCATCTTTATTTAAAAAACACTCCTTAAATTGGCTGGCGCGACTACTGCTCTGGGACAGAGTGCCAGTTGGCGCGGCCTCTTTGTAGGATTTTCCCCATTGGTGTGAGTGATGAAATTTCTGTCCGCGCCAATGCAAAAGGAGATGTTTTCATGATTTTTTGCAAGGAGATGTCTTTAGGGCAATTGAAGCTCATGCTTAGAGGAATGCATTGATGATGTTTTCAAGGCATGAAAATGTTCACAGGTCACAAAATGGGTCCTCCATTGTGCGGGACGGGGAATGGTAGGGACGGTGACAAATTACTGTGTAACAGATGCCCCCTAAAGTATGAGGCTCGAGAGAGAGAGGGATGAAATGATTTCCGAGAACATGTTCAACTGAAGGCCCGCTGTCGGAAAACCTGCGCAGAAAAATGCAACTGATATCTCAAGTACATGATGTATATGTGGTATGGGCGCAGCCATCCGAAACAGAGTACACTATAATCCGGATCCAGGGTATGGGCGGAGCCATCCAACGAGGATCAAATAAATAGACTCAGGTATGGTCGCAGCCATCCAATCAGTGAGTCATATACATAATAATAATAATCCACAATCGCAGCCTGGATTACAACAGACACAATCCAGGGTCTTGCGCTCCATCTCGACCCAAAAAAAGTACAAGTTCGAGCATGAAAATATGTGAGCTAAAGTCGAACATGCAAGAACATCATCTGATTACCATCCAATGATGAAAGCTATTAACAGACGCGAGAGGAACCACCAATAATGAAAATGGTCCTCAAGGTACTACAGGTACAATCTACGGCGTGTGAATCAATGAGTTGGCGTCGAACACCCGCAGAATCACTCGATCGGAGGCCAATGATGAAAACCTCACGTCGAATGCGACGAACCTGCCATTGAGGCATGCAGGCTCCAAGGTACCATAAAAGAGTCTCTAGATCAACTTCCTGGATAATGAGCTGAAGTCGACAGGAAGTGATCTTGATCGAAGGTGGGCCATAATGTTTCCCACATCATCGACACGAGATAGAGGAACATGATGTTTTGTTGTGAATCAGGATCGTATGAGAATCAGAGGAAGGTTGATATTTGCAGAGGCCAACTTCTCTTGAACATATAAACGGCACGACAGTGGACTTGGCAGTATTTGACATCAACGGGTCAGAGGTCATGGCGACGAGGCAATGAGCAGATGAGAGGTCAAAAGGGATTATCCAAACCCACGGAGGCAAAGTGAAGAAATGAGATGAGATGTCCCTAACCCGACATGAATGCAGACAAGTGCCATGTTCAAGAGCGACATACTGCCGACGACAACGACGATGGTTCCATTTTTCCCCACCATTTCTGGCGAGTACCCCAATTATTTTTGATAACAAGCTTGAAGTGGATAGCATATGCTTGTAATATAAGTCTGCCCTTCAGGCGAATCCATCCTAGTGCATTTAACGAGTCCTAGGAAGGAGGAACTCGGAGAACGTCATTTCGACTGGATCCGATGTCATCAGGGTTTAACGAGTCTAACAAAGGGAGAACTCAGCGTCTTTTCATGTTTAGAGAGTTTGAAAAGACAGCAGAAAAGTAAACTCCACAGGTCCATTTTCGTGAATATTTCCTCAGATCCGAAAAGGTAGAAAACAATATCCGAGAAAACCTCCTAGTCACGATAGGCTAGGGTATTCCTTTTTCGTAATCGATCCATCCTAGCCCGAAAAAGGGGTAAACGTATACTGGGTAGATGTCGATTCGTGTCCAATTTAATGAGATCGAAACGACAAGGGCCTCGGCAATCTTTTCATGTTTAGAGAGTCAGAAAAGAGCTGAAAGATGACTCCAAAGTGACTTTTTCGTGTATTTACCGAGTCCGAAAAAGTATAAAATACAACTTGTTTCCATCGTCAAAGTCGCAAAAACCTGCTGCTGCACATACCAAGCAAGCGTAAAACCCATTTTCGACATAACATATTGAAATATTTGATAAAAATAACTTTTTACAACTCATTTTATGTCAAAAAGTTATAAATATGCCAAATTGGTGAAAATAAAATTACATTTACTATCTACCTTGGTAAAAAGCAACAGTGATCCATTTGGAGCATAAACTTCTGACGGCGATTGCGACAGATCCGATTGACCATTCAGTTTCTCGTCTGCTACAGGTAAGAGGCGCTTCCCTGCTCTACATTTTCATCCATTTTTTAATAGTTTTCCCTTGTAAATTAGTTCTTTGTGGTCACTTTTGAAATTTTAGGGCCGCGCTCATTGGCGCAGGTATCGGGCACGGACCCACGCCAATGGGCTCTTTTATACAAAGGGCTCGCGCCACGTGGCACGACTATTCACAAAACAGCCGCCCCAGCGGCCGAACCTAAAATTCCGCCTAAAAAATCGATATTTAAACCAAATTGCATGGAATTTGAGGCCTACCAGAGATCTAACTAAGGGTTTATGACCATATGGATGTAGGTAATCAAGCAAAATGGTGATTGAATGGAAAGAACAAGAGCATGGAGAAGAGGATGAGCAGGCCATCCAAAGTGAGGCTTGCATGAATGCCCTCATAAAATGCGGGCTGAAGCAGTTCTTCCTTACACCCTGTCTACGAGCTCAGCCCGAGCTCCTCCAGTATTTGATCAGTATTTGGGATGAACATGAACAAGTGTTCAGGTTGCGGGATCAGGTATTAGAGCTGGAGGTTTCTGATGTTTATTTTATCACCGGATTGTCCCGCAAAGGTCTGATCCCTGTCTTGACTGGAAGCAGACCATCTGGTGAGAAGATGGAAGAAGTGATGGCACAAGTGTGCCGAGGAGCACAAATGGGATCAGGAAGCAAGAAGGTGGATATCCACACTATCCCTGATTTGGCATTGAGAGTTGTCCTACATACCATCACGCGGGCTGCAGGGTCGCAGGCACCGCATGAGGCCACAAAGGCCCAACTCCTGCTGGCCTCAGAATGCATAAGTCCCTTACTATTTGACTGGGCAACAGCAGTAACGATAAATATGAAAAGGCAGCTCACAAAATGCAAACAAGCTAAACTGAAACAGTTTGGCTATTTTTCCATCCTGGTATCGTTCATTCTGGAACGCTTACCAATCTTCCAGGGCCAAGGGGCCTCAGTAGCAGATCTGATACCACGAGAGCCAAGAATGGCTCGCTGGGCAGCATTAATGCCCAGAGTTGGAGGTGGCCAATAGATGTCCTAAAGGCCTGAGTTCTTTAGGTGGTTACGGCGCCAGCTGATTGTAGTGGAAGACTGGCCCTATGTAGGAACTGACTTCACCGGAGACCCAGATCTCCCACTGCCAGAAGGAGATGACTGGGACGAGGATTTGGGTAAGACCTCATGTTTTTTATTTTATGTTTTATGTTTTTTTTTGTTAATACACATTCGTCCTAACACATTTTATATATGTATGCAGATGTGGGACCTGAGAGACCAGCTGGGATGTCTCCAATCTCACGGAGGACTCAACTCGCCCCTGATCCTCAGGGAGAGGGTACCGGAGGAGAGGAGTTGATCTAGAATCTCGAGGGCATTGCCCGAGGGATCCCGGACTATGCTCAGCTGGCGGACGTACCGATGGCATACCAGCGTCACACGGTGGGAGTTCCAAGTCGGATCCACTGAATCCTGAGACGCTTAGTGCGTGCAGTCACATGCTATCATGAGCACCATGTGGATTAGCTCTTAGGATTTATACCACACCTATTTTTTTGAGAGACGTATCGTCTCCGGATGTACTTAAGACGATTATGTATATTTTGACTTTTATGTGACACACTCTATGTAAACATTTCGATATCTATATATATGTGCATATCTATTTCTGGATGGATCTTTCTTTACATGTGATGATGATTTACAAATTGCGCAAATGTCTGTCTAATACCAAATTTGCTACTGCATCTGTTAATGTATTCAAATGCCTAGGTATATGATGATATGTAATGTAGTCAAAGTTTCTTTCCAGTAATCGAATACGCAGATACAGACGTAAGATGGACGGGTTCCTTACCGAATAGTGTCCGTTCAGTTGTAACACCACAAGTTGTGAATCTAGATACACGAGCAATTCATGGATACCAAGGTTTACTGCCTCGGTTAATAATTCTAACACAGCACTATATTCCGCGATGTTGTTCGTGGTACGTCCTAGACACACTCCTTGCAGGTTGACCAACTCACCAGTAGGATCATAGATTACCCAGGCTGCTGAAGACAGATTCCTGGTACTGCGGGAGGCACCATCCGCGAAACCAACAAATGGATGAATAGACATCTGCACAACCAGGAAGACCCGATCAGCAGAAAGATGTTTAAAAAGCACACCACACTATACATGCACACAAATGAAAATCACACACCTATGTACACACACCACACCAAGAAATCACTTCAGGCATAGTACTTTTTGAGGTACAACCCATTTCTGGGCTGCGCCAGTGGAACTCCTTCATAATCTATAAGCTCGTAGGCCCCGTTTTTCAAAACGCATTTTACTATATAGGGCCCATGCCACATAGGCTGGAACTTACCGGCTCCAAGCTTGTCATGTGCTTGATCGTACAGGAGGACAAGGTCTCCTTCAATAAAGGAACGAGGAGAAACAGATTGATCAAAATGAGTTTTGACCCTCTTCTTTTGTGCTTCGATAACCAAAGCAGCCAGACGACGGGTTTCATCTAACCGTTCCAGATACAGGAGACGTTCTTCCTCAGCTAATTTCAACGAAGGCATCTCGCATTCAACCGGAAGAGTTGCTTCCAGACCATACACCAATTGAAATGGTGTGAACCCAATTGCACTCTTTGCAGATGTTCGGTATGCCCAGAGAGCTAAGAACAGTTGGAGATGCCAATTGGATTTGTGAATACCAACCGTTCGCTGAAGAATAGTGACCAAAACCTTGTTCACTGCTTCAACCTGACCATTCGCTTGAGGGTAATATGGTGTTGAGCTGTCGTGACGTAAGCCCAACGTTGAAGTCAGCTCCGCCATCATATAATCTCAAAAATGATTATCGTGATCAGTGAAGATGGCTTGAGGAACCCCGAATCGTGCAATAATGTGGTTGAATATAAATTGAGCAGCCATTTTCCCGTCAGCAGCTAGTGTAGGCATCGCCTCGGCCCACTTGGTGAAGTAGTCGACGGCGACAATGATATACGCATGCCCCCCGGCCGAGTGAGGGTTACACGTCATAAAATCCATGCCCCATTTCACAAAAGGGCCGACGGTAATAACGGGATGCAATGGTAAAGGCGGCGCGCGCATCTTGCGCTGAAATATCTGGCATGCATGACATTTACGGACTGCAGTGATACAGTCTTTGAATATGGAAGGCCAGAAATAACTTGCTCGCAGAATCTTCTGGGCAGTAGCATACCCGGACATATGTCCACCACAGGCGCCACTGTGGCAGTCATTTAGGACCTTTTCAGCCTCTTCCAAGGTTAGGCATCACCGGAGCACCAAATCTACTCCAATGCGATATAAGGTGTCTCCTACTATACGGTAGGGCTGGGACTAGTGCCGAATCCGACGGCGGGCAGCTTTATCCAACTCAGACCGAAACGTCGAGGTCTGAAGATACACTATTATGTCACCGTACCAAGGGTCACGAGTACTGATGAGGAAAAGTGTTTCATCCGGTATATGGTCTTCAGAGTGTGAGGGAGCAGAGTCTGTAGGGAGAGAACATATCAAATCCGCGAAGACCATTGATTTAGTTGACTTAGCAGTAGTGAACTCTAAGTCAAACTCCTGCAGGATCATAATCCATTTGGAGTACTTGCCCCCCAGTAATTGTCTAGAAAGAATATACGTCATAGGGTTGTAGTCTGAAACCACTGTTATCGTATGCAAAAGGATGTAATGGCGAAAGCGTTGTACAGCGTGTACTGCTGCTAATGCCAACTTCTCGACATGAGCATAACGCGTTTCAGGGTCGAGAAGGTTCCGTGACAGGTAATAAACAACATGTTCATCACCGTGATCGTCATCCTGCACCAAGACCATGGCTATGGTGCTAAATGCGGCGGCTAGATATAAAGTGAAGTCGCGGTGGCAGTCCGAAGGACGAAGCAACGGAGCATTGACAAGAAATGTCTTCAGCTTCTCAAAGGATTCCTAAGCAATTTTGTCCCAATGAAAGGGAACGTTCTGCTTTAACAAACGAGTGAATCCTTTGGCCACCTCGGCATAATTCGGGATAAAGCGCCGAAGAAAGTTCGCTTTCCCTTGCAGACTCTGTAACTAATACAGGGAGGAGGGTGATGGGAGATTTACGATGGCCTCGACCTTTAGAGGGTCAAGGTGAATTCCGTCTTTCGAGACTATGAATCCTAAAAGAAGGCCAGAATCAACGCAGAAGACGCATTTATGAGGATTGAGCCTGATATTGTAGCGCCTGCAACGAAGAAAGATCTGGCGGAGATGCTCAGGATGGTCCTCTCGCTTACGCGAATGGGCTGGCAAGTCGTCCAGATAAGGCTGAACGATATGGTGAATGTCATGAAAAGCGTAGGACATCGCACGCTGAAAAGTGGCTCCAGCGTTCTTCAAGCCGAACGGGAGTTTTTTATACGCGAAAGTACCCCACGGACAGATGAATGTGGTCTTGTGTTGATCCTCAGGTGCAATATTGATTTGATTATATCCTGAGAAACCGTCCATTAAGGAATAGATCTCACTCCCGGCACATTCATCGATGATCTGGTCTATAAACGGAGTGGGATAATTATCCTTTGGACAGGCGCGATTGATGTCGCGATAATCCACACAGACTCTAATCGTACCCTGCTTTTTATCGATAGGGACAATGTTAGACACCCATTCTGTGAGGCGGATGGGATAAATAAAACCCGCATTCAGAAGTTTTTCAACTTATGCCTTGATGGCGGCGGCTTTTCGAGGATGCATGGGGCATAAGCGTTGGCGCACGGGTTTCGCACCTGGATAGGTTGGAATCTCGTGCACTACGATACTGGGATCAATCCTCGGCATTTCCTCGTAAGACCACGCGAAAACATCTCTGAATTCTTTGAAAAGCTTAGTATAGACTTGAATCTCATCGGGAGAACAAGTCACACCCACGTGAATATTCTCAACGATCCCCAGTTTAACGGAGATGTTGATTGGAACAGTTTGAGTAATGTTACTCAGGTTACCCTCCGAAAAAACCTCGTGCATCAAAATGGGCGTTTGAAGAGGAGGGTTAGGAACCTGAGTAGCATAACGCTCCAGACAGTCAGTCATTGCCCCCAAGCTAGGCATAAAAGAGGAGCGATGATGTCCATCGCCCCAAGGCAGCTCCTCAA
Source organism: Pinus albicaulis (assembly GCA_034641835.2). Lineage (NCBI taxonomy): Eukaryota > Viridiplantae > Streptophyta > Pinopsida > Pinales > Pinaceae > Pinus > Pinus albicaulis. The sequence continues at coordinate 1,878,610,095 of CM076578.1, forward strand.
GAGACATAGTTTCAATGATAGCCTCATCGGAAGGAAAAGTCTCTCTGAGAGGATCAGGTGAATCAGCCTGACCAAGCCAGGGGGATTGAGAGTAGACGTCGAGAGCCATGCTCAAAGGAGCATGCTGAGGAGGTGGAGGATCAGATGCAGCAACAATCTCACAGTAGTTGATCTCTACTGGCGTCAAAGGCATTGATTCTCCAAACTCATACACCTGCTCAGGCGTAGGAATAAGCCAGGGGTCATCAGACCTGGACATCATGTCGACTTGAGCGGTGTGCAGTGGTGGTGTGGGAAAGATACCCATGAGGACTGGGTCTTTGAAGAGACCAGGTCCTACACTGTCCAGGGGATTCGGAATTTGATCCACATATGGCATGTTGTTCTCAGAGGAAGAGGTGAAAAATGACAATTGATCCACCGTGACAATCTTGCCCTCGTGAGGGAACTTAATGAATCGAAAGACGGTGGACGGCACGCAAAGCATGGCATGGGTCTAGCTGCGGCCAAGAAGTATATTGTAGTTGAGTTTAGCGTCAACCACTTCCACTTCTATGTTGACATTTTTTCCCTGTAATGTGATCGCTAGACTCTTGAGAACGCCCAGGGGTTTAGATTCCCGACCATCAAATGCCTCAAGGGCATTAGGAGATGACGACAGGGCTAGAGAGCCGATGGCCTTCCAGCAAGCGGAGGACATAACCCAGGTAGATGCACCCTCATCCACTACGGCCCTATGAATGTTCAGACCGTTAATCCCGACTTGAATAACCAGAGCGATTTGATGTGGAAGCCGGGGAGTGAAATTCTCCAAATCGAAGGTGAGAAGACTCGAGTCGGCGGGATCAATGCCCCCGATCGTAGACAGTAAAGCCTTCCATTGCGAAGGACAACTTTAAAGAACTTCTAGCGTAGACATGGCAGATGGCGCCTGTGCCAAATCCTCAACAATGCTGTAATGTTGAGCGGCACGAGCATTTGGATTATAAGAAGATCTTCGAAGGACACCTTTGGGAGGTGGCTTCACAACGGGTTTAGGAGAAGGCTTCTTGATTTCCAATGGACCGGAGACAAGTGGGGGAGGCGGCCCATCTGCAACTGCCTTCCTGGGTGCCTGCCACGGTTCGTTGTAATCCTTCAACCGCGTAGCGACAGAGATAGGTGCAACACTCTTGACCATGAAAACCTGAGACCCAAACGGTGCAGATGGTGACGGTTGTTCGACCATCTGGGTCTGCTGAGAGGGAAATGGCTCTTTTAACATGGATGGAGTCCCTTTTGGGCCCTTAAGAAGTTGACTAACCTCGGATCGTCGTGGACAATCCTTAGTATAATGGTCCCCTTCACAGATGAGGCAAGGGTACTTCGGTTTACACTGGGAGCCATCCTCAGTATGAGATTTAGATTCTGGTTTCGGGGCATCAGATTTAGATTTCCCTTTTCCCTTCTTCTTCCCTTTGGAGGATTTGTCCGCAGGATTGGCCTGAACGGCATTCACCTCCGCGGTTTTTCCAGAATCGGATGAGGCGGATTAGCAGAAGTATTGTTGGAAGAATTAGACTTCTGCTTCCCATTCGAAGATTTCTTCGAATTCTGAGAGACAGAACCAATGACACCATCCACCGCAGGGGTAGGCGGAGCCTTAGAGGTTCCGGGCCGTGGAGCATCAGTCAAGATGTCATAAAGCGTGCCGGACAGAGAATAGACAAGATCCAGGTATTGGGCATGTGCGATGGCTTGTTCCTCTGTCACGCACGCTCCCATCGCAATATCCTGAGTGATTTTATTCACAAAGGAGGTGGTGAACCATTGAGTCAGTATATGATCAGGTATGTGAAACTTGATTAGTCTACGACGGCGCCGCCACTCATGAATGTGATCTGAGATGTGAGTGGCTTTATCCTGCTTCAGGGAAGTCAGGAGGTGCGTCCCGGCTTCATACCGAACCGGTAACTGAAAATGCGTGAGGAAAGCCATGGCTAAAGAGTTGAAATCTTGGAAAATGCCACGGGATAACTCTATGTACCACTTAGCAGCAGCTCCAGTTAAAGTACGCTGGAAGAGGCGCAGGTGAATCGAATCGTCGACCCAAGAGTTAGACGAACACCAAAGATGATACGTCATCACATGCGCCTGGGGGTCCTCCCCAGCTTTTCCCTCAAACTTGGGGCAATCACCTGGTATCTTGGTGGGAACCAGAGGCCAATACGGATTATGTAAAATTGGATCATTGGTCAACTTTGAAACATCCGGCAGCTCCAAGGTAGCCAGGAACGGCAATGGAGGATTAACTGCCATGCCAGGCCCAGGATGAGGTCCGGTACCCATACTCCACGATGGTTGTGAATATCCTTGCCCCCACGGGTTCTGTCCTGCAGGATTCTGACCGTAGGGGGCGTAGGTTGTATAACCAGACTGATTTGGATGCTGGTAACCATAGTGCGGGGCTTGATAACCAGGGTACGGACCCTGATTCTGTGTCGGCCTCGTATAAGCAGTGTTTGGATTTGGCTGCTGAGCGTAGGTAAAAGCGGGTGGAGGAGGATAATACTGAGAGCCTCTGGGGTGGTTATAGTTCGGTTGAGACTGACCATGAGGATAATAACCACCCTGAGGATGAGTAGGCTACTGAAAAGTGGAACCCTGTAGAGCCTGATAAGTAGGGCGCAGCTGTTGATTTGGCTGCGGCATTGAATGAACCGGCTGTTGTGCAGGGTTAATGGAATGAGTGGGCTGCACTGAATGAACAGGTTGACCCGACTGAGAGGGCTGACCTGAGTGACCAGGTTGACCCGGATAAACAGGCGGCGCCGGTTGCGCAGGTTGACCTGGTTGTAAGTGAGCCCCAGGTTGTACCGGATGGGCCGGTTGGCCTAGAGGCGGGACACCGGGTTGTACCGGATGAACCGGTTGGCCTGGTGGTGGAACAGGACCAGGTGCTTGCTGGAAACTGGTTTGACCTGAAGCAAAACCATAGGATGGTCCCGGCTGATATGCAACGTTAGAAACAACAGGATACTGCGGTTGCATTGGTAAAGAAGGCTGGATTTGCCCCCCAAGACCATAGACCGGTCCCAGTTGATACCCCGGTTGAGGCTGAACAGGTTGACCAGAAGGGCTATAATACTTTCCTTGCGGACCGTACGATGGCACTTGTTGGCCGACAGGATAGCCTTGAATGGGCTACCCCTGTGGATCATAAAGATAGCCAGGTTGGCCCGTAGGTTGGCCTTGTAAAGGCTGTTCTTGCGGGTTATAAACCTGGTTATAAGGTAAACCTTGAGCATAGAGATAAGCCTCAGGAGCGGGTAGACGCAAAATCTCCCCGTGCTCGTCATACTGACCTGGGAAAGCATACACGGGAGTACCATCCTGTGCATAGTGCGAAAAGTAAGATCGGTAAGGATCTTGGGAGGACGGTCCAACCTCGGCGTTCGGCTGTTGCAAAGACAACCGATACTCCTCCGGAGAGATGTTCTCCGGTATAGCAGTGGCTAGATAAACATCTTCAGGAGTTGGCCCAGCCCTAGTAGCAGATGCTGAGACAACAGGAGAAGAGGCAGCCACACAGACAGTGGGCCGGACGGGAACAGAAGTGACGGGCGTCTGAGGAGACACCTCGGGTGTAGTAGCAGCTGGCCTCGAAGCAGGAGATGATATTCCCATAGAGGCTGCAGCGGAAATGGTCTGACCCAGAGATCTGTATCCCTGTGGTAAAGAAGGACTGGCTGTTGACATGGCATCCAGCTCAGAGTTGTCTCCCTGAAACAATATTCGTGGGAAGAGCTTATAGTCTTCACCAGACGTTGGGATTTCCTCACCAGAATCACTCATGGTTGATCCTGCCGTTAAATCTCGCAAGAGACGGCGAGGACTAGGAGGAAAAACAGCAGCAACAAAAGGCGAACCCGATGTAAGAGAAAGGAAATCAGCGCCTAATCTCAATTAAGACACAGGGTCCGAAAAGGGCCAATTGAACTCAACTGGTCCTCCAAAGGGTTGCTCAGCAAGAACCGGTCCCCCGTCAGGAAACTCGGAAACAATAGGCTGCTGCGGTTCGACAGAGGATTGGGAAGCCTCTGAATAATCGTCCGTGTAAGGACTACCAGTAGACGAAACTGAGGGTTCCGCCACTGTGGCAAACGACAAGAGAAGAAAAAACCAACACACACATGGGCTGAAAAAGAGTCAAGACACACGATCAAACGGTCAACAAGCAATATCTAAGCGGGCGTGTAATCATGGGTGATTAATTTTTACCACATTGAAAAGTAAGAAACTTTATCGTTTCATGTTTTAAGAGTCGAGAAACGATAAAAGATGACTCTATCTCTTTCAGATTTGACACAAGCGTGAAAGGACAAGCGCTTGACGGTCTTTTCAAGTTTAGGGAGTCAGAAAAAACCAAATGACTGCTCAGGAAATACTAGGCACAAAGGGTGTACCAAATAACCGTGAACTGCAATATACACCTTGGTTTTAATAATGAAGAAGAAATCAACCAAGGACTTTCCGTACGTGCAGGCAATCTCCCCAAATGCTGTGTTCGGTGTATCACGGGTATAAGGCGATAGACTCGGCTTCCTGTGGATAAAGGATCGAAAACCTAGAGGGGTCTCCCTTTATATACGCGACGGTACGGGGAGCACAAGTCCGTACTAGCGCTGTCTAAAGCCAAAAGGCGAACGACAGCTACTAGGTTTAAAGATGCCGGAACACGTCTCTAGCCTAGACCTCTAAATATGTTTCGTTAGATTTCAATGTTTCCTTAGGTTAATTGAGTGGATTTTAAAGTTGATCTTCAATTAGGTTTCAATTTTCAGGCCCTAACGAATGTATTGTTTCAAAAACTCCTAAATGCAAAGCTACATGCCACAGTAGACCATTTTGTTCAATGAAAACTAGCTATAGAAGAGTTGAGAGTCTTTACACAAATGAAATGATTCAGAAGACAAACAATGAGATCTCTGATGCAACTAATGAAATTGAAAAATATTCATTCAAATCACTAATTACTAGTAAAATCGAAAAATTTCAATTTGCACTAATTCAACCAAAAGCACAAGAGATTTTTTTGTAATTTTCAACGTTTGATAGCTAAATGCACTAAACAAACTGAAAACAAATGAAACAACTTGAGAAACGATATTGAGAGAGAAAAACGAGCAAATTTCACTCAACGACACAAGCAATCAGATCCCAAATCGACCAAAGTCTCTCAAAACCAAGAAAAGACTCAAAGGCTCCAATGGACCGTGTGATCTAGGCCCAAAGCAAGACCAAACGAAATTTGAATGAAGGAATGAGCAATCACCCAAAAATCGCAACAAAATAGTGAACAACTACTAAGAGGATGCGGAGGAGCAATCAGAAAGTCGACTGGACAAACGAAACACCAAAACTCCCAAGGAGGGCTCGATACACAAAGCCACTAGATGCCCTAGGGCTTAAAACGTGAAATCGATAGATAAAATCAAACAACCAAAGGACGGAGGCAAATTCCCAGTCAAACAGGACTCCAACACACTCAGGTAGTCGGAAAATCAAGAAGGAAATCACTGACCAGACCCAGAGAGCTCAAAACTGAGCGAACTCAAAAACCTTACAGGAGTGGCGCGACTGTAAGGCTGCAACTGGCGCTAGAAAGCAATTGGCGCGGGCTAAACAAAAGCAACATGCGCCAATTGGTGCGACTGTCAGGCTAAAAAGCGCGCCAGTCGAGTTTCTCAGCCAAAAACAAAAAAGAACTACTCCAGAAGCAGATCAATGTATACTAACCAAACCAAGAAGCAAAAAACAGCAAAAGAACCCAACCCAGAAGGCTCAACAAGCAAGGAAAATCATAAAATAATCAAAATGAGACAATCTAAACGAGACAGTGAAATCTAGACGTTCCCCAGCGGAGTCGCCAAATTGTTGAGGAGGTAAATCCCCTCTGCGGACAAAGGCGATCCCTACTAGCCCAGCAGGGGTCTAGCAACAATCACGAAATGTTACAACGCAAGTTCCTAGTTACGAATGAAAAGACCAAAGATGGAGGCCTACCTGGAATCCAATGCTACGATCTGAAGAAGAGAGCATTCCCGTTCCTCAACCTCGGCAGATCACGATCCTCCACGATCTCCGCAGATGGACACCTGCACATGCAAGAAACAAACAGATACAAGCATAAAATCCAACATACACAACTAAATATCAGTCAGAAAGGATACTACTCATATTAACATAATCGAAAATAGAGTGGAACCATAATCATAATCATTCATTAAATAATCAAAAGTGCAACCAATGTTCGACGTCATGGTCTCTTCGGATGGGTCTCCGGTCGTTCCGTCTGCAAAACTCGCTAGGAAGGAAAACCTCTCCGATTCTCTCAGCCGGTGATCTCCTTATTTAGTGGAAACGCAGGAAGAAAGAGAGACTCTTCGGCACAAAAGGTTGTTAGGGCTGGAAGGTCAAGTCTTAGGCACTTCAAGACTAGCTTACCATGGAATTGCGCAGGCTTTTATAGATGGGAAAGGAGGGAGTTGAGATCCCTATTATTGTGGGATTAGCCATATCAACAAGGAAGGTTCCATGGGAGGTGGCAAAACCACTTCCCTTCCATAGAACTCCCGCAGCCAAACCTCCCAACTCAAGATAGGCAATGGTTTCTGAGTTGGTTGAAACACAACTTCCGCCATCTTTATTTAAAAAACATTCCTTAAATTGGCTGGCGTGACTACTGCTCTGGGACATAGCGCCAGTTGGCGCGGCCTCTTTACAGGATTTTCCCCATTGGTGCGAGTGATGAACTGTCTGCCCGCGCCAATGCAAAAGGACATGTTTTTCATGATTTTTGAGAGATGTCTTTAGGGCAATTGAAGCTCATGCTTAGAGGAATGCATTGATGATGTTTTCAAGGCATGACAATGTTCACAGGTCACAAAATGGGTCCTCCATTGTGCGGGACGGGGAATGGTAGGGACGGTGACAAATTACTGTGTAACACACTACTTCACCCGAAGTAGTATCCTCCTTCCTCCAGTTTCTTGCAAGAGGAGTCTCCATGGGTTTGTTTCCCTCCATGTGGAACTTTATCAGAAGCTCCTTCGCATACTTTCCTTGAGATACAAATACCTCCCCATGTCTTTTCCATATTTACAATCTAAGGAAATAATTTAAGAGCCCCATGTCCTTCATATCAGATATATCAGATACCTCCTCGTCACCTGTCAGTATCAGATCATCAACATAAACTACAATAATAAAAATCTTACCATCAACCACAATATGATATAGGTTCACATCCACTTCACTCTTGGTGAAGCCAAACCCGATGAAATAACTATCAATCCTGGTGTACCAAGCATGGGGTGCTTTATTTAGCCCACACAGTGCTCTCTTGAGTCTGCACACATGTGACTCCCTATTTAAGGTCTCAAAACCTTATAGCTTCTCAATGTACACTTCTTCCTCAATAATTCCATTAAGGAAGGTTGTCTTTACATATGTATGATATATCTGCCATCCCATCTACGCTGAGAGTGAAAGGATGGATATAATGGATGAGTACCTTGCGACTCATAAAAAAAATTTATTATAGTTCATCCCCTCCACCTGAGAGAACCCTCTAGCCACAAATATAGCCTTGTGTTTCTCCAGACTCCCATTTGTTTCTTGCTTCACCTTGTAGACCCACCTGGATCCTACCACTGACTTCCCCACTAGTCTTGGGACAACTTCCCATGCACTATTCCTAATAATGGATCCATACTCCTTAGCCATGGCATAAACCCACAATGGTTGTTGCAATGAATCCTCAAAATAGGATGGTTCTATATCAATACCTTCGCTCATAAGAGCCATGTATCTAGTGTACTGCTTTTGGGACCTTCTCTTCCTATGTTGTGATGTGGGTGCTCCTACATTATCTCTCTCATCTAGCAATAATCTGTAAGCGGCCTCTCTGGTACGGTTCCTTCCATATCTAGTGGATGGATCTACATGAGTGGTTTCTACCACTCTCCATTCCTTTGCTTGTGGATGATCCACATCTTTAGGTTCATCCTTTGGAGCTAATAGCTCCTCAATTGCATGCAACTCAAGCTCCCTCTCAAGGGACAATCACATGGCTTTGTCTTCGTCAAACTTCACATCTCTTCTGACCACTGTCATATGATGTGTTGGCAAGTACCCCTGATAGTTGTGAGGTGTATCAGTGTACCCCACAAATATCCCCAACTCTGTTGTTGGCTCTAACTTCTTCCTGACACCTTTGGTCACATGGAAATAGACAAATGAGCCAAAAAATTTAAAATATGAAACATTTGGTTTCTTACCTAAAAAAATACTCCCCTGGTGTACTCATCCCATGTATCCGATGAGGCTTATGTTTTGCACAAATACTATTGCATTGCATGCTTCCACCCACAAATATAATGGTAGGCCGTGATCATGCAACATAGCTTGTAATTCTCCCACAATAGTTATGTTATTTCTTTTTGCAACCCCATTCTGCTGTGGGTTATGAGGTGCAATCAATTCTCTTTGAATTCCTTCTAATGAATAGAAGTTATTTAATTCATTAGAGATGTATTCTCCACCATTGTCTCTCCTCAAAGCCTTCACCTTCTTCCATGTATCTTTCCTGACAAGTGCCTTGAACTCACAAAACTTGGAGAACATATGATATTTCTTATGCATGAAGAAAATCCAACACTTTCCTGAAAAAACATCGACAAAAATCACATAATACATGTTCTTTGTTGTGGAATCTGTTGAGAACGGTCCACACATGTCTGAGTGAACTCTCTCAAGGATTGTCATTGCTAGGATTTCCTTATCATGAAAGGTGGACTTTGTATACTTCCCCTTGGTACACCCTTTGCATGTGTCTATCTATGTAAATGTACCCTTTGGAAGCCCAATAGAAATTTTTTTCATGATACTCAAAGCGTTGTGGTGAATATGGCCCAACCTCTTGTTCCATAACTCACCAATGTCTCGTCTCACCACCTTCTTTGCTTTACTGCTCTATGTTGTGCAGTCATCCACATCAATTTTGTATAGGCTCTTCACTCGAACCCCAACATTTTTCACTTGTCCCATGGCTTTATGATGAAGGAACGTCTTTCCTTCACTGAAAATCACATCATATCCACGATCTTCCAACATAGAAAAAAAAAACAAAATTATTGTTTAAACCAAGTACATGCATAACATCTTTTAGTATGAGGGGTTTACCTAACTCTCTCTAGAAATTAATTGTACCAATCCCAATAGCGCTATACCTCCCGTCATCCCCCATATCGATGTGCATCTGGAAATCCTTCTCCTCCACGATTCTGAAGAATTATTTGTTGCCAGTCATGTGGAATGAGGCTCCATGATCCAAGTACCACACAGATCCCAACACCATTGACACCATGCATGCGATGAGGGTGAATTCAAACTCAAATTGTGAAGCCAATGCTTCACTTTCTGCTCCTCTTGAGGCCTTTTTTTTGTTCTTATTTTGTGGACAGTTTGTGGCATAGTTTCCATGTTCATGACAGTTGAAATATTTCACCTTTGAAATGTATCGCTTCTTGCCTGCCTTGCCAGTCTTGGATTTGGAATGGGACACCTTCCCTTTTCCTTTCTTCACCTTTCCATCCAAGGCACAATTTTCCTCATCATCATTCTCTGATAAGGATCCATATCTAGTGCTTCCCTGAATTTATTCTTGTGCCAAATCGGACCAAAGTCGCTCCCAATATGGTAGCTTCTCCCTCCCATTAACAAAGTCTTGGTAGCTATTCTAGCTCTTTGGAAGGCCTAGAAGAGCTAGGCTCACCAACTCATCTGTTGAAACAATGACCCCAACACTTCCAAGCTCATCTCGATATTGAGTGAACTTGGTCATGTATTTTTGGTTCATGTCTCCCTTCTCCATTTTGATATTCCTGTGTTCGATGCTATTTTGAGATAGATCTGTCAAGGCCTTCCACATTTCATATGGAGTCACCTTCCTCTATAGGCTCGAGACAATATGGTCTCGAACTCCCTCTAACAAGATCCTTCTTGCTTTCGCAAAATTCTTCTTCCATGCATCAAGAATTTGAGCATCTTCTGTAGTGGGCTGCGGGACATCAGTGTCTATGAAAGACTTTAGTCCATTTTCCTAAATCACTACCTCCATCCTATCCTTCCATGAAATATAATTTGAATTTCCCTCGAGTGCATATTTGATTCTTAAGCCATTGAAAGGCATCTTGATCTGCTGTTGGATACCGAAGAATAATTCTGCAAATTTAAACCTGATAAAAAAAAACTTTGTTCTTCTCTTCTTATTGTGATTCCTGGCACTCTGATACCATTTATAAAATATACCAATGGGATTCAATCTGATCTAATAATTTACTAAAACAAGATATTGAATCCTTCTAAAATTATCAGAAACAAAACAAGATCGCACAATCACGTTACAAGTAAGAGAAAGATAAATCAATCACACAACACAAGATCTATAGGGGAAATCACTCCGCCTAAAACCCAACTATATTTATATTGTATAAAGTCAAGGATCATGAAACAATACAATGCTTTCTCTCACAAGAGAACTCATGCACTTTTTCAACTGTCTCACACTGATCTAGGAAAAATTGGACAAATACTTAGTCAATTATGTACCTCTACTCAGCCTACCTTTCTCACACATTCCTTAAGGAATTAAATCCTTATTAAATAGGTAAAACCATATGATTGATTGCGCAATGCATCAAGGACCTCCAACTGACTCTATAACTGACCTGTACAAAATTCTAATTATACAACTGATAGTTATCTTCCCTTTAACCTCTGTCTCAACTGGGTCTTCCTCAGAAATGACATGCAATGGATATTTATATTGAATTATCAGTTAAATTATTGATCACTAATTGGGAATTAAATCATATTTAATTCATTTTACCTCTCACTAGCTCATCACTCAATTAGAACTAGTTAAATTGATTTTAAATCAATTCCTTGAGTTAACTAATTACAACTCATGCATAACTACAACTATACCCCCTTAAATCATGGAATCACTCTACATGCATCCTCTTAGACCCTCAACTCGAATTTCCTAAGCTAACTAAGTCATTCTGACTTAGTTAACTAATACAAGTGGTTATGAGATGAAAGTACAATTTATATTCCAATTTAATTAAGGGAAAATTAAATTAGAAGCCCCGCTTTGGGGTGCCATTTCAATAGCTATAATAAGTCATCAGGCTGGGTTAACGAAGGAGGCAAGAAAATTTTTCCACCAAGGTTAATCTAATCGATTTGCAAAATATGATTAAACTCATTGGAATTTGCATCAAAATGTATTGAAAAACTAATTTTCTTGTTTCTTCCTTCTTGCCAAAGAACATTAGGCCTTTTACATTTCCTTCTTCTACTTCATTTGTTATTCCTACTGAAGAAGAATATCTAAAAATACAAGGCAAAAAATAAATAACAAAGAGTATTATATTAAATACAATAAACATGTTGCAAATTTTATTAAATACATTAAACATGGCCTATATCAAAATACAATTACTGAAGCATTAATAGGGAATCTATGATACAATAATATAATACCAAGAAAGAAATCCATTGCGAATCATCCAACCATCAACTTCTTGTCTCTCCAATTAGCACCATCAATAAAATAATGATATTCATCTTCTTTTCAAAGTCATTACAAACAACTCTCAACATTCTAAGACATGTTTTGTAATGTACCAATATCTTTTATTGTCTATTTATTTATGGAAATTGAAATATATGAGTGTGATGGGATAATGTGTCCATTTAGGAAGGGGATATTAGATTTTTATTATATGAATATATGTAAAATGTGAAAAATTAAATGGCATGGATACAAATTAGTAATAGGAAGATTACTTGGATTCCATGTATGCAAATATTACAAGTGGGCACTATCCAATTTGCATATTTCCTCATAAAACAACCTTTAATATATCAAAATTGCAAATATTTTAAATTCATTTGTTATAATATTACCAAAATGCAAATATACTAAGTTAAATGTTAGGATTCAATGTTAAATAATACTTGAGTGCATCACAATCCATTTGTAAACATAGTCTCTCATATATTTCATTATTGAAATATTTGATTTTTTTCTAAAATTTGTCAAATGGAATGAAATTTCTAGGTAGATATATCTTTTCCATTCAGAATATGAATCATAATTTCATTACAGACACAAAAACATTTGTTAAGGAAATCAGCCTCTTAATATTCTTTAAACACTGCTTAAACCATAACCATGTTTAGTTATTTAATTAGTCTTTTAAACATGCTTTGACAACCCAATATTAATAATGCTATTATGTGTTAGGGATACTACAATTATTTTTATGTAAAATCAATTCAGGGCTTTAGTTTACCCCTTTACTATAAGCTCTATTTATATTCTTTCCTTCACTAAAAATCACATCATATCCACAATCTTCCAACATAGAAAAAATAACCAAATTATTATTTAAACCAAGTTGATGCAGGAGCATCCTGCTCAAACGTCATTATTTATTTGGGTGATTTAGGGGGGTGATGTTTTTTTAATTATTTTTATAAATTATGTACATTTTAAATAAATTAAGAGGAAAATCTGAGTGTGAGGTTTATTGTAACTATTATTTTATAATTGAGAATATGAGAGAAGTTGGGTTATATAGATATCTTAGGGATTATGAACTCCTTAAACAGAAATTAGTTGATTCAAAGGAGGGATAAGCTATTTTAGGATTTGGTTGAGTCATTTGTGGAGGAAATTATGGATTCAAATTAATCCACAACTATGTATAAATATGAGCTTCATATGAGGATGGAAAATATATAGAGGGTGGAAGAGGACAGAGGAAAAGAGTGCAGAGAGGGATTGTGTGACAGTGTGAAGAATGGAGAGAAAAGGGGCAACAAATGTAATATTCGGCCCATGAGAATTTGATACATTCATTATTACTATAGTTATGAAATCGTTCCAATTATTCGCTCTTTGTTCTATGTTTTTTGTTTACTTGACTCTGTGACACATCATATACATTATGCTATGCAGTAGACAAGTGTTTTTGGATTGCAGGTGACAGATGAGTGATTGGAACCAATTTTGATTAGAAAAGTAGATCCCAGAAAGACCACGGAAGAAGTTTCTTCCACATCCAGATTGATATCATGGATTTAGTATTACTCTACGTATTGCACAATTGAATTTCTAGAATGTTATGTGAAGGACTAAGGTGGATTCAGTGCGAGATGGAAAGTGGATTGTGTAGGTCGAAATCTGAATGCGAGAGTTGAGAAGGTTTTCCGCACTAGAATGTGAGTATTATGGATGTGAATTAACAAAACCCGTGTGATCACGGCACTTTAACGAAGTTGTAGAGTATAAGAATTAGTGGCAGCGTTGAGAAAAAACCTGGAGAATGCAAATGATTTGCTACAGGTGTGAGCGTGTGATGGCCTCGAATCAGTATTGAGTTGGATCCGCATATGAGGAATTTGTTGCTTCTTGTAGTGGCTGGATAGACGTGCTGTAGAGTTCGCATTGTATATGTTTTATTTTCTTAAAACCGTGGCTCACAATTGCGATTTAAAACAAAACCGGTGTTCCATTTTCTTATGAAAAAAAAAAGTGGATAAACTCTACCTTTGCGCACAATTCTCTGCTCTGTGCAGAACTCATTTATTCACTGCATCCATATTTAACGTATTCATTTGTTCACTGCATCACAGTACATACATGACATCTTTTAGTATGAGGGGTTTACCTGACTCTATCTAGAAAGTAATTGTACCAATCCTAGTAGCGCTATACCTCTCGTCATCCCCCATATCGATGTGAATCTGGAAATCCTTCTCCTCCAAGATGCTGAAGAATTATTTGTTTCCAGTCATGTGGAATGAGGCTCCATGATCCAAGCACCACACAAATCCCAACACCATTGACACCATGCATGTGATGAGGTTGAAGTCAAACTCAAATTGTGAAGCCAATGTTTCACATTCTGCTCCTCTTGAGGCATCTTTTTTTGTTCTTATTTTGTGGATAGTTTGTGGCATAGTGTCCATGCTCATGACAGTTGAAATATTTCACCTTTCAAATGTCTCACTTCTTGCTTTCCTTTCCGGTCTTGGATTTGGAATGGGACACCTTCCCTTTTCCTTTCTTCACCTTTCCATCCAAGGCACAATTTTCCTCATCATCATTCTCTCATGAGGATCCATTTCTAGTGCTTCGCCGAATTTATTCTTCTACCAAATCGGACCAAAGTCGCTCCCAATCTAGTAGCTTCTCCCTCCCATTAAAAAATTCTTGGTAGCTATTCCAGCTCTTTGGAAGGCCTAGAAGAGCTAGGCTCACCAACTCATATGTGGAAACAGTGACCCCAACACTTCCATGCACATCTCGATATTGAGTGAACTTGGTCATGTATTTTTGGATCATGTCTCCCTTCTCCATTTTGATATTCCTGTGTTCGATGCTATTTTGAGATAGATCTATCAAGGCCTTCCACATTTCATATGGATTCGGCTTCATGTGCAAGCTCAAGACAATATGGTCTCAAACTCCCTCTAATAAGATCCTTCTCGCTTTCGCAAAATTCTTCTTCCATGCATCAAGAAGTTGAGCATCTTTTGTAGCGAGCTGCGGGACGTTAGCATCTATGAAAGAATTCATTCCATTGTCCTCAATCACTACCTCCATCCTATCCTTCCATGAAATATATTTCGAATTTCCCTCGAGTGCATATTCAAGTCTTAAACCATTGAAAGACATCTTGATCTATTGTTGCATACCGAAGAATAATTCTGCAAATTCGAACCTGATAAAAAAAAATTTGTTTTTCTCTTCTTGTTGTGATTCCTGATGCTTTGATACCATTTAGAAAATATACCAAGGGGATTCAATCTGATTTAATAATGTAATAAAACAAGATACTGAATCCTTCTAAATTTTCGAAAACAAAACAATATCGCACAATCACATTACAAGTAAGAGAAAGATAAATAAATCACACAACACAAGATGTATAGGGGAAAGAACTCTACCTAAAACCCCACTATCTATATATTGTATAGATTCAAGGATCCTGAAACAATACAATGCTTTCTCTCACAAGAGAACTCATGCACTTTTCCAATTATCTCACACTAATTTAGGCAAAATTGAACAAATACTTAGCCAATTCTCTACCTCTAATCAGCCTACCTTGCTCACACATTCCTTAAGGAATTAAATCCCTATTAAATAGGTAAAACCATATGATTTATTGCGCAATGCATCAAGGACCTCCAACTGACTCTATAACTTACCTATACAAGTTTCTAATTATACAACTGGTAGTTATCTTCCCTTTAACCTTTGTCTCAACTTGTTCTTCCTCAGAAATGACATGCAATAGCTATTTATAGTGAATTATCAGTTAAATTATTGATCACTCATTGGAAATTAAATCAGATTTAATTCACTTGACCTCTCACTAGCTCATCACTCAATTAAAACTAGTTAAACTGATTTTAAATCAATTCCTTGAGTTAACTAATTAAAACTCATGCATAACTGCAAGTGGACCCCCTTAAATCATGGAATCACTCTACATGCATCCTCTTAGACCCTCAACTCAAATTTCCTAAGCTAACTCAGTCATTCTAACTTAGTTAACTAATACAAGCTGTTATGAGATGAAAGTACAATTTATCTTCCAATTTAATTAAGGGAAAATTAAATTAGAAACCCCGCTTTGGGGTGCCATTTCAACAGCTATAATAAGACATCAAGTTGGGTTAACGAAGGAGGCAGGACTATTTTCCCACCAAGGTTAATCTAATCGATTTGCAAAATTTGATAAAACTCATTGGAATTTGCATCAAATTGTATGGAAAAACTAATTTGCTTGTTTCTTCCTTCTTGCCAAAGAAAATTAGGCCTTTTACATTTCCTTCTACTTCATTTGTTATTCCTACTGAAGAAGAATATCTAAAAACAAGGAAAAAAATCAATAACGAAGAGTATTATCTTAAATACAATCATTGCAAATTTTATTAAATACATTAAACATGGCCTATATCAAAATACAATCACTGGAGCATTAATAGGGAATCTATGATAAAATAATATAATACCAAGAAATAAATCCATTGTGAATCATCCAACCATCAACTTCTTGTCTCTCCAATTAGCATCATCAATAAAATAATGATATTTATCTCCTTTTCAAAGTCATTACAAACAAATCTCAACATTCTAAGACATATTTTTTAATGTACCAATATCTTTTATTGTCTATTTATTTATGGAAATTGAAATATACGAGTGTGATGGGATAATGTGTCCATTTAGGAAGGGGATATTAGATTTTTATTATATGAATATATGTAAAATGTGAAAAATGAAATGGCATGGATACAAATTAGTAATAGGAAGATTACTTGGATTCCATGTATGCAAATATTACAAGTGGGCACTATCCAATCTGCATATTTCCTCATAAAACAACCTTTAATATATCAAAATTGAAAATATTTTAAATTCATTTATTATAATATTACCAAAATGCATATATACTAAGTTATATGTTAGGATTCAATGTTAAATAATACTTGAGTGCATCACAATCCATTTGTAAGCATAGTCTCTCATATATTTCATTATTGAAATATTTGATGTTTTTCTAAAAATTGTCAAATGGAATGAAATTTCTAAGTAGATATATCTTTTCCATTCAGAATATGAATCATAATTTCATTACAGACACATAAACATTTTTTAAGGAACTCATACTCTTAATATTCTTTAAACAATGCTTAAATCATAACCATGTTTAGTTATTTAATTAGTGTTTTAAACACGCTTGAACAACCCAATATTAATAATGCTATTATGTGTTAGGGATACTACAATTATTTTTATGTAAAATCAGTTCAGGGCTTTAGTTTACCCCTTTACTATAAAATATATTTATAATCATTTCACAAAATTGACGAGGTTTCAATTTTGTTTTATAATGTGACTTCGGTAAGGCAAAAGCATTAATGAAAGACCTTGGTCTTTGTGCATGGTCTTGCTAGAAAGGCATTATATCACACACCATGGTGGGAAGAGGGAGACATAACTAATCGACATTCTCACGAATAATTTCACATATTTTAGGTGCATGGGACCAAAAACAAGTTGATATCTAACAAGAAGTCATGCAGTTTGGTGGAACCACGTTCAAATACCATAACATATACAAGTAGGAAAGCAAACACCTCAAGGTTGCAAGCCAACCACGATGGTGGGGCTCTCTCTTGGTGAGAAAAACTTTATATAGGGTGGAATTGCTCAATATATCGACTAAGATTGTTTTTCCTGACAGCGTTTCCGATCATTTTCTATTGAGACTTGTGTTATTCCTTAGGTTTTTCCCCTCTCAACATCTTACTCTTGTTGATTGTAGCCTCATTGAAGGTACTAATAATTTTATCAACCAAAAGTTTAGAATATGCTATAGCATCCACAAATATGTACTTTTATTACTCAATAAAAACCTTCAACCAGCCAACACTTTTAACCATAACACTTCACATAGCATACATACATCCATTTTCTACCTTTTTATTTTCTTGTAAATAGTTTTAAAACCAAATACGTTTAAGTTTTCATTCTATAAATTTTTCTCCACCAAAGCTCATTAATTTGTACTCAAATTTCTTCGTACAATACCCAAAAGCAGTGTTCCCAAGTATTAAAATTGCTAAGATAATAGAAAGAAAATAGAGATGCACACACACACACACACAAGAAATTTTCCTATTACACACAAAAATCACACAATTACGTTACTTATATATGGTGCTTATGAGATCCAACAATTTCTAAACTAAAAGATAGTTTTTTGAGAAGAAATCTCAACAACCCAACCAACCAACAAACCAGATCTACCTATTTACTAATGTAAGTGTTATTTCCAAGTCCATCCCTTGATGCTTACATTATTACATGAATCAAAAATTAGATTGTTATAAGTCACAACTATCTGTATGGTCTTCATTGACACTTCTACCCAATCTGAAGTCTCACGGCCCATGCTCTTTATAAACGACAATCTTCTAGCTTCCCACTTGACTCATTTACACTACAATTGTTTCTGGCCATCGTTGATGAACTTGTAAGATCAAAAATATTGAAAAACTAAACTCATCGAGGCTTCCACAATAATGGTTGTCAAGTAATGAACCACTCTATGGACCTACCACTATCTGTCATATATTTTTCTTTCAACTATCTGTTAGTCGCTAGGAAGGCAGCCTGGATATTGAATGTGTACAAAAATTGATCAAACAACTTGACCTGTCTCACACACGTGGATATCAATGTTGAGAAAAATACTGAGAGGGGGGATGAATCAGTATTTTAAGATAATCATAAAATTTCTTTTATTTTGATTTATGTACGCTATTTTCCTGAAGTAAACTTGTGTATGTACGCAATGTTTATGCAGACAACTAGCGTATATCTAGTAAACTTCTATTTCAGTTAAATCTTCATATGTTTGTCTTAAACCAATATATCAGTGATTCATCAGACATTTTATAAGCAATAAATAAGTGAAGTAAGAACATAATAAGGCATCACACATAACCAATACACTTGAAAATTAGGATTTAAGGTGGAAACCCAATGTGGGAGAAAATAATTGTTGTTGTCATCTCTGTCTTAAACTTTATTATTATGAATATATTATTACAATATTTTACTGGTGAAGACTCATACCAATATGCAGGCACCCACCTAAAAAATGCTACAACCTTCACTCGTTCTCCTACTCTTACTGGAAGGGAGCTCCAACCCACTAATCTTTTTTACTAGCACACACTGGAAGGGAGCTCCAACCCCCTGATATGATCACCAACTATTACTGGCAGGAATATTTGACTTGCTCATTGAAGGCTCCAACCATCAACACCATCGTGGACTATGTTTCATAAATTTTCACACTAGATCCACCTACTTCAACACATCACAACTTCTAGGCTACTTTACATCAAAATTTCAGACTGGACCCACTACCATCATTTAAACCCAATACCATCTCTCAAAACTAAAACTGATCACTTTACCAAATCATTCAACCAATCATAAAATCAAACAACCACTAAATTAATCAATCACTCAACCAATCACAAATTCAAATCAACCAACCTCTTCTTAAACATTCAAATAGTGAGATTACTATAATCAGAATATCAATACTGAACCCAAAACACTACAGCAAACTATCGAATTAACTGCAACCCTGATCAATAAAATTTCAGAATATATACGTTATTTTACTTTAGCAAATTTGTGCTTATACGTGACTTCCTTGAAGAATACCTGCATACAAATCTCAAAACACTGAACCGTGAAATTGAATCATTGCCATTTTGAAACTACATTGATTCGCACATGGAACCATTGAATCATTCTGAACTAATCGTGGAACCATCACTAATCTTAAATCGCATACACCTAGTGGCATCATCATTCTCCAAAAAATCAATACTAAATCAATTCAACTTCATACATCACTATTAAACCTAGATAAACATGAATACTTTATTGACAAACAATAGAAACACAACAAGATAGATTAGACTGATAAGACATATTATTTAGAAGAAACCCTAGCTTTCATACACGCTTATGATAAAGTATTTTTGCGTGTATATGCGCTTTTCAAGAATGAACCCACTTACATATCTTCCCATATTGTAGAACCGATATGCTACTACTCAGAAAAGTATATGTGTATGTACATGTCTTACCAGAGACAAACCTGCATACATATTTGGAAATTTAAACCCATAGTTGTGTTGCACCTCAAAATTTCAGACATACCTAGATCATAACATGCAACAAAATAAACACACGTCAAATCATAGATCTAGTCAACCCATAAGCAAATCATACAATACATAATCATTTTAGGTCTAATGATACTCATCCATCATTGTATTACCAGGAGCATATTTATTTCAAATTAACCACTCATCAATAGGCCATACCATGCAATCATGCTTCATATAGAAGTAATCATCAATCACTCTCACATATACACACAAAAACACTTGGATCTTCATCTCATTATATAGCTTAGTCCTTAGCTAATACCATGGGTCAAAACCACACTAATTCCAATGGTATTATTTGATGGGATAAAATATATTTTTACATGCTCAATAATATGGGTTAATACCATGGTAAGAACCCTTGGTATTTATTAAACCATAGTGCGCAAATTGTACGTGCATTTTCTTCTTCATACACATATGTGTACGTGACTTTGCTTCACCGAACCTGCGTATATTTCTTCAATTGTTCACCTTCATAATTTCTTAGTCTCTGAATTGCATACCTATGACCAATCACTCAATCACTCTTGAACTATCTTGATAATGCATCCTGCATCAAGAATATTCCATCAATGTGCAACTTATCAAGTAGGTTTCCATCAAGGACAACACATACATCATAATGCCAATAATCACCCCCTTTGGACTTGCTGGCAACCATTTTGGTGTTTGATCATAAACCCCTATAGATAACTATAAAACTGTTTGATCACCACAACCTGTAGATACCTTTAAAACACCAAACACCAAGTTGCTTTATCCCCCTTTGAAATCAAGGGCAAAGGGCTGACCAATTCTAAATGAAGGCTTCCCTTTTGTAGATACATGAGCACTGTGTATATGATCTGCACTATATATTGACCATGATCCCCCTAAGCACATGCTGAATCATCTGATATATTTTAAATGAAGTACATGACTCTATGAATCAACTGAATATGACCTTTCCTATCACCAAAGACTCAAACTTACATCAACCACCCAACCAGGTGGGGTTACATAACATCATTTACCCATCATGGGATTACATAGATAATTGACTTGACCTTCAATAGTCCAAACATAAATAAGTATAACAAGAATTACATTATTGGTATTTACATGACCTTTAAATCAAATGACAGATATGACTTTTATAACCAAGACCAAAAGACAACAACATAGCATAATTCAACCAAATACAATATTTTCTTTAGCAATATTGCAACCATAATGCCAAAATGCATCATTAGCATCAAGGTTAATGCTCCCCTTGAACCTGTGCTACATGGTCACTGTTAGATCTGAAAACATCAACTCATACATAAAAGCATCTTCATCAATCATAAAAGCCTCAATGTCATGTTGTACCAACTCATAGATCATCTTAACTCAAGACCATTTATAAGTAACATCAACATACTGTAACCATCAACATCAGAACAAGAAAGCTAGATAATAACTGACTGAAGCATATCAGAGTCTTTTCTTGAGTTTGTCCCATTTTTTCTCTATAAAATAAAAAACGCATGCAATTGTCTGTATAGGAACTCGCGTATAACACGACTATCTTTCATAAAATCCACGTACAAAAAGTAAGCTCTTGAAATATCAACTTTTCTTGAAAGTAAGAGCAGATTGATCAATAGAGAGATGAAGAGGAGACTACTCCCACTTTTTTTCTGAGATATTCAAATGCTTCACGTGGAATAGGTTTTGTAAATACATCAGCAAATTTTTCTTTTGAGGGAACATACTCCAACGTTTTTTCAAGCACATGTTCTCTTAGAAAATGGTACTTAATTGGAATGTGCTTGGTTTTGGAGTGCATAACAAGATTTTTTGAAATGATAATAGCACTTGTATTATCGCATAGGGTGGAAATGGGTGGAGAACACTTGATTTGAATATCTTGCAATGTTTGCGTCATCCATAGAAGTTGTGTGAAACAAGATGCAAAAACAACATATTCTTCTTCTGTAGTAGATAAGGCAATAGGGTTTTGTTTCTTGCTGAAATATGATACCAATCAGGGCCCCAAGTAAAATGCACTTCCACTAGTGCTTTTCCGGTCATAAAAATTTCCAGCCCATTCTGCATCTCTGTAAACATGAAGAGTAAGATCTGCATCTTTGGGATACCATAAGAAAAATTCTTGAGTTCCTTTTAGATATTTTAATATTCTCTTAACTTCCTAAAGATGATTTTTGTTTGGATTTGCTTGGAAACATCCAAAAATCCCAATTGCATGCACAATATTTGGTATAGTAGTACATGTTAGATGAAGTAAGCTTCCATTCATATACCTGTATTCTAGTTGATTCACTGCGTGAGATTCATCATGAGAGCTAAAACTACATCCTGTCATCATTAGAGTACATACTGGTTTGTAGTCTTCCATCCCATATTTCTTCAGAATCTACTTGAGATATTTTGTTTGTGAGATAAATATGCCATTCTTTTCTTGTTGTAATTGTAAACCAAGAAAGTATGTTAGTTCCCCAAGTAAATAAATTTCAAATTCTTGCTACACAACAGAAGCAAACCTTTGACTCATATATTCTTCATTTCTTCCAAAGATGATATCATCTACATAAACAACAATAATTAGCAGTTTATCATCATCTATTTTTGTGTACAGGTTGTTATCTATGCACCCTTTTGTGAAACTTTGTTGTTGAAGATACTTGTCAATATGATAATACCATGCACGAGGGGCTTGTTTTATCCCATAGAATTCCTTTTTGAGTTCACAAACAAGTTTTTCATGATTTCCTAGAATTAACCCTTCTGGTTGTTCAATATACAGTTCTTCTTCTATATCTCCATTAATCAATGCATATTTTACATCCATTTGATAAAATTTTAAGTGAAAGAAGCTTGAAAATGTAAGGAAAAATCTTATGGATTTAAATTTGGCTACATGTGCATTTGTTTCTTCAAAACATATTCCTTCTTGTTGAGCATAACCTTTACAAACGAGTCTTGTGTTATTTTTATTAACTTCTCCATTTTCATTCAATTTATTTTTGAATATCCATTTTGTACCAATAACATTCTTATCATGAGGGCTTGGAACTAATTCACATGTATGTACATCCTATCATCATTGGAGTACATACTGGTTTGTAGTCTTCCATCCCATATTTCTTCATAACCTTCTTGAGATATTTTTTTGTGAGAGAAATATGCGATCGTTTTCTTGTTGTACTTGTAAACCAAGAAAGTATGTTAGTTCCCCAAGTTCCTCATCCATGGCCCTGACCCAACATTCATTTTTGCTAGCTTTATTTACATTTTGAAGTTAAATAATGGATAATAAAGCTAGATAACTAGGAGTTCCCACAAGAGCTCTTCTTGTTTGTACCGCAACCTCATTTTCACCTAAAATTTGAGTTTCTGGATGATTATTTTGAACATACCTGGATGGAGTCTTTTCCCTATTAGTTGTGCCTTCTTCTGATGCTTCAATGGTTTCTTCTTCTATATCCATTTGGTTTAATGTGGGAAAACATTCATCATCATCATCATATGTTGTTGTTACCTTTTAGGAATCTATGCATGCTTCATTAAGTACAACATCAATAGATTCAACAATATTTCAAAGTCTCTTATTGTAACATTTGTATCCTTTGCTTCTAGAGGAGTAACCAAGAATAATTCCTTCATCTCCCCTAACTTCAAACTTACCAAGATTTTCATCATTATTTTTTATGAAACATTTACTTCCAAAGACTCTAAAATGCTTTACAGTAAGAGGATTACCATAAAAAATTTCATAAGGATTTTTATCGTTATTTACATGAACACGAGATTTATCGAGAATATTTATTGAGGTATGTGATGCTTCACCCCATAATGTATTAGGTGTTCCGAACTCATCAAGCATAGCACGAGCCATTTGTTGAATTGTTATATTCATCCTTTCTGCTACCCCATTTTTCCGAGGAGTTCTAGCTAAAGAAAACTACCTATTGATGCCATGTTTGTTCATAGAAATTAAAAAAAATAAACTGATATGAATTCTTCTCCTCTATCAAATATGGGGCATTTGATTTTTAGGTCTAACTTATTTTCTACTAGTTATTTAAGGACTGTGAATTTATAAAATACTTCATCTTTGTATTTTAATAATCCAATCCAACACATTCTAGAGAATTCATCAATAAATAAGATGAAGTATTGTTCAACTTGACGTGACTTTTTCTTTACTAGCCCACACAAATCAGTATCAATAAGTTCAAGAGACTTACTTGCTAATCCTTCTTTGGCATTGAATTGTACCATGGTTTGCTTACCAAATTGACATGACTTGCATATGTTACTTTTTGGCACAGTGATGTTAAGGAAATCATGAACAACTTTAATCTTGCTTGATTTATGTAGTTGAGAGAAGCTTATATGTCCCAACCTTATGTGCCATAGCCAACTTTCCTCCACTTTTCCTAAGTAACATTTTCCTTGATCGCCTTTCAAGACATAAATATTACTTGGAGTTATTGTTCCATTTATTATGGTTTTCCTTGTGTCAATTTCACGAACCACACATTCTTTTGATCTGAAAACAACCTCATTTACTTGGTCACACATTTTAATAACAATAAAAATGTTATGTGTTAATCCATCGACAAACAAAACAGTACCATCTTTAACATTTTATTTTAGAAAAATGGTCCTTTACCTTTAATGACAGTAGGTGATTCATTTCCAAAAGTAACATTCTTTTCTTTATCTAATTCATTGTATGAAATGAGCTTATATTTATCACCTGTCATGTGTTTTGAGCATCCGTTGTCAATGTACCATTGATTTTATTGATCTTCTATTTACAATGTTATACCACAACTTTCAGATTCTAAGTTATTATTTTTCCATACCTTAGCAGTTGTTGTTATTTGATCATTTTGAGATGTTGTTGTATTTTGCTCCTGCATTCAAATTTCTCATGCCCAAAGTTATTGCAAAATGACCATTCAATTTCATCTTCAAGAGGTGAGAAATTATTATAGGTGTTTTTCTTGATTCCTGTCTCATTCCTTTGTTTTCTTGCTTCTCTAGTCATGATGGTTTTGTATGCAACAGATTGAGTAGCCTTGTGACCAAAATTATGGCATGAGAAACATTATCCATTTACGTAGATATTTTTGTGATCATATTATCGTCAAGTGATTTTTACCTTTTGATTGAAAATTCTGTTGTTTTCTATCCTTGGATTAGAGCGGGCATGATTTACATGTGAAGTATATTCATTATTTTGTTGAAGGGCGGTGTTTTGTTGACTTCTTTTTGTTGAATTAAGATAGCTTCCTATTATTGTAGAGGGATTTTTAGTATTTGGTGTTTATCCATTGTATCTAAGACATGTATTCATAAGAGGAGAGCGTTGTACCTTGATGATTTCATCTAAGGTTTCAGAACCTTTAGAAAATATAAGATTTATAATTTTTATCTTCTCAATTTCCTTTCTTAGACTAACTATTTCACATTCTATATTTTCATTATGCTTCTCATTCTCTATATTGTTTCTTTAAAGTATATATTTCTATTTTATCTTCTTCTAAACATACTTTAAGCTAAGTGATTTCTTCAACAAAAAAATCATTTTCTTCTAAATCATACATGAATTTGTCATCAGATTCATTAGTACTTCTTTCAAATTCCATGAGTAATTTAAAGTCTTGATCGGATTCTCCCTCTTCACTATTTTACCAACCATCATTGTCTTTATGAGCATAATAACTTCTCTTGTTTTCAAACCATTTCCTATTCCCTTTTGAAATTTATTTCCCCTTTTAATGGTTTTCTTTGTATGAGGACACTTAGGAGCATAATTACCAACTCTACAACAAGTAAAGCACTTGCATGGAAGATTACATCTGAACCTTTTGGTACCTAATTGGAATTTATTTACAAAATTTGCCTCATCTTCTTCTGATATATAACCTGATTCCTTGTGTTCTTCCTTTTATTTTCCTCTTGTAGTTTCTTTGAATGCAGCTTCTCCGATTTCTGAGGGACCTCCTTTTCTCATTTCAAAGGCTGTTAAAATCCCATGGAGCTATACAATAGTAAGGTTCTGCATATCTTGATTTTCTTCAATGGAAGACACTTTTGACTCGAATTTTGGAGTTATAGATCTCAACATTTTCTCTACAAAGGGTATTCATGGGAGAATTCCTTCTAAGTATATTTTGTATAACAGCCTTTCCTACTTTGTAGATAAGTCTTTCGTCATTTTGACCGGATCCAACCTGATTATCCATAGATTGAAGATGACAAATTTGACTATAAATAGCGTATCAAATTGTATTAGTGTCTATAACTGATTTCTTTCGGGTAATACTAGTTATTAATGCTTCATTGGCCAGTGATGCTAGATCTCGTGCATCAAAATCTATGGTTATAGATCCAAATTCATCGGGTTGAGTCTTTTATATCCTCACCCAGATTTCTCATACAATTCATAATCTCAACTACCCTTAGAAATAAACTTGCAGTACTTTAATCATTATGCATTTTGAGAGTTTCATATTGAATTCTAAGAGTTTGAAGTTTAGCACCTTTTACCTTGACATCACCTTCATATCTCTGGGTGATCTTGTCCCATATAACCTTTGTTGAATTTAGCTGCATGAATTTGAAATTTTTTGATTCTGTTAGGATTCCCAACATGGCATTGACAACTTTTGCATTGGTTTCATATTTCTTCTTTTATGCCTCATCTATGGGAACGTAGACTGGATACTAATAACCTCCTTCGACGATTTCCCATACATATGCTTCAAGAGACTGTAGATAGGATATTTTTCTTCTCTTCTAGAAAATTAGATTACTTCCATTGAAGAATGGTGGCCTGATAGAGGTTGTCCCTTCTTAATGGCTCATCTTGGTGGATATTCCTTCAAGCGATCAAGCTTCTTTTGAAGCACCTGCTCTGATACCAATTGTTGAGAAAAATACTTAGAGGGGGGCTGAATCATTATTTTAAGACAATCATAAACTTTTCTATTATTTTGATTTATGTATGTTGCTTTCCTAAATTAAACCTACGTATATATGCAACTTTTATGAAGACAACTATCTTATATCTATTAAACTTATATTTCAGTTAAATCTTCATATATTTGTATTAAATCATATATATCAGTGATTCATGAGACATATTATAAGTAGTAAATAAGTGCAGTAAGAACATAATAAGGCGTCACACATAAAAAAATACACATGAACACCAGGATTTAAGGTGGAAACCCAAAGTGGGAGAAAACCACCGTTGTTTTTGTCTTTGTCATTAATTTTATTATTATGAAAAACTTCTTACAATCTTGTACTAGCACAAACTCATACAAGGCTGCAACCTTCATTCATTCTCCAACTCCTAATAGAAGGGAGATCCAACCCCATGATCTTGTTTACCAGCACCCACTGGAAGGGAGCTCCAACCCTCTGATCTGATCACCAGCTACTACTGGCAGGAAGCTTCAAATTCCTCAATGAAGGCTCCAACCCTCAGCACCATCATGGACCATGTTTCATAATTTTTCACACTAGATCCCCCTACTTTAACACATCACAAATTTTAGGCCAATTTTCATCAAATTTTCAAACTGGACCCACTATCATCATTTAAACCCAATACCATATATCAAAACTAAAACTAGTCACTATACCAAATCATTCAACAATCACTAAATCAAAAAACCACTAAACTAATCAATCACTGAAACAATAACTCAACCAAGAACCATCTCAAATCAACCAACCTCTTCTTAAACATTCAAAACAGTGATATTAATGTAACCAAAACATCAATATTGAACCCAAAACACTGCAAAAACCTATTGAATCAGCTGCAACCTTGATCAATAAAATTTCAGAATATATACATTATTTTAGTTTAGAAAATATGTGTGTATATGCAACTTCATTGAATCCTACCTACGAACATATCTCAAAACACTAAACCCTGAAATTGAATCACTGTCATTATAAAACTAACCCTTAGTCACACACAAAACCACTGAATCATTCTGAACTAAGCATGGAACCATCACTGATCTTCAATCACATACAGTTAGTAGCATCATCATTCTTCAACAAATCAATACTCAATCAATTCAAATTCAGACATCACTATTTAACTCATATCAACATGAAGTCTTCATCGACAGATAGCAGAAACACAACAAGATTAATTAGACTGATCAGACATCTTATTCAGCAGAAAGCATAGATTTCATGTGTTCTTATCATAAAGTGTTTCCGTGTGTATATGCGCTTTTCAGGAATGAAACTTGTGTACAATTACTCCCATACTACATAATCGATACGCCACTACTCATAAAAGTATCTACATGTCTACGCACCTTACTAGAGACAAACCTGCATATAGATCTGAAAATTTCAACTCATAGTTGTGTTTCACCTCAAAAATTTAGACATACCCATATAATGACATTCAAATAAATAAACACGCATCAAATCATAGATCTATTCAACCCATAAGCATATCATACAATACATATTCATTTCAGGTCTAATAATCCTGATCCATCATTGTATTACCGAGTGCATATTTATTTTAGATTAACCACTCATCAATAGCCCATCACATGCAATCATACTTTAGATCAAATTAATCATCAATCACTCTCACATATCCACATACAAACAATTGGATCTCCATCTCCTTATATAGCTTAGGCCTTAACCAATAAAATGGGTCAAAATCACACTAATGTTGATGGTATTCTTTGACGAGATAAAATATCTGTTGGCATGCTCATTACTATGGGTTAATACCATGGTCAAGACCCTTGGTATTTATTAAACCATAGTACGCAAAATTTATGTGCATTTTCTTCTTCATACCCGTGTGTGTATGTGAGTTTGCTTCACCGAACCCGCATATATTTCTTCAATTGTTCACCTTCATAATTTTTCTGTCTCTGAACTACATACCTTTGACCAAACACTTTGTCATTCTTGAACTAGCCTAATAATGTATCTTGCATCAAGAAGCTTCCATCAATGTGCAACTCATCAAGTAGGTTTCCATCAAGGACAACACATACGTCATAATGCCAGCAATCTCCCCCTTTGGACTTGATGGAAACCACTTTGGTGTTTGATCACCACAACTTGAAGATACCTATAAAACATAAAACAAGAAGTTACTTTCTCCCACTTTGACATCAAGGGAAAAGGGTTGTCTAATGCCGAATGAAAGCTTATGTTTTGTAGAGACATGAGCACTGTATATCTGGTCTACACTATATACTGACCATGCTCCCCCTGAGCACATATTGAATCATCTGAAATATTTTCAATGAAGTACACGACTTTATGACTCAACTGAATATGACCTATCCTATCACCAAGGACTCAAACTTACATCACTCACCCAACCAAGTGGGGTAACATAAATTCATCTACCCATCATAGGATTACATACAGAATTAACTTGACCTTCAATAGTCCAAACATGACTAAGTATAACAAGAATTACTTTGTTGGTATTTACATGGCCTTTACATCAAATGAGAGATATGAATTTTATAACCAAGACCAAAAGATAGCATCATAACATCATTCAACCAACTACAAGAGTATATTCATCAATATTGTAGCCATAATTCCAACAATACATCATTAGCAGCAAGGTTAATGCTTCCCCTGAACCTGTGCTACCTGTTCACAGTCAGATCTGACCACATCAAGGCATCTTCATCAATCATAAAAGCATCAATGTCATGTTATACCAACTCATAGATTATCTTAACTCAATACCATTTATAAGTAAAATCAATAGACTGTAATCATCAACATCATAACAAGAAATCCAAATAATAACTGACTGAAACATATCGAAGTGTTTTCTTGAGTTTGTCCCATTGTTTCTTCATCAGATAAAAACATATGTGATTTTCTGTATAGTAACACGCGTATATACATGACTTTCTTTCATAAAATCCACGTACAAAAAGTAAGCTCCTGAAATATCAAATGTGCTTGAAAGTAATAACAGACTTATCAACGGAGAGATGAAGCAGAGACTAATCCTAGTTTTTGTATGAGATATTAAAATGCTTCACTTGGAAGAGGTTTTGTAAATATATCAGCAACTTGTTCTTTTGAGGGAACATACTCCAGTTTGACTTCTTATTCAAGCACTTGTTCTCTTAGAAAAAAATGTACTTAATTGGAAAGTGCTTGGTTTTGGAGTGCATAACAGGATTTTTTGAAATGCTAATAGCACTTGTATTATCAAATAGGATGGAAATGGGTGGAGAACACTTGATTTGAATATCCTACAATGTCTACATCATCCAGAGAAGTTGTGTACAACATGACGCAGCAACAACATATTTTGATTCTACAGTAGATAAGGCAATAGAGCTATGTTTCTTGTTGAACCATGATACCAATTGGGGCCCCACGTAAAATGAACCTCCACTAGTGCTTTTCTGGTCATCACCATTGCCAGCCCAGTCTGCATATATGTAATAATGAAGAGTAATATTTGCATCTTTGGGATACCATAAGCCAAAGTCTTAAGTTCCTTGTAGATATTTCAATATTCTCTTAATTTCCTAAAGATGAGTTTCGTTTAGATTTTCTTGGAAGCGTCCAACAACCCCAACTCCATGCATGATATATGGTCTATTACATGTTATATAAAGTAATCTTCCAATAATAGACATGTATTCCGGTTGATTCACTGTAGGAGATTCATCATGTTAGCTGAGACTACATCCTAACATCATTGGAGTACATACTGGTTTGCAGTCTTCCATCCCATATTTCTTCATAATCTACTTGAGATATTTTGTTTGTGAGATAAAGATGCCATCATTTCCTTGTTATAATTATAAACCAAGAAAGTATGTTAGTTCCATAAGTAAATACATTTCAAATTCTTGCTGCATAATAGAATCAAACCTTTTACTCATAGATTCTTCATTGCTGCCAAAGATGATATCATGTACATAAACAAAAATAATTAGCAGTTTATCATCATATATTTTTGTGTACAGGTTGCTATGTGCAGACCCTTTTGTGAAACCTTGTTGTTGAAGATACTTGTCAAGACAATAATACCATGCACGAGGGGCTTGTTTTAGCCCATATAATGCCCTTTTTAGTTTCAAAACAAGTTTTTCATCATTTCCTAGAATGAACCCTTATGGTTGTTCAATATACACTTCTTCTTCTAGATCTCCATTAACGAATGCATATTTTAAATCCATTTGTAAACTTTGAAATGACAGAAGCTTGAAAATGCAAGGAACATTCTTATGGTTTCAAGTCTGGCTACAGGTGCAAATGTTTATTCAAAATCTATTCCTTCTTGTTGAGCATAACCTTTTCAAACGAGTCTTTCTTGATTTATAATAACTTCTCCCTTTTCATTGAATTTATTTTTGAATATCCATTTTGTCCTAATAACATTCTTATCATGAGGCCTTGGAACTATTTCCCATGTATGATTCTTTTCTATTTGATCAAGTTCTTCATCCATGGCCCTAACCCAAAATTCATCTTTGCTAGCTTGATTTACATTTTTAGGTTCAATAGTGGATAATAAAGATAGATAACTAGGAGTTCTCACGAGAGCTCTTCTTGTTTGTACCACAACTTCCTTTTCACCTAGAATTTGAGTTTCTGGATGATTCTTTTGAACAGACCTAGATGGAGTATTTTCCATATCGATTGTGCCTTCTTTTGATGCTTCATTGGTTTCTTCTTCTATATCCCTTTGGTTTGATGTGGGAAATAATTCATCACCATAAATTGTTGTTGTTACCTTTTTGGAATTTGTTCATGCTTCATTAATTACAACATCAATACATTCAACAATATTTCGAAGTCTCTTATTGTAATATTTGTATCCTTTGCTTCTAGAGGAATAACCAAGAATAATTCCTTCATCCGCCCTAGCTTCAAACTTACCAATATTTTCATCATTATTTTTTATGAAACATTTACTTCCAAAGACTCTAAATTATTTATTGTGGAATGCTTACCATGCCAAAGTTCATAAGGAGTTTTATCATTATTTACACAAACATGAGATTTTTTGAGAATGTTTACTATAGTATGTGTTGCTTCACCCCCAGAATGTATTAGGTGTTATGGACTCATCAAACATAAAACGTGCCATTTGTTGAATTTTTATATTCATCCTTTCTCGTACCCCATTTTGATGAGGAGTTATCACTACAAAAAATTATCTTTTGATGCCATGTTGTTCACAGAAATCAAAAAATTCATCTAATATGAATTCTCCTCCTCTATAAAATCTTAGGCATTTAATTTTTTAGGTCTACCTCATTTTCTACTAATGTTTTAAATACTTTGAATTTATTAAATTCCTCATATTTGTATTTTAATAAGCCAATCCATCACATTCTAGAGAAGTCATCAATAAATAATATGAAGTATTGTTCTCCTCGTGTTAATTTTTCCTCGCTAGCCCACACAAATCAATATGAATAATTTCAAGAGGCTTACTTATTGATCCTTATTTAGCATTGAATTGTACCCTGGTTTGATTACCGAATTGACATGACTTGCATATGGTACTTTCTGGCACGGTGATGTTGGGAAAATCACAAACAACTTTAAGTTTTCTTGATTTGTGTAGTTGAGAGAAGCTTATATGTCCCAACCTTCTGTGTCATAGCAATTTTTCCTTCGCTTTTCCTAAGTAACATTGTTCTTGATCGCCTTTCAAGACATAAATATTACTTGGAGTAATTGTACCCTTTATTATAGTCTTCCCTGTGTCAAGTTCACGAACCACACATTCTTTTTATCTGAAAAAAAACCTCAATTACTTGGTCGCACAGTTTACTAACACTCAACAATTTATTCTTTAATCCATCGACAAACAAAATATTACTAGCTTTAACCTTTTCATTTAGAAAAATAGATCCTTTACCTTTAATGACAGCAGGTGAGTCATTTCCAAAAGTAAAATTATTTTCTTTCTCTAATTCATTGTATGAAATGAGCTTATATTTATCACATGTCATGTGTTTTGAGCATCTTCTGTCAATGTACCACTGATTTTATTAAACTTCTGCATATAATTCTATACCACAACTTTTATATTCTAAGTTCTTATTTTTCCATACCTTAGAAGATGTTGTTATTTTCTCCTTTTGATATGTTGGTTGTATTTTTCTCCTGCATTCAGATTCCTCGTGTCCAAATTTATTGCAAAATGAGCATTCAATTTCATCTTGAAGAGGTGAGAAATTATTATAGGTGTTTTTCTTGATTCCTATCTCATTCCTTTGTTTTCTTACTTCTCTAGTCATGATGGATTTGTATGCAACACATTGAGCAACCTTGTGACCAAAATTATGGCATGAGAAACATTTTCCATTAAAGTATAAATTTTTGTGATCATAGTATCGTCTAGTGTTGTTTACCTTTTGACTGAAGCTTTTGTTATTGTTTATCCTTGGATTAGAGAGAGCATTATTTACCTGTTAAGTATCTTTATTATTTTGTTGAAGGCTAGAGTTTTGTTGACTTCATTTTTTTGCATTAAGATAGCTTCTTGTTATTGCAGAGGGTTTTTCAGTCTTTGATGTTTCTCCATTGTTTCCAAGACCTATCTTGATAAGAGGAGTGTGTTGTACCTTGATGATTTCATCTAAGGTTTCATAACCTTTAGCAAATATAAGATTTATAATTTTTATATTATCAATTTCCTTTCTTAGACTTACTATTTCACATTTTAGCTTTTTATCATGGTCCTTTTCTATGAGTTGTTTCTTTAAAATATCTATTGCTATTTTATCTTCTTCTAAACATAATTTAAGTTGAGTGATTTCTTCATTAAAAAAACCTTTTCTTCCAAACCATCCATGAATTTTTCATCGGACTCATTAGTGCTTCTTCCAAATTCCATGAGTAATTTAAAGTATTGATTAGACTCTCTCTCTTCACTATTTTACCAACCATCAGTATTTTCATGAGTATAATAACTTCTCTTGTTTTCAAACCAATTCCTATTCCCTTTTGCAATTTATTTCCCATTTTCATGGTTTTCTTTCTAAGGAAACTTAGCAGCATAATGACCAACTATAAATGATCTGTATTTATGAAGGAATGCAATAAAATACAAAAATAAACATAAACATGGAGATGTAGTGGAAATAATACTTCATTTCATTAATATCAAATAACAGAAATATTCTTATAGACATAATGGAAATAAACTAGCTAGGGTGTTGGTAACTTATCTCTGAGAAGAGATGTGGCGGCTACAGGCCTCTGAACTATGTTACAATGAGGCTGCAAGGCCTATTTATGATTGATAAACAATGGAAAACCATAAACATCCAAATACATAACCCTAGGAGATGAATCGCCAAAACTATGAGCCTCATTTGGATAAATTGGTACGTCAACTTCCCAGGGACGTAACTTTGGCATACGATCTTCGTTTGACACAATACCTCGTTAGAAATATCTGTTTGAGGAATACAAATTTTGAGTGACTAGCATTAGTCAAACACCAATATCAGTCCATTTTTTCCCAAAAAAAGGTCATTTAGGGCCTCAAAACGTCTTCGTAAGTTTAGGACCCGAAAAACTGCCAAAAATAGTAAATTGTGCTACAATTAAGGAAACTGAAAAGCTGAAAGAAATAATGATGGGGGTCCAAGTGGAATAGGCAGGCGGCCACCAATATCCACATGGATCATTCCTCCCCCCTTAGGAAGCAACGGTCTCCATTGCATTGATTTCCTCCATGAGATGAGCAAACTTCTATTGAACTTGGTCCTTGGTGAGCCACTTTACCTAGTGAAGGAGTTGGCATTCTTTGACAACTCGATATAGTTGTATCCTCTGTTGGCAGGTGTTCTTGATTTTTGTTTCCATGATCCGATCAATTGTGGCTTTTTCCATGCAGTCAGTTTTTCACTTTGTTGGTGTGAGTTGTTTTTCCATGTCAGGTGTGTCCAGTAGAGGTGGAAAGTGTGTCTGAATGTGGTCCACGTTGAACATTGGGTGCAGGCCAAGGAATGGGGGAATGTTGAGCTCGAAGGAATTTTCACTGACTACATTGGTGATGTTGTATGGCCCATATCAAAGTGGGTGAAGCTTTCGGTGGGGCCCAACAAGGCGCTCCTTTTGCAAATGTAGCAAAACTGTGTCACCCACCTGGAACTTGTGTGGCACCCGATTTTGATCATGGCACTACTTGTACTTGGCATTCAATTTCTCAAATATGTTGTGGAACTACTAGCGAATGTGTTGGATGCATTTAATAAATATGGTTGCTTTGTCAGCCTTAGATAGTACATGTGTGGATTTTGACTATGTGGTCGCATGAGGTATCGCAACATCAGTCAGTAGCATGCCTAGGGTCAGATCAATGGAGTGCTTGACTTGGCAGTGTAGAGGAACCTTTGTGGGTGAGAAGAAAATGTCCTTGTATTCCTCCACGTCTTTGTCCATTTGCTAGTGCCGCATACGGGAGCCCTGTTTGGAGGCAGCAACCACAATCTTCTTCTTTCCCTGTGGGCGAATCGTAATGAAAACAAATTTCCTGGTTTGGGAAATAATCTTATTGCATTTCTTTGCAGTACTCAAAGAGATGGTGGAAGGAAATACTACCTCCGGTATCATGTACAACTTAATAATAACATAACAATACCTAGACTCATACACATCATGTCACTTCCACAAGTATGGTTGGCCTCATAATAAATCAGACACGTCAAGAGGAGCAACATCACACAATACCTCATCTGTGAATGGTTTGATGTTGTACGGAAGGCAACACTATCTGCGAACATGGACATATCTTCCTTGGTGAAGCCACCCAATGGTATACATTTGTGGGTGTGTTGTGGTCGGTAGGCCGAGCCGCTTCACAACCTATAATGAAATGAGGTTCTTTTGGCTTCCACTGTCGAAAAGGAATTATAGTAGAGAACCTTTCATCCACATCTAGGAATGGAAGAGGCGCTCCCCCTCCTCTGGATCCTCAGGCTCCTCCCTCTGGAGCTTGGTGGTGGAAACAGTGGCATTGGGTTCCGCACCAATGATTTGATTCACTTTTTCATTTCCATTGTCTGGTTATGACTCAAAATCAGAACATGCATCTGATTTGGATGCCTTCAGTTAGGCCACCAGCGAACTTTTGGCTCGACACTCGCTTGTATTGTGATTGGATTTGTTATGAAATTCACACCACTTCCCCATATCCTTCTTTGGCTTTGTGGTGCTATTCAGAGTCGTCCCGCTTTGGCTTTGCCCCTTTTTCTGTGGTTTGGAGGCGCTTTTCCCTGGCTTTGGATTCACGGATCCAAAGTCTCACTTATTTTGCTTAAATTTATGCTTGATCTTGGTGGCATATTGATATGTTGTGCCAGGCAAAGTAATGTCGAGGAACTCCATTTCCTCTAGAATTTATATCTGCAAAAAACTACGATACTTGAGCACCAAATGTTTTTCCAAATATTTAATATCCAAATTTTTGCGTAGGGTATGGAAAAAATTCTTCAGCTCGTGCACATCTTGAGCCATTTGTTACTATAGCGTGGTCCATTGGATGTACTTGTCCTCATAGATCTCCATGGGGTAATATTGTTCCTTGATGTCATCTCGAAACAAATTCTAAGTGGGTGTGGTCGAGAAAATAGAGGGTTCCCTCTCATCCGTTCACTCACAATATGTTTCCCACCAGTCTTTGACATGGGGACGGCTTTGAGAAGTGCACAAGTAATATTTTCTCGGCCGAAGAAATCATGGACAGAGAAATACCCTTCCAAAAAATTCAACCATTTATCTACGGCGTTTGCATCTATATGGCCTTCAAATACAGGAATGTCGAAGTTGAAATGTACCTTGAAAGGAGTGGCACCTCCAGAGTGGCTACTGGATGCAGATGCGCCATCGGTGGGTAGTCATTGAAGGATTTGGGAAAATTTATCCATCATCGCATTCCTTTGTTTCTTAAGGGCCTCCTCGAGCAATAATTTGATAGGACCACCTACTCAATCATCTTTCTTTTCTTCTACCATGGGAGGTCATCAGGGTTTTTGAGGTTGATCTTACAAGGGTTCAACTAGATCGAGCCCTATCTCCTTATACCCTAACCTCAATGGGGACATGCAAATATAAACAAAGAAAGAGTAGACCACTCTGATACCACTGATCCATATTTATACATGAACATAATAAAATACAGAATTAAACATAAACAAAGAGATGCAGTGGAAATAAAACTTCATATCTTATCTCTGACAAGAGATGTGGCGGCTATAGGCCTATGAACTGTGTTACAATGAGGCTCCAAGGCTTCTAGGTCCATATAATACTATTGTATCCCCTTATTGTTATTGTTAGTGTAAGCCCCTTATTGTTATTGTTTTTCCCATGTAGTCCCCATATTATTAATATTGTGCCACATAGAATCCTACTATTTTTATTATTGTGCCCTTACATTCTTATTGTTATGTCAGCTAGGATTATGTTTTGACCCCTTAGACTCCCATATATAGAAAGGAGGTTTCTTCATTTGTATCATCTAATAATTGTTCATTTATGTAATGTAAAGGAGGTTACCCCCTCGAAGAGGTTGATTTATAAGTCGTTGATCTATCTTTTCTTCTATCTTGTGAGTGTTATCACTTTGCCAGATCTCTAAGGCTGAAGAAGAAATCCCAACAGAGGTAACCACAGACCAATATTTTAACTTGGTAGCTAGTCCTACCAAGCCAGAGAGGGCTCTCTCCATAAATCACAACCAAAAGGGCTGGATGAATTAGGGTTTTAGGCCAGGTATGAGTACAGGGGTTTGTTTTTTTGAATTTGGGTTGCTGGATGGGTGAATTAGGTCAAAGAGGCTAGGTGAGGGAAAATAATATTAGGGTTGTAGAGATTCAATGGGGCTAGGTAGGTAGAAAACCTAACACGTTAGGGTTTCAGGGTGAAATGGATCAGACTGATGAGGATCTAGAAAGAGCAAGGCAAGGCATGAATTATTTCTAAACTGAAGAAGATGAACAAACTATGAAGGTTTTCCCAAAACAAAGCATGAGAGATGTATTCTATTTATCAACTTGAAAACCAGCATATCATAGAAATTAAATGGATCATGAAACAAAACATTCATA
Source organism: Pinus albicaulis (assembly GCA_034641835.2). Classification (NCBI taxonomy): domain Eukaryota; kingdom Viridiplantae; phylum Streptophyta; class Pinopsida; order Pinales; family Pinaceae; genus Pinus; species Pinus albicaulis. The sequence continues at coordinate 1,878,648,116 of CM076578.1, forward strand.
CATAATGAGACATAAGAAAAACAATTTTAAATTCTCATACCAGAGGTATCCCAAAGAAATAGCTGCAACCTTCCATTAAATTCCTGCCAAAATAATTACACTAGAATATTTGATCAATACATCAACATCCAACCTTTTCCAAGAGTGAAGAGGAGAAATATATAGACATAAAAACAACTTTCTCCCAACCTCAAGGGTCGAATCCCTAAGTTGAAGAGCCAATCCACAATAATCTGAATTGATACCTAGAGTGTAGGGAGGTCAAAGTGACTCATTGATATGAAATTGATTGTTAGTTTTGTTTTGCTAATATCAGTTTCAGATTTAAATAAACTTTTCTTTGGTTTGCTTATCCATTGAGGGTTTTTTTCATGAGCATATGATTGTTTAACCATTAAAATTGGTGAAATTTAGTGTTTTCATGGATTCAAAAGCATAAAAACTAATATTTGAATAGCAGCAAATAAGTACACAACAAGCATAAATAACGGATCTCAATACACAAGTTTTTTATGAAGGAGTTCACCCCTATTGGGCCACATCTCCTTGGTCCAGCTTTATAGTGTGGGCCTTTGTATTAGCTTCAAATGTGAAAAATGCTTGTTTACAGTCTCTTGTTGCCTCTGCAATTTGCTCCAATGGCTTTGAAACATCAAAATATACCAGAAATGACTATTCCTGCTCATTTTGGTTGAAAATTGCATGAGTTATGACATAAACAACTTTTCCTAGCTTTTCTCCTCCAAAACTGGAGTTTCGCTAGTTAAAAATCTAAATCTGGCAACTTCCCCCAAATTTGACGCCTCCGCTAACTCCGTAGCTGAATAATCAGTCATTAATTAAGGGGATAAGCGCAATTAACATAATATAAGTGTCATTTTAATTCCATAAGCACATTTTAGCACTAATTAAATTTAAATGTGGGCTAACCATGATAATTCATGACTTAACCTTAAAACACATGGATTAGCGCTTTAATCTTAAATTTAAAATTCCCGCCTATCGTTGTGGACTAGTCGTTAGTCTTCAGGCATTGATCATGTGGGAGGGGTTTGGCCCCCTCCGAAACCCCATAGGCTGGCATGTAAATATTTATCATGCGGCAGAGAGCATAGTGGTTAAGAACCATGAGTTAGGTGAGATGGTAGGGTAGTGTATTGGTGCGGGTGAGGTCGTGGGTTTGACCCCGACCCATCCCATAATATTTTGTTCAAACTTATAGTGATTCCGCCAAATAGCCAAAGTCATCCACCCTTAGTTACTTCCTTTGAATAGTTAGGAGCTCCTCCATATATGGTTAATCCCACCGGTTGAATAGTTTAAAACTATAAGTTTAATATATATGTGATATATATAAATATAATATGTCATATGGTCCATAACCTATAGTTTCAACCTTTTCATAAAACTTGATATGCGCCAACATGTAAAACCTTTCGGATATATGCCAACTTAATAATTTGACCTGCCAAGCCATGGGGGAGGAGGGTGGGGGCAGGGGGGGGGGCAAGTACGTGGCCCTTCCCCATTAGCTCATAAAAATTCCTCCTTAATAAAATAATGAGCCATAAGAAAAAAAGTCTCCAACTTAAGAATTGGAGGATTAATTCAACTTCCATGACAAAACTTGGAAAATCTGAGGATGACACTTGTCACAGTGTCACTGGCTGAAACTGGAGAAAACCTTGTGAAGCTTATTGGACTTGCCACATCATCCCTGTACCTGTTCTGCTCATTTTTTTCATGTTTGGGAAAATGAATAGTAGGCCATAATTCCCTCATACAAACTCAGAATTTGATGAAATGAGTTGTGTTGGAATCCTAGAGATGAGCTCTATCTAGGTGTTTAGGTTTGAATCATTTCTGAGCACTTTCAATTTTGAGCTAAAAAATTAGCCTTAGATCATTCCTCCCCACTAGAAGCCTTTTATTCATAAAGGAATGATCTAAGGCTAATTTTTTAACTCAAAAAAAATATTTTTACCAAAGGCTAGTACTCTTCTTCAACCTTGTGTCCATCATGTCCCATATTTTGACCAAAAATTCCCAACAAATCGACAATCTCAATCACTTACAATAGAAGTAGGAAGACCAAAATGGACCCAAACATTTTGAAAGAAAAGATTAGTGGTTTGTTCAGTTGTAATGGTTTTCTTACATGACATCAAAATGCACATTTTGTTGAACCTATCTACCACAACATACAAATAATCATGACCTTTCCTTAACATAGGAAGACCACTTACAAAATCCATTGAGATACTCTCCCAAGGATGTGAAGGAACTGGAAGTGGAGTGTACAACCCAAGCTTCCTATTTCTAGGCTTACTTGTTGCACATAAATAACATCCTCTAATAAAATGAGATACACTATCAAGCATGCATGGCCAATAACGATACCTTTGGAGATTCTCTATTGTCTTGCCTACACCGAAATTTCCTGCAATAAATGATGTGTTCGCCTCCCTGATGATATTGTTTATTTATCCCTGTGGAATACATAACTTTCCCAAGTGATACAACAAACGGTTATGCACATGATAATATAACTCTTCATTTTGGTTCACTTGACTCAAACTCTCATACACATCTTGAAAATCACTATGATTTGCATATTGTTCAATGTAACTTTCATGCATAATAGAATTTTGTTTGAGTATAATAGTTGAATTTACAATAGCCCTAGAAAGCATATCAGCTACCTTATTGCAGATTCCCTTTTTGTACCTGATAACCAAATGAAATTGTTGTAGAAAACCCATCCATCTGAAATGTCTTGATTGTTGCAACTTCGACTGTGACTGTAAGTACCGCAATGGCTAATGGTCGGTATGGATAATGGTCTCTTTCCCCATCAAGTAATGCTTCCATTTCTTTACACTTTGTACCAATGCATATAACTCTTTATCATAGGTGGGATATTTAGTCACAGCTCCATTAAAAATTTCAGAATGAAACGAGATAGTCTTATCATGTTGCATGAGCACTGCTCCCATAGCATAATCACTTGCATCTGTTTGGATCTCAAATGGTTGTCTAAGATCCGGAAGTGCTAAAATCGGTGTTGAACTTATCTTTTTCTTCAAAGCATCAAATGATTTCAGCTGTACATCTCCCCAATGGAATACTTTCTTCACACTTGTCAATGCATGTAACGGAGCTGCAATGGAAGAAAAATCTACAACAAATTCCTCCAATACTGTGTTTCCCCTAAGAAGCTTCTTACCTCTGTAACTTGGGCTTGGGCCTATTCAGAATGACCTCAACTTTGGAAGGATTGATTTTCAACTCACCTGCAAATAGGTCATCGTGGCATTTTCACTATCACTTTGTTTCTACGTAGGATTAGAAGCTAAAAAAAAACCCATTTTAGCCAAAATCCAGAGGAGTGTTGTGTAAAAATTTTAGATCTTCTTTCACTATATTTAAGGAGATATGATCTGAGGAAGTTATGGTTTTTGCAAGCTCGATAATTTCATCTCAAACAAGTGGTCGAGGTAAAATCATCATAACTTTAAATTCCGACATTGGACTAGAAGTCTATAAAAACTTATTAAAATTTTGTGGGTTTTAGTTTCTTTTGTATCAATTTCAGAGCCGAAGTTCAAACCAGTGAGACGTGGCATGTCGTACAAGTTCACTCATCTGAACCATCCCATAATTAGGTCATTGTGGGATATTAGGAAAAACTTTATCTTGAAGAATCCAAATTAGGTTTGACTAGTGGCATTGAAAAGAAGACGCGGAGGGCTACGACAGGTCCTGAGTCCAAATATTGAATATGAAAAATTACAGAGATACATTAGTTTCAATATCGATCTCCTCAAAATCAAGAAAAAGGTGTGTATTGTTTTTACAAATTACATAAGTCTTGTTTGAAAAATTGGTTTCAAGTGATTCCAAGGTCATATTGAAGCATAGATATCAGTATTGGGTTCTAAAATTCCCCCAAAAAATAATTCCACACCCATTAAGCCATCAGAAGGCTCTACTATGACTCATGAAGAGGAAGAAGTGCAACATGATATATCAAAATTACGAGACCAAGTGCAACAAATTTCTCTCTCGCAAAGAGTAGAAAAAAATGAAATGGAAGCTAAGATGGACGATTTGAAGAAATATATTAAATATATGGAATCTAATATGGATGGTTTGAAGAATGGCATGGAAGTTAAGATCGATGGTATAGAATAAAAACTAAAAGGCAATGTGGAAGACATGAAGAATGGTCTAAAATCCTACATGGAAAGTTTAAAGCAAGGTTTGACAAAGCTGCTACAAGAAATGATTCCTAATGGTGAAATGGTAGTAGTTGAAACTCGTGATGAGAACAAAAGAAATGTTAATCATGATTTCATAGACTCTAATGTTGGATTTAAGACCCACTATATTCCAAAGATTGATATGAGGAAGTTTGATGGCAAGGATCCAGTAACATGGATACTACAGCTGGGGCAATATTTTGATCTCCATAATGTGAAAAACACACAAAAGGTATGCATTGCAAATTTATATTTAGAAAAAAATTCATTTGTATGGTATCGATGGCCTTTCTCTCGTAAAAAAAATGTCACTTGGTCAATTTTTACAGAGGAAATGATAGCACATTATGAGGATAAAAAAAGAAACACCTTCTTTAGCCAATTGATAAATCACAAACAAAAGGGTTCAATGGTGGAGAACATTTAGGACTTCCAAAGATTCAATATAAGGGTAACTAATATTCTAGAGGAACACAGTATTGATGTCTTCATATGCACTTTAAAGGATAACATCCAACATGAGGTTCGTCTTTGGGAACCTGATTCATTGGAGAAGGAATTCAGGTTAGCAAGAAAAATTGAAAGCAAAATTATGGCGACAAGGAAGCGTACCACTCACAACTATAAAGATGGAAGTGTTACTACTCCTAGACTTCTACAACCTACAATGTTGACACCACAATAATTGGAAGAAAAAATTGGAAAAGGGAAATGCTACAATTGTGATAGAAAATAAATTAAAGGTCATAAGTGTGTAGAGAAGAAATTATTTTAAATAGATTGTGAAGAGGAGAAAGAAAAGGACAAGAAACTTCAAAAGAAGAGGATATACATCAGGAACCAACCCTAGAGGAAGAAAAATGAATCTAACCATATCCTATAATGCATTGGGAGGAATTACACCTCCTCAAACTATCAAAATAGTAGGACATATCAAGAATAAAAATGTAATAGGGTTGATTTATTTGAGTAGTTCCCATAATTTTATTAATTTTAAGGTAGCCAAGGAATTAAATTTCTTCCTATACCTAGCACCATAGTGTCAAGTGATGTTTTCAAATGGAGGAACTATAAATTGCTCTGGAAAGTTCCATAATATCAAAATAACCATGGGGGAATTATATGTATTGAATATTCCAATGCTCTCCATCCCAATGAGTGGTGTTGATGTTGTACTAGGAGTACAATGGTTACAAACTTTGAGGACAGTAAATTTTAATTTTAAAGAAATTTTCCTGAATTTTTTTCTGGAAGGAAAGGAAGTTGAATTATGAGGTATCACACGAAAGCTAGGAAATATAATCAGCTCTATTGTCATGAAAAGGCTTCTAATGAAACAATAATGAGGCACAATTGCACAATTATGCTCACTACAGGTTCAGACATCAAAATCATCTATTTCTCCATAGCTCCAAAAATTCTTGGACAATCATTCCAAGGTATTTGAGACTCCCAAAGGAATTCCACCTATTTGTGATCATAATCATGCTATTCATTTGATTCCAAGAAGTGTTCCTCCAAACATCAGGCCTTACATATATCCTTATGCTTAAAAGAGTGAGATTGAACGTATGGTTGCAGAAATGCTAGAGGTTGGTATAATTCAACCTAGTCAAAGTTCTTTCTCTGCTCCAGTAGTATTGGTGCACAAGAAAGATGGATCATGGCATATGTGTCCAGATTATAGGGAGCTAAACAAGATCACCATTAAAGGTAAATTTCCCATTCCCGTCATTGATGAATTATTGGATGAATTACATGGATAAATTTACTTCACCAAGCTAGATCTTCGTTTTGGATATTATCAAATTAGAAATAAGACTGAAGACATTCTGAAAACAACATTCATAACTCAGGAGGATCACTATGAATTTTTGGTCATGCCTTTTGGTCTTACTAATGTGATCTTGATATTTCAAGGTTTGATGAATTCCATTTTCAAACCCTTCCTTATAAAAATTTTGTTAGTATTTTTTGATGATATACTAATCTACAACAAGTCTTGGAAGGATCATGTTCAACATGTTGACATGGTGCTTGTTAGTGTCAGTATTTGCATCCTTCCACCAATGATCAAAAAATATCTTTTCATGTCATAGTAGCATCCCGTTTTTAAATTTTTTTCATTCCATTAGGTCATCATGCAAAATTTTGGTCACTCAGTGGAGATTTAGGTCAAAATTCACTCTTTTCAAAATTTTCATTACTTGCTGGCTCATTTCACCACTTTGCTGAATGTACATCAGTCATGAGTTTCCATCATCATTTTATTCCTTTCATCATGAATTTCATTCAATAATATTCTTTATTAGGTCTTAGGTTTTTCAAGGTCCATCAAATCACCATTGGCATGCATAAAATACTAGCAAGTAAAAGAGTGACAATAAACACATTTTATTATGAAAGTTTGATTTGTAAATTTAATCAATTCAATATGTAATTTTATGTTTCTTAATATGTAATAAGTTCTCATGGTTCCAAGGTAGCTACATACTCAAGGTTCCATCAGCCAAATAAGTCAATTTTCTAAAATTCATAGTGTTTAAAAATACATCAAAATATCAAATCCAAAGATCAAGTTCAAAAGGTAAAGTGCAATGTCAAAGTTGAGTTCAAAAGGAAATGTGGGTCCCAAATCCAATTTATGAAATTTCACCAAGTATAAAGGGCCATCAAAGACCAAAGAGACACTCATTTTCATCCTCATGCATTGACATCTCAAACTCCCAAAGTCAAAATCAAATTCCGAGCAAGAAAGTCGATTTTTGTGGAAGGTGTTGCACTCCTATTTGAGGTGTTGTGCTTTTGACAGAGAGGGCGCTGAACTTTTACCTGGGAGGAGTTGTGCTCCTGCTTAAGGTGTTGTGCTTTTTCCAGCTTTCTCCCACAACTTAAAATCTTCATTGCAACTATTCCAACCATCAACAAGGGTTTCTTTAGTAAATTTCAAGTAGGTTACACCTCTCAAAGCCCTCCTTTCAGTTTATGATCGTGAATTTATGGTGAAAACTTTCCTCACTCACCATTTCCAGTTTTGAGCCAAGAAACACTAGATTTCACCATTGCAAGTCAATATTGTTTCCATAGACCCTATTTTCCTTCCCCCCACTCCCTAATCACTCCCCCCATCCCTACATCACCTTATATCTCATTCCTAATTACCATTTCCTAAAACCCTAATCCTAGGTTGCATTTTCCTAGGCAGCCACACCATATCCCTGTAATAAAATTCCCTACCCTATCTCCCTAAGTTTTTATATTCCCCCCCACTTCCCTAAGCTCCCTAACTCCCTTCCCCACTTCCCTAAATTTTCATACACATCCCAACTCCCTAAGCCTACTTCCTAACTGCCTTTCCCTTCCCATTTTCCCTGGGGTTTCAAAACAAGACAAACACTATGGAGGAGGAAAGAGATATTATGGAGGAGGAGATGAAAATATAAGAGGATAAGGGATAGCACAAAATAGGGAGGATTTTGAGGCTTGAGCCATCCAACACTAGAGAATTTTTTTCCTCACCCATGGCATTCAATTGCTTCAAACGTGTGGGTTGTTTTGACTTCTGTGAGATGGTCCAAAGAGTACAACATCACCCTGATTTGACCATTGTTTTCATCTCTAACATCCAAGATAACCAAGTGAAAATTGCAAGGGTAACCTTCACCATCTCCACATATAGTATTGCTTCAGCCACAGGGATACCCAATGTGGATGGAAAATGGTTTAAGGCCAAAGATGTAGATGCCCAGCATTATGAACCATTTCTCAAGCCAAGGTACAAAAATGACAAAAAGAAAGTCTTTCCTTTTAGTCACCTACTTGATAGATTTTCTCCCATGATGAATATAATCATGAAACATTTCACTTGTGAGGGCAGATTCTCCAAAATATATGCCTATCACATCAGACTGCTCATGCATTTCACTAGGGTGAAATTTCTCAACATCCCTCATTATTTGTATAGGGGTACTGATAAGATGTCCTACATAGTGCTAAACAGAGAGTATGAACATCAGATGAACAACCTCTTTCATCACTTTATAATCTAAATAATTTTCCTTCATCATCTCAATCAACTAAACATTGCATGGGAGAACTTGAGTTAGAATGATGTCTTCATTACTCCACCACCTTAGCCTGCTAGACCGATTCCACTACCAGTATCAGTTTCTCAAAGACAAATAGGGTCATCTAGTAGGGATACATTGAAAGAGGCTAAAGAGGCTAAATAAATAAAATAAACCAAAAAGTCCAAAACCTACCAAAGGGGACCTAGGCAAGTGTTTGCTCCACATATTGTGGAAGGGGCCTTGCCTTCTTCATCATCAAAGTAGGTACATTAGGATGAGTAGCAAGAAGAGACAGTTTTCCATGAAGAGGAAGAAATTCATGAGGAATAAAGAGACTTTGACTTGATGGACTTGGATAACCAAGATGATCATGAGGCCTCAAAGATGATCATCAAAGAGAAGGATGTCATGATCAAAGAATTGCAGGACAACATGGAAAGAGCCCAATTTTTCATATCATTCATTGAAAAAGAGAATAAGCAATAGAAAGACAAGTAGGTACTCATGGAGATAGTGCTGCTAAAGGAAAAAAGACAAGACATCAAGTGTAAGGAAAATATGGCACGTAATGACTCTTACCATGATGATACTCAAACCATCAAGTCAAGACCAAAAACAAGACGTCTTAAGAGAGCTTTAGAGTAGGAAAAACATGAGGCATGGCAACTTAGTTTTGAGGAAAGGATTGAAAAAGAAGTTGAATATGACAGAGAAGTGTGGCTTGATAGGTTTAACCTTCACCTTGAGAAGCTCCTCCATAAGGAAAACGAAGACAATGAGATGCTTAGACACATGTCCAATAGGTACATCACTAGAAACAATATCTGCAACATTAATCTCAAGCAGTTGAAGGACAAATACAAGAAAACCCTAACCAAGAAAAAGGAGGAGGATAAACTTAAGATCCTTTTTAATCCCTCCCTAATTTCTTTATACACTTCATCAGAACTTCATCTACCAATTTTGAAATTTTTTCGATAACTTTTTGCAGTTTTGGGCATTTTGACAAATTTTGACAAACTTTCAGCACATTCCACCTATCAAAAAATAATTTTATAGGAGCCTCCAAATGAAAATTTTCCACCACCATTGGATTCATAAGGCACTCTACATCAAATTTTTACTATTGGAACATCAAATTTGGACATTATGACAGGGAGAAATGGCAAAAAAACCCCAAAAAATCACCTTGCTGCCTCATTTTTCAAGTTGGCGCTGCACTTTTGACCAATCTTGGGAGATTTAAGCTTTTAAGGCCTTAACTTCATCATTTTCAGAACGTAAGGGAATTTTTGTAAACTATACAGGATCATATTTCCAATGAGCTATCTAGGGCTTAATTTGGACTTCAGAAAGTACTCCAAAAGTGGCCTTGAAGTTGGCACTGTGCTTTTTCCAGATTCTGATATTTTCCATTTTTTGAATTTTTCTCAATTGGTGATAGAATTTATGAGTTTTTACTGATGTAATCCATCCATGTAAATTTAATTATGTCCTAAATAGTTACTAGAGAGTAGATACAATAGGTAAAAGTGTAATTTTGGATAAATGAATCAGTTTCACCAAAGTTAGGGATGAGTTCATTGACCTCCCTAGTCTTTGGGTTTCCACTTAATCACTTTATGGATCAACTCCACAAGACAGGGATTTGACCCTTGAGCTGGGGAGAATAATTTTTGGTCTATATTATTCACTTCTTTTCTCATAGCAAGGTTTGGATGTTTTTGGATTGATCTTGGAACACTTTTTGTAATCAGGCTTTTGGAAAGTAATAACAGACTGAGTTGCAGCTATTTTAATGGAATTCCTGTGGTAAAGTGATTTGACATTGTTTCCTCTTATGTTATGCAAATGTGTGAATGTATTGTGATTCATATTAATTCCATTTCTAAACGTAATTGTTTCCTAATTCTGAAAGATATAATTCATTAAGCTTATGCTCTGTTTTGGAGTAATAGTTACAGTTTGTTTCATCGTCTTCTTAGTAGAAAATAATTCATATCTCTTATTCTCTTTTCTCAAACCCTAGCAGTCTAGACCACTTCATCAATATATCCTTTTGTGTTGAATTTCTTAGCTACCTTTCTCCATCAGATCCCTACAATTATGATCCTTGTTTGCCCTGACCTAATTTCTTCCCTGACTTATTCACCATCCAACACCTCAAAATTCAATCAACTAAACCCATGTACTACTATACCTAGCCTAATATATTATTTATCTAGTCATATTGGCCTACCTATTAGGGCTAGATACTTGGTGAAATATTGGTTTTTGGTTACCTTTATTGGTCTCTTCTCATCCTCGGAGATCCGATGGAGTGATAATAGTGCTCAAACTATTGGAGGAGAAACAATTATATGCAAAACCCTCCAAATGTTTCTTTGGAGTATAGGGGGTGGAATATTTGGGTCATATTGTATCTCATGAGGGTGTTAAGGTAGACCCTAACAAAATTAAATCCATTAAGGAATGGAAAATCCCTACAACCAAAAAGCATCTCTGAGGATTTTTGGGGTTAACAGGGTATTCTTGCAAGTTCGTTAAGAATTATAGGAGAATATCGACACCTTTAACATCATTACTAAAGAAAGATGCATTTTCTTGGACTCCAGAAGAAAATAAGGCCTTTGAACATCTTAAAGAGGCAATGTGCCAATCACCGGTCTTAGCTATGCCAGACTTCACAAAAATCTTTATTGTAGAATTTGATGCCTCGGGAAATGGAATTGGTGCGGTTTTAATGCAAGAAGGAAGACCCATTGCTTTTGAAAGTCGTCCAATCAAAGGAAAGTATTTACTAAAGCCTATTTATGAGAAGGAAATGTTAGCAATACTACATGCACTAAAGCAATGGCGACCTTAACTAATGGGAAGACACTAAAGGTAAAAAAAAATCATTATAGTCTTAAATACTTTTTGGAACAAATATCATCTTCAAAAGAGCAACAAAAATGGGTCACAAAGATGTTGGGTTATGGCTTTGAAATCATATAAAAAAAGGGAAACAAAATTTTGTTGTAGATGCACTCTCAAGAAAGGATGAGGATGTGGAAGCATTGCTTTGTGCCATATCTATTATCCAACCTGAGTGGATAACCGAAGAAAGGGATGAATGGAAGAACGTTGAAGAGGTATGAACACTCATTAAAAATTTGCAGCAAGATCCCAGTGCATCTGAAACATTTAGCTGGAAAAATGATCCATTATCCTACAAAGATCGCCTATATCTTTGTAAGAATTACCAACTCAAACAAAAGAGTCTTTTGGAATTAAACACCTCTCCCTTAGGAGGGCACTCAAGATTTTTAAAAACCTACCATAGGTCAAGAAGGAATTTTTTGGGATGGCCTTAAATCTGATATTCAAAAGTTTGTGGCAAAATGTTTGGTTTGCCAAAAAATTAAAGTGGAAACAATTAAGACCGCCGGTTTGTTACAACCTGTATCCATTCCAAGTCAACATTGGGAGGATTTTTCAATGTATTTTATCACAAGTGTACCGAAGTCTGAAGGAAATAATGTCATCATGGTGGTAGTTGATATACTTACCGAGTATGCACACTTTTGTGCACTATCTCATCCATTTAAAGCTAGTACAGTTGCTACTGCATTTATGCAAACCATTCAAAAGCTACATGGAAACCCAAAGATTATTGTAAGCAACAGAAATCCCATTTTTACAAGAAATTTTTTAATGGAATTATTTTCTTCTTTGGGTACTCAATTAGCTCATAGCTCATCATATCATCCTCAATCTGATGGGCAAACTTAGATAGTGAACAAATGTTTGGAAGGATACCTATGTTGCTTTGTATCTGATAAACAGACATAACGGGTCAAGTGGTTACCTCTGGTTAAATGGTGGTATAACACTTCCTTTCATACTACAATAAAAATGACCCCATTTATGGTACTTTATGGATATCATCCACCCTCTATCACATCATCTTTAAGAAAAAATTCTAAGGTTCAAGTAGTGGAAGATCACATCAAGCATAACCTCACCTTGGAGCATAATCGAATGAACAACGGGTTGATCAGCATCACAACGAAAGAAGTTTTAATGTAGGTGACTAGGTATTTTTACTACAACAACCGTACAAAAAATTTTCCCTTGAGCAAGTTAAGAAAAATAATAAATTATCACCAAAGTATTATGGTCCTTACAAAGTGTTGCAAAATATTGGTACTAGGGCATACAAATTGGAGCTTCCTTCATCTTCCCGAGTGCACCCATTTTTCCAAGTTTCATGCTTAAAGAAGGTTATAGGTGACAAGCTCCCAGTTCAAACAATATTCCCATAACTTTACGAAGAAGGAAAAATCATATTGGAACCTGAAACAGTCATAGAAATAAGAACTCGACAACTACGAAATCGATCAATTTCATAGTATCTCATCAAGTGGAAGAACTTACCCACTAATGATTCGACATGGGAGGATGAGAATTTTATACATAAGCATCGAGAAATACTCAAGCATTGAGGACAACACTTTTTTGAAGGAGAGGGGCATGCTAGGTCCCTGTAATACTAGCGTATCCTCTTATTTTTATTATTAGTGTAGTCCCCTTATTGTTATTGTTGTGCCCATGTAGTCCCCATATTATTATTATTGTGTCTCATAGAAGCCCATTATTATTATTTTTGTGCCCTTATATTGTTATTGTTATTTTGGCTAGGATTATATTATGACCCCTTGGACTCCTATATATAGAAAGGAGGTTTTTTCATGTGTATCATCCAAGATTACATTTATGTAATGTAAATGAGGTTTCCCCCTCGAAGAGGTTGATTCCTAAGTCGTTGATCTATCTTATCTTCTATCTTGTGAGATGGTTTCACATAAAAGGCCTATTTATGATTGAGAAACAATGGAAAACCATAAACATCCAAAAACCTAACCCTAGGAGATGAAGCGCCAAAACTATGGGCCCTGTTTGGGTAAATTGGTACATCAACTTCCCGGGGACGTAACTTTGGCATACGATCTCTGTTTGACACACACAATACCTTATTAGAAATATCTACCTGAGGAATGCAACTTTCAAGTGGCCAACATAGGTCAGAGACCCATGTTAATCTCTATTTCCTCAAAAAAATGTCGTTTAGGGCCTCAAAATGGCTCTAGAAGTTCAGGACCCGAAAAACTGCTAAAAATAGAAAATTGTGCTACAATTAAGGAAACTAAAAAGTTCAAAGAAACAATGGTGGGGGTCCAAGTGGAATAGGAAGCTGGCCACCAATATCCACCTGGATCACTAACACGAGGAAAGCACTTGAAGGGAATCTTACCTACGAACTGACAAGATTTGCCTAGTTTACAAGTTTCTTTACAAATTTTAGCTCATATTATTCTGATATATAACCTGATTTCGTGTGTTCTTCCTTATCCTTTCCTCTTGCAATCGCTTTGAATGCAACTTCTCTGATTTCTCAGGGACATCATTTTCTCATTTCAAAGGTTGTTAAGATCCCTTGAAGTTTTACAACAATAAAGGTCTGTAGATCCTGCTTTTATTCAATGGTAGACACTTTTCAATTAAATTTGGAGTTAGAGATCTCAAGATTTTCTCTACTAAAATTGTGTCTTTTATATCTTCACCCATATTTCTCATATGATTCACAATCTCATATATTCGTAGAAATAAACTTGCAATACTTTCATCATTATGAATTTTGAGAGTTTCATATTGAATTCTAAGAGTTTGGAGTTTATCACTTGTTACCTTGTCATCACCTTCATAACTTTGGATGATCCTGTCCCATATTTCCTTTGCAGAATTTAGCTGCATAACTTTGACAAATTCTGATTCTGAGAGGCTTCCCAGTTAGGCATTGACAACTTTTTCATTGGTTTCATATTTATTGTTTTCTACTGCATATGTGGGAACTGCGGTTGGATACCGGTAACCTCCTTCAACAATTTCCCATACCTCTGCTCCAAGAGACTATAGATAGGATCTTGTTCTTGTATTCCCAAAAAATAAATTACTTTCGTTGAAGAGTGGTGACTGATAGATGATGTATGTTCTTGATGGGTCATCTTGGTGGATCTTCCTTAAGCGATCAAGCTTCTTACGAAGGACATGCTGCGATACCAATTGTTGAGAAAAATACGAGGGGGGGGATGAATCAATATTTTAAGACAATCATAAACTTTCTTTTATTTTGATTTTGTACACTACTTTCCTAAAAATTTACTAACGTAAACTTGTGTATGTATGCGAATTTTATACGATTTAACTAGCGTATATCCAGTAAACTTCTATTTCGGTTAAATATTCATATGTTATCTTAAACCGGTATATCATTGATTCATCATACATTTTGATAAGAAGTAAATAAGTGCAATCGAACGAGAATAAGGCATCACACATAAGAATTTTATCACAAAATCTGACCACGATAGGCTGCGATCTTATAGACTGCGAATATCTTTAGAAACCAAGCTTTTGGCTGAGGCTTAGCCTCCTCAACCTGAGAGGGCTCTCTCAAATAGGTTTAAGATTTTTAATTAATGATTAGATGGCTAACTCTAGAAATAAAAATGAACAAAATTTTATAACTGGTTGAATTACAAATTAGCAAACATCTATTGGGCCATGTAGTCAAATTAGTCTTCAACAAAACATCATAATCAGCTAAACATGGAAGTCAAGGCACTTGGAGTTTATGTTTATAAGTGAAACAGTAACACAGTGAATAAACATAGTCTACAAGCATGTGAAGGAAGTTAGAGAATTATCCAATGAATTCTAAGTAACACATGCTCATACCACTGCAAATAGGTAATTGAAAAAGGCCATAGAAATATCAAACACATAAACTCCTTATGAATATTGAGTAGTAAAACCAATCTCTGTATTAAGTTGAAACAACACACAGTCTGCTACAATAACACAGCTTCTTTTGCTAATAAAAATTCCAACCTTGATGAATTCGACCTAATGCTTCATATAGAGCCTTTACAATCTTGGATTCCATGATCCATCATTAGGAGAATTTGAATTCTATCCTTGACACCTATTCTATTCATGAAACAAACTATTAATTACATATTGACAACTAATTTTTTTTTATGAGTCCTAATTAAAATAGGAGTGAAACTCCTAAACATGTTTCAAACAACCTTATATAAAACTTAAATACTTTCTTTGACAGCTTCTAATCCATGTCTTCGACCTTTACGATGCCCCAGCCTTATTGTAACCCTGTTGATTCAAGACATAACTGTCCCAAAAACCAAGAGACGGAGTTCCTGATTTTTAGCCCTTAACCTCCATGCTTATATTCGAGCAGCTTTGCTGGCATTGATGATTGTTTCATATAGGTCACATGTGATAATATTCCATAAAAATTTCAATCTTCCACCTGTGCAAAAATATATCCTCAAAAAAATGGAAAAGGAGATTAGATATAACTGCGCTACGAAAATAGCCTGTTTTCGTAGCGCAGTTTTTATATCACTGTAAAACACTTCTTTTAACCCTTCTTTCTTCTTCTTTGCAATCTGATTCTTCATCTGTGATCCTCATCTTTCCACCAGCAGCATCAAAACTTGAAACCCAACAATCCTTACCTCCAAAATACATATGCAAAATGTCAAAAACTCATCTTCAGAAGTTTCGTAGCGCGCTACGAAACTGCTGTGTATGCTCCCTTTAACACAGTTTTCAAAAAT
Organism: Pinus albicaulis; assembly: GCA_034641835.2. Taxonomy (NCBI): domain Eukaryota; kingdom Viridiplantae; phylum Streptophyta; class Pinopsida; order Pinales; family Pinaceae; genus Pinus; species Pinus albicaulis. The sequence goes on from CM076578.1 coordinate 1,878,664,133, forward strand.
TTAATGCTTGAGGATATTTAAAACTCTTCAAATATTGAAATCAACATCAAAAAGAAAAGCAACTTGGCTTTAAAAGATGTTCTTCCTCAAAAACAATCTTCTTCTTTATGACAAAATTGTTTTAAGGATTTATCACTTACTTCCCTGTTTCATTGTTGATGTAGCTTCTCTTTAGATTTTTTCAGCTGTATTTCTAGGTCTTCAATATGTCTCCTCAATTTCCTTTTGGCAGCCCTCAACTGAACATTCATCATTCTTACAAATTTGGCTTCTTTAATTGCAGGTATAGTCCAAGTAAAATATTGAGCTTCACTGCTAATTGTTTCTAGTTTGGAAACCCTTTCAACTTCCCAGAGAGCCTTTATCCTCTTGAAATTTGTCTTTTCAGAAGCATACCTTCTTGCTCTCTTCCTTAGTCTAGAAATTTGATAATTATCTAATTTCAACCTTTCTCCCATTTCTTCATAACTGGTTTTTTCTGTTTGAGTGGAAAATACCCTGTTTTTGTCACCTTCAGGTATTGGTGATGAAAGGTCTATAAACTCTTCATGAACAGTGGAAGCTTCCTCTATTTTATCTAACTCAATATTAAGCTCTTGCATCTTTTTGGATTGTTTGGTTAAAGGATTTCTGGGCTTGAATACAAATGCTGCAACCTCATCCTCGAATTCCAGTTTCTTAGAAGATTTCATCTTCTTTGGTTTTCCTTCATCAAATTTTATGAAATCTTCCTGTACCAAAGGAGATTCTTCAATATCAATGGCTTGTAAAATATCATTTAAGTTACCTTTTAAGCCTGGATTCTCTCCTGAAATCACTTCTTTACCCTTTTCCTTTTCAATTTGACTTCTAGTCAATCTCCTTTGAACTGGTTTATTAGCTGACTGTTCTTGTGTCATTTATTTAACTTCAGCTATCTTTTGTTTTGTAGGTTGAGGAGTCTCAAGAATAACCATTGATGCTTTACTCACTTGCTCTTTCACCTGCTTTCTAGGTTTTAGCTTAACAAATATTTTTGACCTTGTCATTACAGGTTTACTAGTTTATGCTAGTGGGATTTCTTTAGCCTTAGGGTTAATGCCTGTAGCTTGTGTTTCCACTCCAAAACCACATAAAAACAAAAATGATTACCATTCCCTTTTTATCCTTTGGATTTCATGTAAAACTATTAGTTTAATTAGACCATGATGAAAAAGGGAAGTTTCACATCCTTGAGATTTCATTTACTGTACTCTGTCATCTTAGCTATAATTCTATACATAAAGAATGGAAAATCTAGAGAAATCATGCCGATGGGAGTGCAATAGAATTTAAAATGATATGAACATACTTTGTGATACCTTCCCTCACGAGGTAAAATGCCTGCGTATGTTGAAGAGCAAATTTTCATAGGTTTCTTATGTCGCTCCTTGGAATTGCCTTGGTTAAGTCTTTTTACGCAAGTCGGGCTTTAGAAATACTTTTCATTCTGCATGTAAATCTGAGCGCATAACTTATGTAACAAATCAACCTCGCTTCTGATTTCAAAATAGTCAACCTACTTCCTTACCAAATGATCACCTGGCTTGTTAATGGTATTTAGCCTACTTTGAAAATATATGAAGAAACTTTGATATTGCGATTACCACTAGCTAAAAAATGTCGAAAAAGGCATCGTGGGAGTGTTTTGCAGAAATAGAACAAAGAGGTTGTTCTTCAGTTTGAACTCACCTATCATGATGACCTCTACATTTGAAATGATGGTTGGACGTTGCATCTTCAAAATGACTAGCTAACACTAATGTTATGGTCGCATGGTTGAAAGTTGCAATTTGACATGTCCCCTGAATATTGCCATGCTTTGTAATATTTTAGGGGGAGAAAAAGTGTCAGTAGGCGCTTTAATAGCATAAAAATGATTTTTAACATCTACTACGAAGGTGTGGTTTTGTAGCTAATTCCAAAAAAAAAAAATTAGAAAAGGTTTAAGATATAGCGCCCTGTTGAGATATTAGGACTTTCAACCATGAATGAGTTTATAAAAAACTTTATTTTGGATATGAAAATGAGACTTGCCAGGACTCTTCACCTATCCCTGCCTTTAAAACAGTAAGGCATTTAACACCTGTCAATACCATGACTAAAAACATTGTTCTGACTATCCCAAGTTTAGAAAAAAATTATAGTGATAACGGTGGAAAGCTCCCTTAGGGATAGTGTTACTGTGGTACCTGGAGCATGACTCGATTGCTATCCATTTTGATAAACGGAAAAACTTTTATTTAAGTTTGACAAACATCTTTCAAACTGGTAGGCCTTACCTCAAACAGCTCTCTTCGACTTCATCATTATGACCAAACAACAAATATGGAATATGTACAATGTCATGAGTGATTAGGTAAAACCCGGTAGTATAATGCTTTAAAGACCTACCATTAACAAGGAGCCCTCGGCTGTTATCATCAATTTCCTACAATATATAAGTGTTATTCCATTAGAAGCAACAATCTTAAAAGGACACTTCCGCCATTCTCAAGCGTACTTTTATTATCAATTTGACACTCATTTTAATAACATGTTTGGAAACTATCTTCATTAGTCTTCTTGTAAAATGTGTTTTTAATTCTGTTTTGAGCAGCATAATAAACATCGTAGACTTCATTTCTCTTCATATAAAATATTAACAAGTTGTTCTCTATAGATGGAGTTTGGTTCTATCTTCAGAATCATGAATTAATTTCTTGATCAGTACTGAGTGATGTCGAGCAAGCTTGTTTTCTAGAAAACTAGTTCATGTGGCGAGGTCCCAATTGATCTCTTTGTACACATATCCTGTCAACGTGAAACAATTCAGCTTTTAAATGTAAAAACTTTCTTGTTCTCTTGTTTATTGCTGATGATTCTTCTAATGCTCTGCAGTGATTACGGTAAGACCATTTCATGTGGATAATGTGGTCTCCGAGTGATGGTATTGACGGTCAATCATTTCTTGGAGCCAATATTAAAATTATCTTTTATATTCTTGGCAATTAGTAAAATCTAGACAATATGTTGTTCTCTAGAAAAAATGATTAAAGGTCATTAGCTTGTTATTGGGATAATATCTATCCATTTTAGTGGTAATTCATTTGGCAAGAATCAATTAGTCATAATCACAGTGTTGATGGATGTCTCTCAATAAATTACTTCTTTATTAAAAGGTGCTTCATAAACAAAAATGGTGAGTACAAACTTTCTTCTTGTTAAAAATTTGGCATTCATGAAATACGACAGTTCTTTTGTAAATGTCTTTAAACATTATTTGACAAAAATATACAACTCTTAAGAATATTATTTGTTTAGCTTCAATAGTGGTGTCACATAATCACCTTTAAGATTCTTTAATGACATTATCGACCTCTTCTTAAATGACAATTTGCTTCAATCATATCTTTCCAAACATTAGGGAAATTTTGAAAGTTTAAAAATACGACCTCCTAAAGAAAAATCATGCAATCAAAATTATTTTATGAACCAATCATTTGGGGATATGTCATCCCCTATTAGTTGAGGTAGCGATAAGCAATTGAAAATGCTTATTGTCACATTCTCAATGGTAGATAAAAACTCTTGGTTATTGGTGGTGCTCTAAGTACTTTTGAAATTAAAGGTAAATATGTAATCAATGTCATTTCACTTTTGAATGATATGTTATTGTCTGTTCATATTTCTTCACAGAAAAGCAATTACGTAATACTATACATTTATTTATATTATATTATATTATTGTTATAGTATAATTACACGTGATTTAAAATAATATGGTTGTTCATAACGTATATTATTGAGGTTATAAATTCATATTTGTCTTTATTTGCTAAGTTATTTAATGTAAAGGACAAATGCATTAGTTGTTCAATGATAATATTTTTCATAAAAGCCATTCTTGTTTACAGGTCACACCTCAATACTATTTTTTGTTAATTTTATTTTGTTTGGCATGAATTGAATTTAACTATTGTTACATGGTTACATTGTAAAAAAGAAGCAATTGAAAATTCTTAAATATTATTATTGGTTTTCAAATGTTATTTCTTCTTTCTGGAAATTTATTTTAGACCTCAAAATTCTATCATGTGGATTGCCGCTAATTCAAAATATCAAAGATTTAGAAACACTTAAATCTTTCTTTGGACTTTATTGAATCAGGTAGGAACTTTGTGATGTTCATAAATCAAAAAACCATGTATACCACTAAAATGTTATGTTTTTCATCAATTTAGATAATTCTTATCTCATAATTTGTTCGCATTAATTAACAAAAAGTGATTCAAGTTTGATTGGGTCATTAATAACAAATGCTTGTCATGTAACTTTCTTGGTTTGATATCTCTCATATTTCAACAATTTTGCGATCCATTTTCCCCTCTTACCTTGGAAGATACATGGTTAGAATGTCTTTTACAATACTTGGAACAATGCCTGGAAATGTGAGAATGCGGAATGTAAATTATGAAGTCTTTGGTACTCACCAAAAGCACCATTTATTTTCTGTAATAACATACTTCATCAGCATTTCTAATGTTTTAATAAAGAAATAAATAGGTTTAACACGATACCTTGCTTTCCTTTTTTATAGAAAAACTCCAACAATTTTGTTTTGAGAGCAAATGTAAAATCGGAAAATTGTGGAAAAAGTAGTTAATGGTACTTGGGGTGTTTAAAATTGCCTTCTTGGTTTCTTCAAAGCAATTCTTTTACTTAAAGCTATCCATTTAATATAAGCTCCCAACATATTTAACATCCTTGTTATATATTTGGCAATCTAAACAAAGTTAGGAAGAAACGCTAACAAAATTCATGTCCCAGAAATGATTGAATCATATATATTATTGTGGGATCTCATTTTGAATATCATTAATAGTAGGATCAATCCTAGTCATCTTCAGAAATAATATTGGTAGTAGAACTACCTTGTAGTTAAAGAAAAGATGCTTTTAGTAGGATTAGAGATACAAACCTTGTTCCAGTGAGAATTTTTTTCTAGGTATTGAAATGATCTTCATATTTTATTCGTATATCATCAAGATAAGCAACTATCGTCATCATGCTGTAACCCCAAAAAAAAAAAACAATGTCAGCCTGTCTTTGAAAAGTAACTCCACACATTCATGGGATACAAAAGACATCTTGTGGTACATGGAGTAACACCCATAGTATTGTAAGTTGTTTTCTGGAAGCTCATCTGAGGATGCTGAAATACAGTTGTAACTAAAAAATATCAAGTATAGACATTATTTGAGAACCAACATTATTTTAAATAGAATCCATCTTGGAGGGAATGAATTGTCCTTTAGTGAAGCCTTGTTCAAATTTATGGAAGTGTTAAATTCTATTTCTCCACTCTTCTTTCTACTTAAATTTTCAAATTTGCAAATGATTTAGATAATCTTGTGGAATGACAGTTTTAACATTAAAGGTTTATTGTCATTGCTATTCGATGTGGCATGAGAAGAGCTTAATTCTCCTCAATCTATTGTGAAAGGATTTCTCATTTATTTTATAAGAATAGTATGTTGAATAATGGAGGATCATACTTTTAAATACGACTGTAACTCGACTTTCAATAAACCTCTTCATCATCTCAATATATTTGAATTTATTACCTGGAAAACTTTAGGTGCAGTCATTTTCGTAAAGATAATGAGCAATATTGTAACTCTCTACGTCACTCTTCATCAACGTGATTTGAAAACATCATTGCAGTCAAAAGCTTCATCAAGAGGAATAAAATTTTAGTATTGAATTTATTCTTTAGTGGCTTGGAATTTAACACCCAGTTGTATGCATGTTTTGACTTAGAATCCTAGCATATGCTAGGTTACTAGGCTCATTGGTTAACATGCTGTTCATCTTAAAGCACTGCAATTGTTGATATGTTCTGGTATGAATTATTCGTGAAACTTCAGTCTTTTAGGAAGAATGAATAGGAATGAGTGAAAATATACAAAATATTGAAAATCGACGAATGAATTTTAGTCTCTAGTTTTGATAATGAAAGAATACAGTGAAAATTCTTCAACATATCTAAAACTGGATTTGGTATATCTCAAAACTATTCCAAATCCTTAGTTTCGGTAACACCCTTTAGCTGTCTAATAACCAATTCTTAAGATCTCAAAAATAAATATTTTAAAGATGTAACCCCATAAGCATCGAACCCAAAATCAAAGATTCATATTCGATGTCTAGTTTGTAAAACAGTTAGGTTTTATGGGAGAAAAATTACTCTCATCATTTGGGTTCATCAATCAAGTCCTATCAACATACACTACTGTTGATCCTTCGATACAATGACCACACCATATCATCTCTTGCTACCATTTTACTTGTGATTTTGAGATACTAAATTTAAAATGTGATTTTACGCTCTCATTCTTGTTCGGCTTACCTATAGGCTAACTCATTGAAAAATAAACGGATCCAAATTAGGTATCAAGGCATAAATAGGAAATTTTTAGTTTGTCTTTACTATTACCATATAATACATTAATCTTGATACAATCTCCTGTTCATCAAAAACAGAATAGTAGCATAAGGTGAATCCATATTGCATTGCTGCCTTTGGTGCCTTGTGATCTGTGTACAAACGTGAGGTACAGGCCTACCATTCTTAACAATGTTCTTGTGGGTTTTATTAAACCAATAACCACATCATAATTAAGACAATACATTGAACTCTTTTGAATCAAAAACTGATCTGTAGATATTATTATTTCTTCATCCTTTCATGATTTAACAAGCATAAAGTTGCAGAAGTGAAATCCAACATTAAGTAAAAGTCATATCACCATTCATCTTTGTAGAAAAGGAAAACTCTTCATTTTATTCATCTTCTAACCTTGAACCCAAATATGGTAGGATTATCTTCTTGGAAGCATTAAGAAATATCGGTGACTCATAATTGTAGGTTTAAAAACTTAACAATCTTATTTTATATTCATTTACACCTTAGAAATCCTTAAAAACTAAATGAGGCAATATTTTAATCTTGAAATTTTAATTCAAGTTGAAAACGAGCAAATTTTCAGCTTCTTTGATAGGAGAGGAAGTTAGGTGTCTTTCTTACCCCGGTGCAGAATCTTTCTTGTCCAAAATGATATTTGGGGTATCATTTTGGCTTGACAACCTTTGAACATCTTTTCTTGAAGCTACGCTTTGTTTACACCGATGATAGCGCATTCTGTTTCTGATTATATTGTTTTTGAATCTCAAAAACCATGTGAAATGCCCTTATTGTAATGCGGTAGTTCTTCTCTTCAGTTAGCCAAATTTGACTCATCATGTCTTCTTCAAATACGAAAGACTACAGCATCTTCATCAAAGCAATGGATAGGTTTCAAAATTTTCGAGCTCATCTTTCTTCATACTGGTCCTGTGAAAAGAGTCTCACTAGAGATCAATTGTTAATTTCTATTTCTCTTCACTTCCTTTTATTGGTTTGGTCTCTGGTCAAAGGATTTCTAATTGGGTTCATGTTACTGAGAAGAGCCTGAAATGCGCTTTGAAGCTAACCTATCCATCAACTTCTCCTGAGTTTTCATCATTGAATCAAATTTATCTTGAAGTCGAGAGAAGGTTTCTCTTCTGTCTTTAATTGTTTTCCATTCTTAAAACTTTTAGTAGCTATCATGTTTACCTCTACCACTTTATTGTCACTTTGCATTTAAGTAAAGTATGAGTGATTCTATTCTCTCAAAATGTAAAAGTGTAGTCAAATGCTTCAGCATATCTCATTTTCTTCAGGCTTACAAATTTCAAATAGACTGGAATTGAGTCAAGGAATTTGTTCAATCTTTTTGAAAATTTTGGTGGAATTCATCATTGCCTTCTAAGACTATTATGTTCGATGGTGTGCCCGAACTAGATTAGTTGTTTGTTTTCTCATAAATTTGTCTTCAAATCATCCCAAGTTTGAATACTTCATTCGAGCTTTAAACCATTTCTGCTTCACCAATAAAACTATTGTACCGTAGGTCTTGTTCATCTTCATCGTCAACTTCTCTTCGTATGGTCATTAAATCTATCCATGTTCTGCAACTTTGATTTCTTCCTTCACTACCCCAGTGGGATCCTAGCGGCTTGTAATAACACTAGAAGGTCATGAAAAACAGCGAGTACAAGTGGTGCCTGCAACAAGAAAACCATGCTTAAAGATGAAACATTAGTTTTAGAATGGCAACGAAGGTGAACAAATGATATGAGAAACGCTTGGTTTTAAGCCACTAACAATTGAGCTCCAATTTGGAAGGGTAAACATTTTGATTTGAAGAAAAACTTCGAAAGGGTCAGGATTCTTTCAATTTGCTCTAGAGACACTTTTTCTATTGTAACAAAATGTAACTTCCCAAAAAATTCTTCTTTTTTCTTCTTGTCCCCAGAAATTTTAAAATTAAATTCCTCTCTTGCGGTCTAAGATAATATCAATAAGTTCCTTTTCACTTTAAACCTAAACAACACTTCATGAATTTTATCATCAACTCTTTTGTCTTCAGGACTTCAACCTTAGGAGAGAAAGATTTCGAATGAAAGGATGGAGTACGTAATATTTACGAAATTCTTGTTCTTGAAATAGTGTTGATTGTCACAATAGTACGATGAGTTTAGGATCGGTTGCTACGTGTGTCTCATACAGAAGCCACCTTTAAACTTTGAAAATGTGTGGTGCCAAAAATGGTGCGACCTAAAAAAAAATTTTGAGCTCACTACCTTCACAGTTGACTTCTTGATTTGAAGATAAGTAATCTTGAGCCATTGAACACACCAAATATTGTCTACAAAATACATACTGATAATCTGTTGATCAAGTGAACTGAAGTAACTCTTTCAAGCAAAAATTTTGGCTGAAAGGCTTGGCCTCACCTCAGCCTAAGAGGGCTCTGTTAGGTTTGAATTTTAATTAAGATATGTAGCTAACTAGAAAAAAAAATAGACAGAAATGTATATTTGGTTTAGTTAAATTATAGTATCTATTGAGCCATGAGGTAGTATTTTTCAATAAAACATCCTGATGACTAAACATGAAACAGGGCACTTGAGTTTAGGTTTATAGTAGGCATTAACATTGAATAAAAACACGGTCTCTGACATATAAGGAAGTTGAAACTATCCCAGTAGTTCTAAGTAACACATTCTCATACCATGCCAAATAGGTAATTTGAAAAAGGCCCTTAGAAATATCAAACACATAAACACTTGTAGATCTTGGTAAATGAGCAATCTCTTATTAGGTTGAAAGAACAACACACGATTATTCATGCTTGTAACTTCTTTGTAATAATTCCAACCACAGTGAACATTCTATTATTTAACATATAGAGCCTTTAAAATCTTGGATTTCACGGTCATCATTAGGATAATTAAGAATTCTATCATCGCTTCTATTCTATTCCTTAAAACAAACTATTAATTACATGTTGACGATAAAACTTTGTCTTTTATGATGTAATTCAAATAGGGTAGAAATATAAAATGTTTCAAACAACCTAATATAAAACTTAAATACTTTTCTTTGACGTAACATCATGTCTTCAACCTTTGTGGTCCTCCATTTTGTTGTAAACCACCTTTAATTCATGACCTACTTTGTCATAAAAACGGAAACAGGGTTCTGTTTTTAGCCTTAACCTCAACCTTGTCTTCGGTAGCTTTTACGGCATTGTTGACTATTTCATATGTGTCACACATGATAATATTCCATTAAAACTTCAATCTTCACATGTGCAAAGAGATCCTAGAAAAAATGGAAAGGGAGTTAGATATAAGCTGCAGCACAATAAACGTGTTTTAAAATAACATGAGTTTTATGTCAACGTAAACCACTTCTTTTAACCTTTTGCGTCCACCGATCTAATTCTTGTCTGGTCCTCATCTTTCCACCGGTAACATGCGAACCAGAAACAAAATAATACTTACTCCAAAATACATATGCAAAATGTCAAAGCTCATCTTCATGGGTTTAGCAGCGCTCCCAGAAAGGCTGCTATGTCTTTCCTTTAACACAATTTTAATTCAGTTTGAGTATATTTAAAATGTTTAGATAACAGTATCAACATCAAAAATAAAAAAACTTGCTTTGATTTTCTTCCATAAATGATCCTATTCTTCTGCAACAAAAGCATTTTAAGGATTTGTCACTTACTTCCATGTTCATTGTTGTTGTAGTTTCTCTTGAAGTTTTTCTGTGATGTTCTAGGTCTTCAATTTGTCTCCTCAATTTCTTCCTTTGTATCCCTCGGTAGCATTCATCATTCTTACATTGACTTTAATTGCAGTGCAACCCAAGTGAATATTGAGCTTCACTATTTTGATTGTTCTGGTTTGGAAACAACACTGTTTAAAATAACATCCTCTTGAAATTTTTATTTCTGCTTTGTATCTTCTTTTGTCTTTTGTAACGTATAAATTTCTTAATTAGCTAATTTCAACTTATTTCTTCATTTCTTCTGTTGGTTTCTGTTCCAGGTGGAAAATACTGAGTTTTGTCATATTGATATTGGTGATGAAAGGTCTAAACTCTTCATGAATATTGAAGCTTCCTCATAGTTTCTAGCTCAACCATAAAGCTCTTGTTAACATGCCCCAGATTTTTTCTAATTAAAGCTTTACAGGCTTGAATATTAAATCTCTTTGCAACTTCATCCTCGAATTCTAGTTTCGTAGAAGATTTTGTCTTCATAAGTTTTCCTTCATCCAATTTTGTAAGTCACTTGTTTTAGGGGATTCTTCAATATCGATGGCTTGTAAAACCTCATTTAGGAGTTACCTTTTAGCTGGACTCTTAAAGAATCATGCTACCTTTTTGGCATAGGTTGCTTCTGATCAATCTTCTTTGTTAGTTTTTATTAATTGCGTTGTTCTTGTATCATTTATTTTAACCATTTACTGTTTTATTTTGTGATTCGAGAGTCTCAAGAATAACCTTTGATGCTTTATAACATATCACTACTGCTTTCTAGGTTTTAATATAGTCTTTTTGACCTTTTCTTTATTCACAATCTTCACAGACTTATGTGGTGTAGCATTTCCTGGCCTTGGGGTTCGTACATATGACTTGTTGTTTCCATTCCAAAACCACATAAAAACAAAAACTGGTGACCACATTCCTTTTGATCATACAGATTTAAGTATGCAAAAGTATCAATTTAATTGAATATGATGAAAAAGGAAGCTTCGTCAACAAGTTTCATTTGCTGTACTCTGCCGTCTTAACTATGCTTCATCTGAAAGAATGGAAAATCTAAATCATGCCGATGGTATAATATAAATTTAAAATGATACTTTGAATATATTTTGTGATACCTTCCCTCTGGATAAAAATACCTTTGTTGTATTGAAAGGTTATGGAAATTATGTTTAATTATAGCTGTGGAATTGCCTTGATTAAGTCTTTTTTGTCACAGTTAAAACTTTAGAAATACTTTACATTCTTGTATCAAATTTAAAATATTGCTAAAATTCTGTAACAAATACGATATAACTTGCCACGGTATTAGGTGTTTAACTTTGACCAATAGTATTAAATGCTACTTTAAAATATATAGAAGGAAGCTTTGGTGCTGGTTCACCACCCCGACAGTATTAAAAGGCATGTAGTAGTGTTTTGCATGATGAAACAAAGACTGGCCTTTCGAATTTGAACTCACTATCATGATAGCCTCGACATTTGAAATGATGGTTGAATGGTTGCGTACTTTAAAATGACCCTAGGCAGCACTAATGTAAGGTATTAGAGTTTGAATTTTGTTGATTTCGACATGATCCGCTACAAATCTACACTTTCGTAGCGCGCCAATGTATTTCGAACGCTACGAGGGCGAAGGCTTTAATAGCGCAAAACGAGGTTTTATCGCTACGAAAAGTGGTTTGTAGCCTAGTTAAAGGTATAATATGTGGCTTCTCGCTTCAGGATGTGGGACTTTTAAACCATGGAATAAGGTTTGTCAAACTTTATTTGGGTGAAAATAAACCTTTGAGACTGCCAGCAATGGAACGGCCTTCCTATAAGACCATGACTGGAACAATGTATTTGTCAGAGTTTAGAAAAAAACTGTCTTGTGTAGAAACCATGAGCATCGGGTTGGGGTGAGCGGCAGTGTAGGAGAAAACCATATTTGTTTTTATACTATGTCTTCAGTTTTATTATTAACAAAAAAACTTACCTGATGTTATGCTAAACTCAGCTCATACCATCACATGAAACCACTGAAAAAAGGCTACAACCTTCACTTGTTCTCCAATTCCTACTAGGACACGATCAACCCCCTAATATCGTTTGACATCACACTAGAAGGGAGCTCGCCTCAGAATATGATCACATTCTCGGCGGTAAGGACATTTCCTCAACAGGATCCAACCTACATTTTGTAAATGGATCAACATGATGCCATTGATTCACCACTTCCCAACATCCCGCTTGTAGGCCACTTTTAATAAATTTTCAGATTGGACCTACCATCATTTAAACTTCAATACCATGTAAACATAAAATGCAACCGTTTATACCAAATCATTTCTTCGATGTTTAGATAAAACAACGGGTGAACTAATAAATTATCAACCAATCGCAACTCAAATCGCTTCAACCTCTTCTTAAAAATTCAAAGCATTGGAATTACTATAACACGAACATCAATATTGAACTGACACTACATCAAACTATTGAATCTGCTTTAACCTAAACTGTTATCATAAAGGATGTAACCTTTAGCTTTCATCTTGGACCACATTTCATAAATATTACTACGTCCACACCTTCAAACGCTAAAACTTTAAGCCTCTTTTCATCAAATTTTGAAGTGGACCTATCATCATTTCGCTTGAAGTAACATATATCCTGCTTCATTTGATCATTGTTAAACTTGTTCTTCAATCTTTGAATCAAACGAAATGTAATGCAAATCCCAATCATGACTTGTCCTTTTCTGTCATGTCATCTGTTTCCTCTACACAAGTGTTGTATCATTTCATCTAGTGATTTAGAAGAAAATTGTTCAAAATTTGTTGGCATTATCATAGTTGAAGATAAATTATTTATGTAAAATCATATATATTTGTCTTCTATTTGCAATCATAATTTATCAACCTTGTAATAATTTAGCTCATTTGCCATTAATAATCAAAATCAAAATCAAAATCAAAATCAAAATCAAAATTCCAAGGCTGAAGTCCAAGGATCACAAGGTCCAAAATGCTACAGAAGGCAAGCCTCTACAAATCGCAGTCCTCAAACGCGGAGGAAATCTACGATTGAATGGAAATAGGAAATCCTAGCCCTCCAACACAGAGTCCTCAAATCCTCTGTATCCTAGCCTGGGGAGTCTCCAAAATCCTCCTCCTCCTCCTCCTCCACCCCCCCCCCGAGTCTCCACCCTCCAATCCTAGTCCCTCCCCCCCCCCCCCAATCCTCCCTCCCTCTGTATGAAACCCTCCACAGAGCCTCCAAAATCCCTCCCTCCCTCTGTATGAAAAAAAAAAATATCACATCCTCTACAGAGCCCTCCCTCCACTTTCCCCCCCCCCCTCCAAAATCCCTCCAAAATCCCTCTGTATCCCTCCAAATCCCTCTACCCTCTACCAGAGTCCCTCCCCCCCCCCCCTCCAAAATCCCTCCACAAATCAAAATCACAAGGATCACAAGGATCACAAGGATCACAAGGATCGCAGAAGTCCAACACAAGAAGGCATGGCATGCAAATGCAAATAGAAGGCATGGCATGGGAGTCCAACGCGGAGTCCAACGCGGAGTCCTCTACACAGAGTCCTCAAATCCTACATCCTATCCTCTGCTGCAATGGCCCTCAGCGTACCGCAGCCTTTACTCCAGCAACACTGCATTGTCTCAAAATCCTCCTCCTCCTCCTCCACCCCAAAAGGCTCCAAATATCGCAGCTCCACCCTCCACCCTCCAAAACCCCAAAAAGGGGAAGGGGAAGGGGAGTCTCCACCCCAAAACCCCAAAATCCCTCCACTTTCCCCCCCCCCCCCTCTCAGAGTCCCTCTACAAAATCAAAATCACAAGGATCACAAGGATCACAAGGATCACTACAAGGTCCAAAGTGCTACAAGGTCCAAAATCTACAAGGTCCAAAATCTACAAGTCCTAAAGCACTCAAATCTACGAAGGCATGGCATGGCATGGGAGGTCAAATGCAAACAGTTGAAGGAAATCCTAGCCCTCTGTCCAACACAGAGTCCTCAAATCGAATCCTAGCTGTATGAATCCTAGCATCACAGAGTCCTCTGTATCACAACCCTCCAACCCTCCAAAATCCTCCACCCTCCACCCTCCACCCTCTACAGAGTCTCAGAGTCTCAAAAAAATCCTCCACCCTCCACCAAAAGGGGAGTCTCAAAATATGTGTTTACTACGAAAGCATGCTGCCATGCCTTTATGGCAACATACATTTTCGTAAAATCAAAATCAAAATCGTCAAAATCATCATCATCATCATCATCATCATCATCATCATCATCATCATCATCATCATCATCATCATCATCATCATCATCATCATCATCATCATCATCTGCACCATCTGCACCATCTGCACCATCTGCACCATCTGCACCATCTGCACCATCTGCACCATCTGCACCATCTGCACCATCTGCACCATCTGCACCATCTGCACCATCTGCACCATCTGCACCGTCACCGTCACCGTCATCGTCATCATCTGCTACAAGGCCGGAGGCCGGAGGCCGGAGGCCGGAGGCCGGAGGCCGGAGGCCGGAGGCCGGAGGCCGGAGGCCGGAGGCCGGAGGCCGGAAATCCTAGCATGAAATCCTACACAACACAACACAAGGCATGAAATCCTAGCACTAGCATCCTCCACAGTCCTGAAATCCTACACAACACAACATCCCTCCAAAATCCTACAACGTCCGATGCCACAACACAACCCTCTGATCACAAAGCGCTCCAAGGATCGCAGAAGGCATGAAATCTACTAGCCCTCAAATCTACAAGTAGATGGAAATAGCTAGCCTCTACCACAGTCCTCAAATCGAAGTCCTCTGTATATCCTCTCCAAATATCCTCTCCACATCCTCTACAACCCCAACCCTCCAACCCTCCAACCCTCCCTCCCTCCCTCCCTCCAAAACCCTCCAAAACCCTCCCTCCAAAATCCCTCTCAGAGTCTCAGAGTCTCAGAGTCTCAGAGTCTCAGAGTCTCAGAGTCTCAGAGTCTCAGAGTCTCAGAGTCTCAGAGTCTCAGAGTCTCAGAGTCTCAGAGTCTCAGAGTCTCAAAATCCCTCCAAAATCCCTCCAAAACCCTCCAAAATCCCTCCAAAATCCCTCTCAGAGTCTCAGAGTCTCAGAGTCTCAGAGTCTCAGAGTCTCAGAGTCTCAGAGTCTCAAAATCCCTCCAAAATCCCTCCACCCTCCAAAATCCCTCCAACCAAAATCAAGGATCACAAGGCAGAAGTCCAAGGATCGCAATCGCAGAAGGCATGGGAGTCCTAGCCCTCTACTAGCCCTCTACTAGCCCTCAGAGTCCTCAATGCAAATCCTCTGTATCCTAGCTTGGAGTCTCCACATCCTCTACTATACTATACTATCACAACCCTCCAACCCTCCAACCCTCCAACCCTCTCAGAGTCTCAGAGTCTCAGAGTCTCAGAGTCTCAGAGTCTCAGAGTCTCAGAGTCTCAGAGTCTCAAAACCCTCCAAAACCCTCCAAAACCCTCCAAAATCCCTCCAAAATCCCTCCAAAATCCCTCCAAAACCCTCTCAGAGTCTCAGAGTCTCAGAGTCTCAGAGTCTCAAAACCCTCTCAGAGTCTCAAAATCCTATCACAGAGTCTCAGAGTCCCTCCCTCTACAAACGAAGGACCCTCTAGCCTCCAAAATCAGAGCCCCCCCCCCCCCCTCCAAAATCCCTCCAATCCAAAGTCCAAAATCAAGGATCACAAGGCATGAAATCTACAAGGAAGAAGTCCTAGCATGGGAAAGCACCTGGGAAATAGCTACTAGCATGGCCTCTAGCATGGAAATCCTAGCATGGGAGTCCAAATCTACACAAATACCTGGGAAATCCTAGCCCTCTACCACAGAGTCCTCAAATCCTAGTTCCGAGTCCGAGTCTCAGAGTCTCAGAGTCTCAGAGTCTCAGAGTCTCCACCCTCCAAAATGTCTCCACCCCAAAATCCCTCTGCTTCCACTTTCTACAAAAAAATATACAGCTGCATGCCAGCGTGTACCCTTTTTATCCACTTACAGTACCCTTTTTCCCTTTGGTAACACTACTGCTACTGGTAAAATACAAGCACCTTGTCAACAATGCCTTTGCTACATTACTTTGTGGCAAAATATTGCTTTTACTATTTATGAGTAAATTTCCTTTTGGGACTCACTAGCGATGGAGATTTCCTGCTATTACTCGAAATTCATAACTCTATGCTCTCGACTTCCTTTAGTAATGGAGTCACCGTGTCGACCTATGTTCTTGGGTGAGACCATGTTTGTTACAAAAACCATGTGGCACTTAGACTTCGCATGTCGAACCTTGCCACTGAACCTACTGACTTGCTTGACTCCACCAGCCCAGTTTTAGTATTTAGCCTTCTTCTTTTCAACCCGCAAATATACAAAATCAAAACTTAATTCATAGAGTTAGCCTATCTATATATATATGTTAATATCATTAACCATCGAGAGAGCCCTCTAAAGCCGAGGAGGCTAAGCCTAAATCACAAGATTGGTTTGAAATAGTTACACCGAAGTTGTCCGATCGCAGCCAATCAAGTACGATTTTGGTGATAACATTTTGCGTGTCATACATGAGCTCCGAAGATATACATCTCCAGAAAAATTATGAAGCTGAAATCTTGAAGGTAGTAGGAGCTCAGAATCCGTTCGAAAGCCGGCAGAACTACCTTGGCGACTCCATTTTTTGAAGAATTCAAAATTCATAGATTCGTGGTGATTCCAATGGACTTTCTATGAAGAACTCTGATGTCAGCTGCATTCTTGTTTCAAGGTATGTATGTATAAATTTTTCAGGAATTCATGGCTGTCAAATCATTTTCCCAAGGATACATATTTTTTAAGGAATGGTCTCAAAATTCAATGAAGAAGATTTGAGTTTCACTTTGAAGCATATATCAAATTTCGTGATTTCATTGATCTTTCTTAGAGTCAAACATGAAGATGTTTTCATTATGTTGTTCTATGATTCATTTCAAGAAATGTAAACAAAGGGAATTTGAAAGTTTTATTGTCAAATCTATTAAGTCATTTGCAAAATTTTAGTCATGTTTTTGGAGGAATGGATAGATAGAACGGAAGCTGGTGGAAAACTCTCCTTCAATTCAAGGTTTCAAATAATGGAATGATGATCATATTAATGAAGAAATAGATGAAATTTTTTCTTTGTCCTTGCTCTTCTTATCTAAAATCATTTGAGTGCAAGACATAAGATAAGATTAAATTTTTGGATGAAGTTGCTACGGAAACATTGAGAAAGACATTGAAGGTTTACAAGGTCAAATTCAATCATATAGTCTTCATGATCATGATCATTCTTTTCAAAAAGCTTTTGCTATGACAAAAACACAAAGAGAAGGTGTTGCTTCCTTTATTTTTTTGAGAGTGAGGAAAAAATACACTTATTTTGAAAAATTAGTTTGAATAGAAGTTTGAGAGTACACTAACCGAAGTCTGCGTGGTTGATCAAAAACATGGATGACTTGTCCAAAGCTACAAAATGTTATGAGAATTATCAAACTAATCAGTATCTTTGACCCTATAGTTGACTATATGGAAAATATTTACCGTTCCGATTTCTAGTTACATTTTCATCTTGAAGATCGCTTACATCTCATGTTGCCTTGGTTATTTCATTTTCATGTTTATTTTTGGTTCAAGTACGATCAAAAGATTCAAGTGTCGATCGTATCAATGATTGTCAGTCGGAAGTTTCATGTTCCTTGAGTTACAAATGGAGATTTGTAAATTGATAGGGTAGGTAGAATGTGTGAATAAGCTCAAATATTAACTGAAGCATCTGCAAGAGGGTACAAAGTTAGTTCTTCTACGATGATCATCAAGCTTGAGCTCGAGGTGAAGGCCATAAAAGTTTGAAGAATATTTGGAAAAATTTCGAGTTTTTTATTTCTAAGACGATGGAGTGTGCATCGGAACTATTAGTTCTTAGTGTACCACAGTGGGCATACGTGCCCCCAAGTGGAGCCACTATTATCACTCAAAAATTCTCAAAACATCATTGTGTTTACACTATTTTTGGTCATGTTTTCAAGTAGGTCTAAAGGTCATTTTAAGTCTTGGTAAAGGGCAGGTCGCAGTTTTATAAGTTTTAAAGGTCATCTTTGTCAAGTTAAAATAAAGTCCTTTAGGTTCATTCATGATCAAAAAATATATTTTCATTTAGGGGTCATTCCATGAAGTTTCGAGTTGAATTCCGCATTTATCCAGAATCCACCATTTCATAGCATCGCTAGTTCAAAAAATCGGGAAATGCGCTACGACCTACCGCTACTTTGTAGTACAAATGACAAATTTTACACTAAGTGCGATACGAAAGCGCCAGCTTTCTTAGTTGTAATGTCAAGTGAGCCAAAAAACCGTACGGTTCATTTGGGAATGATAGGATAGGAGTGTGGTGAGTTAGTTAGTCATCAAATCCATTGTACCCACTTGTCCTACACTCATCATAATCATGATAGAAATTCAAGAAAGCATCATTTGGTTACTAAGGAATATCCTAAATTCAACTTCTTTTCCTAATTGAGCCATCCTCAGCTCATTTTTCTCCAAAGCAACCGCATGAGCTCCGCGTTGAAATTAGTTGTTGTTGCTATATACATAAACAAATTTCACTATAATCAAGCGAGGCTTCTATGTTAAAACAAGCAAAGCCGTAATCAAGAGAGGTTGTTTGCAAGTGAGGTCGTTTTTGCGTATTTCGAAAGAAATCCTTATGCAGTGTTTTCGAAAGAAAAACATGGTTGAGGATAAAAAATATCCATGTAGGGGGCATTGTCCGAGATATGTACCCGAGTTGAATTACCTTCGATTGGGACAAGTATCAAAACCCGGAGGAAAAGTTGATATTATCAAACTATGAGATTTCTAGGTGGGAAGATTTGGAGATACGACTTGAAAAGGTCCCTAGATAAATTGAAAAAAAGCAATAAAACAAGAGTGAAAAATCCATAGATAAACTTAGATGAAGAATGAAGGTCAAATCTGATGAAGGATATGTTTTTAAGGTTATATCGCTGATGGTTTTGAGAAAATATTAATTTTTTGGAGTTCGGGCATCTCTTTATTAAAAATTTTGAAGAAATTTTCAACAAAATTGCCTCCACAACAAAGTTTCGACACAACTAGTGCAAATTTGATCAATCTGTGCTACAAAACTTCAAACAACTTTTTCACTATGAAGCAAAAAACTGCTGTTTTCTGGTTTGAGTAGTCAACTTCCAAGGAGGGTTTTGAGCAATGGAAAACGAGATTTAAGAAAAATTAAAGAGCTTTTTCTTCGTAACATACCTAAATACAAAAAACCTCTCTCGTTGTCTTCAAAAGTGTTATCGCTCAGAGATATCAAGGCTTTCTTTGAAGCCCTATTTTCGTAGAAAAACAAAGTTTTTCCCCGTTTTACACATGTTCTTCAAAGACAGCTTTTTGGATAGCAAGAGAGGTTTTTATTCAAGATGGGATATAATACAAAAACCTCCCCTTAAGTTTCTCAAAAATACAACATATATGAGAGATATAGGGCTCCGTTCCAAGACCTAAGTTTCAGGAAAGAAACAGAATAATTTGGAAATGTAGCCGGTCTTTTTCATCCTACAATAAATTTTCAGGGAAATTTTTGGTGAATTTTGTCTTGAAATTACCCGAGGGAGTGCGTTAATGGAAAATTAAGACTTTTTCGAAGAAAACAGATCGAAAATCTTTATTGGAATAGGAGTAAACACCGTACTACGAAACTCTATGCCCGTTTTCGTAGCGCGAGTTTATTCTTACCTTTTGCATTGTTCGAAAGTCTAGATTCTTACTAACCTGAGGATTGAAGACATATGGTGTAATATTTGGCAACAAGAGACATGTAGACATGATCTATTAATGGTCAAAGTGCTCAAAAACATAGAAGGAATCAAAGGGCCTAAAACAAGAAAACATGTTTCTAGATTCTAGGAGAACATTATCATCAACAACATGGTTACATGAAGTTAAATATCGACATCCAAATTCTGACTTCATGGGATCGCAGGTGGAAAAAATATGTAATAAATATTAGATAAGGTTTTGTAGGAGAGTAATTAAAGAGTTTTAGTCCTATTAGAAATAGGACTTTTCATTAGGTTTATAGTCTGTCTGATTTGTAATAAATATCATGTTTCATGATTAGGAAAGGTGTCAAACACTAGAATTTGATGCATATCTAGTGGAGGGATAGAGAATCATATTTTGTAAAACTGGTCTATAAAGGCATGAGGTCAATTAACTAAGGGTTGGAGACTTGCAACACTGCTATCATGTAATGGATCATGATCGCAATGCAGTAGAGGTTTTCTTCTTGAGAGATCTCGAGTTTCTCATGGGGTTTTAATGTTTTATTGATCTACATGTTATGTGCTACTTGCAGTGGTATCATTGCTATTACTCATAATTCATAACCCTATGCCGTGACTTCCTTTAGTAATGAGATGACCGTGTTTTTTTGTGTTTTATGAGTAAATTTCTTTTA
Organism: Pinus albicaulis; assembly: GCA_034641835.2. Lineage (NCBI taxonomy): Eukaryota > Viridiplantae > Streptophyta > Pinopsida > Pinales > Pinaceae > Pinus > Pinus albicaulis. Next base: position 1,878,684,873 of record CM076578.1, read on the forward strand.
GACCACTAGCAAAAGTAGATTTCATTGCTATTACTCATATTCACATAATCTATGCTTTGACTTCCTCGAGTAATGGAATGATCAAGGGATGTGACTCATGTTCTTTAGAGTGATTATCTTTGAAAAACCCTATTTGCCTCGGCTTCCATGTGCAAGGAACCTTTGCCACTAAACCACCGACTTGCTTGACTCCATAAGCCCAATGGTAGTATTAGCCTTCATTTTTTTCAACTAAATATACAAATTCAAAACTTAATTCATAGATTTAGGCATCTATATATCTTTATTCCATATCATTAACCCTTGAGAGAGCCCTCTTAGGTTGAGGAGGCTAAGCCTGACTCACAAGATTGGCTTGAAATAGTTACATCGAAGTTGTCCGATCAACAACCATACAATAATATTTTAGAATAACATTTTGGTGCATCTACCTGAGTCCGAAAGATATACATCTCCCGAAACTATGAAACTGAACTCTGAAGGTAGCGAGCTTAGAATCTATTTGAGGCTACATAACTACCTTGGTGATCCATTGTTGAAGAATTCAAAATTCATAGATTCATGGTGATTCCACTGACTCATGAAGAACTCGATGTCGCCATTCTTGTTTCATGGTATACATGTATAAATTTTCCAGAATTCATAATGTCAAATCATTTTCCCAAGGATACATATTTTTTAAAGAATGGTCCAAAATTCAATGGAGAAGATTTGAGTTTGACTTTGAAGCATATATCATATTTATGTGATTTCATAAGCTTATTAGAGTAAAACATGAAGATGTTTGCATTATGTTGTTCTATGATTCATTTCAAGGGAAATTTAAACAGTTGGATTGAAAAGTTTTCCATCAAATCTATTAAGTCATTTGCGGACTTTTGGCTTATGTTTTTGGAGGAATGGATATATATAATGAGTTAGTGAGAGAAATCTCCTTCAATTCAAGGTTTCAAACAATGGAATGATGATCATATTAATAGAAATATGCTGAAAAATTTTCTTTGTCCTTGTCTTCTTATCTAAAAATCATTTGAGTGCAAGACATAAGATAAGATTAAATTTTGGATGAAGCTATGAAGATTGAGAAAGAGATTGAAGGTTTACAAGGTCAAATTTCAATCATATAGTGTTGTGATCATGATCATTCTTTCAAAAAACTTTCTATGGAAAAACACAAAGAGAAGGTGTTGTTTCCTTTCTTTTGAGATTGAGGAAAAACACACTGTTTTTGACAAATAAGTTTGAATAGCAGTTTGATACATACGCTGAAGTCTTATGTGGTTGATCAAAACATGGATGAGTTATCCAAAGCTACGGTGAATAATATGAGAATTATCAAACTAATCATGTCTTATTTGACCTCACAACTAACTATGGAAAAAGATTTAATGACTCGATTTCGATTATATTTTCATCTTGAAGATCGCTTACATCTCATGTTGCCTCGATTATTTCAATATCATGTTTTTTTTTGCTTCAAGCAAAGTCAAGAGATTCAAGTGTCAGATCATATCAATGATTGGCTTCATTGGAAGTATCATGTTCCTGAGTTACAAATGGAGATTGCAAAGTTGATAGGGTAGGTGAGTGTGTGAATAAGCTCAAATATTGGATCGAGCATCTTTTCAGTAGGTATAAAGTTAGTTCTTCTACAATGATCATCAAGCTTGAGCCCAAGAGCAGGCCATAAATGTTTCGAAGAATATTTGGAAAAATTTCAGAAGTTTTTATTTCCAAGAAGATGGATGGCAACTGAACAACTAGTTCTTAGTGTACCACAAGCACACTATCCTAAGTAGGAGCTCATATTATCACTCAAAAATTCTCAAAACATCATTATGTTTACACTATTTTTTGGTCATGTTTTCATGTAGGTCTAAAGGTAATTTTAAGTCTTGGTAAAGGGTAGGTCATAGTTTTATAAGTTTTAAAGGTCATATTTCAAGTTAAAATAAAGTCCTTTAGGTTCATTCCATGATTAAAAATTCATTTTTCATTTAGGGGTCATGCCATGAAGTTTCGAGTTGAATTTTGCATTTAGCTAGGAATCCATCGTTTCAGAGCAGCCATACCTCAGCTCAAAAATCGTGAAATGTGCTATGAAAGTCATTTGCTACTTTCGTAGCGGAAAATGAAAATTTTACACTAAGTTTGCTACATAAAGTGTAGTTTCTTTCAGCCGTCATGTCAAATGAGCCAAAAAACTGGCCGAATCATTTGGGAATGATAGGATAGAGTGTAGTCAGTCGATTAGTCATCAAATCCATTATACCCACTTGTCCTACACTCATCATAATCATGATATAAATTCAAGAAAGCATCATTTGGTTGTGAAGGAATATCTTAAATTCAAATTATTTACCTAATTGAGCCATCCCTGCTTCTTTTATCTCGTAAAGAAACTTCATGAGCTCGAAGAAGTGACAATTAGTCGTTAGTTTCTATATACATAGATAAATTTTCACTATAATCAAGCGAGGTCGCTATGTTAAATCAAGCAAGGCTGCAATCAAGAGAGGTTGTTTGCAAGCGAGGATGTTTTGCAGATTTCGAAAGAAAATAACAAATGGTGTTTTCACTGAAAGAAACATGTCGAGGAGAAAAATATCCATGGAGGGGCATTGTCCGAGATATGAACCTCGAGTTTGCATTAGACTTCAAATGGGACAAGTATCAAAGCCTCGGAGGAAAAGTTGATATTAGTAAACTATGAGATTGCTAGGTGGAAGATTTGGAGATACAGATTGAAAAGGTCCCCAGTATAAATTGAAAAAAAGCAATAAAATAGAGTGACAAATTCAAAGATAAGCTCGTATGAAGAATGAAGGTCAAATTTGATTTTTAAGGTTATATTGTTGATGGTTTTGAGAAAATATTAATTTTTTTGGAGTCTCCGGGCATCTTTTTATTACAAATTTTGAAGAAATTTTCAACAAAACTACCTACTACAGATAGTTTCGTAGTGCAAGACTAGTGCAAATTTGATCAAATGCACTACGAAAACTCTGTAAAGCATCTTTTTCACTATGAAGCAAAAACTTTGTTTTCTGGTTTTGAGTAGTCAACTTCAAAGGAGGTTTTTGAGCAATGGAAAAACGAATTTAGGAAACCTAGAAAGAGGTTTTTCTTCCTAAAATACCTAAATACAAAAAACCTCTCTCCGTTTCTTCACACGTGTTATCACTTTAGGATATACAAAGGATTCTATTTTCAGTAAAAACGTAGTTTTCTCCCGTTTTACACATGTACATAAAAGATAGTTTCTAGACAACAGGAGAGGTATTTCAAAAAACCAAGATAGGTTTTTATTCAAGATGGAATGGAATACAAAAAACCTCATTCAGTTTTGAAAAATAAATCATATGAGGAGATATAGTCTTTGTTCCAAGACCCTATTTTTCAGTGAAAGAAACGAGAATAATTTGCAAATGTAGCTAGATCTTTGTCATCCTTTTTTTCACAACAAATTTTGAGGGAATTTTGGTGAATTTTTTTCTTGAAATTAATTTTGGGAGTGTGTTAATGGAAAATGAAGGCTTACCTAAAGAAAATAGATCAAAATATTATTGGAATAGTAGCTAAACATCGCACTATGAAAAGCACTACGAAATTGTGTTGCTTTCTGTAGCGTACGAGTTTATTCTTACCTTTTTGCATTGTTCGAAAGTCTAGATTCCGCGCATAGCTAGAGGATTGAAGAGATATGGTGTAACATTTTGCAACAAGAGACATGTATACATGATCTATTAATGGTCAAAAGTGCTCAAAACAGTATAAAGGAATCGAAGGGCCTAAAAAACAAAGAAAAACATGTTTCCTAGATTCTAGGAGAACATTATCATCAACAAATATGGTTACATGAAAGTTAAATATCAGCATCCAAATTCGACTTCATGGGATTGCAGGTGGAAAAATATGTAATAAATATTATATAAGGTTGTTAGGAGATTAATTAAAGATTTTTAGTCCTAATATAAATAGGACTTTTCATTAGGTTTATAATCGTTAATTTGTAGTAAATATCATGTTTCATGATTAGGAAAGGTGTAAAACACTATGAATTCGATGTATCTAGTGGAGGATAGAGAATCCTATTTTTTAAATGGTCTATAAAGAGCATGAGGTCTGAATTAACCAAGGGTTGGAGACTTTTTGGCAAAAATGTTTCTTTATGTAATGGACTCGTGATCGCAATGCAGAGTGTTTTCTTCTGATGCGATCTAAGTTTCTCATGGGTTTTAATGTTTTATTAATCTACATGTTATGTTTAACTACTTGCAGTGAGATCTCATTGCTATTACTCAGTAATTCATAACCCTATGCTCTAACTTCCTTTAGTAATGTAGGATGATCGTGTTTTTCTCGTGTTTTATGAGTAAATTCCTTTTGGACCACACTAGCATTAGATTTTTCATTGTTATTACTCGTAATTCATAACTCTATGCTCCCGACTTCCTTTAGTAATGTAATGACTGTGTTGACCTATTTTCTTGAGTGAATTATCTTTGTTAAAAACCCTTATTTTCCTCGCCTTCCATGTCAAGGAACCTTGCCACTCGAACGTACCGACTTGTTGACTCCATAAGCTCCAATGGTAGTATCATCCTTCATCTTTTCAACCCGCAAATATACAAAATAAAAACTTAATTCATAGAGTTAGCACATCTATCTATATATTTATTCCATATCATTAACCCTTGAGAGAGCCCTCTCAAAGCTCGAAGAGGCTAAGCCTCGGTCACAAGATTGGTTTGAAATAGTTACATCGAGTTGTCCGATCAACGCCAATCGAGTACGATTTGGTGATAACGTGAACCTTCGTAGACGTTATAGTGAAAATTCCACGATGGCTCATTTTCAATGAAATTTGGGAGCTCTAAAAACCCTAAATTCCGCAGATCATATCTCCGAAAAATATTTGGAATCAAGATCTAAAATTTTTACATGACATTCTTTCCGGATGTCTACTTCACTTTGTCAACATTCCAGTTTCTGAAACTTTAGCGTAGAAAAAAATTATAACGAAAATCTCCATGATGACCGTTTGAGATAGCGAAAACCTAGAATCTAAAGCTCGATACCAAATGTTATGAAACCAGTCCAAAAATAGAAGAAAAAAGAGATCTAACGCCTTATAAATAAACCACTAGGGGAAATCTCCTTTAAATTACATAAATGAACAATTCTTGGATGATACAAATCAAAAAACCTCCTTCTATATATAGGAGTCCATGGGGGTCACAATATAGATCCCTAGCTGACCTAACAATAATAATGTAAGGGCACAATAATAAAAATATTGCGTTATAGGGGTACAAAAATAACAATAAGGGGGTTATGCACTAACAAAAAATAAAGGACTATACTAATAATATAGGGACCTAACACTTTGACCCACCCCAAATCCCCTTTGAATCTTTGCGCAACATGCACAAGCAGAAACAAAACTTAACCAAAATTGTGACCCTAGGGACCCCCGCTCCAAAAAAAAGGTAAGAGACATGTCACTGATGTTTGGGTCCACAAAGATCCTAAGAAAAAGGGAAGGGTTTAATATACAAAGGGATAAGAAACCTTGTCGCAACGAAGAAGGAATTTTTTGGATCGTGGCACATCTCATGTACCAAGCAAACCTACCATGGATATCGCTCGAAGGGGGTCGACACTCAGAGATGAAACCATTTTGCATGCCTCTATCAAAATTTTGTGCAATAAGAAGGTAGTTGAGAATATTCAAGCTCTGAAAAATAGATATGGCATTAGCCCTAGATGGAGCAAAAAGGTTGTCAATAAGATCTACAAGAACAAGAGAAGAACTGACAAAAGATGCACTGATCGCTCGTGATAGGCGAGTTTGAAATGGACTCGCATCATTTTGGATCTCGGGATCTGAGCAAATTTCATACCAAAGAAGTCTTTGGCAGAAAATGGGAGAGCCTGAGCTGGAATGGTATGTAATACATTTGTGCATGGAAAATCAATAGAAGATTATCCCAATGGGTAGATTTTTCGGGGTCATAATTGATATCAAAGGATTTAAGGCATCGACCGATTTTGAAGTTATTCAAATTGTTGCCGATTCAGCATTCATACTGCGATGTTGGGCCTAGATTGGGATATTGACATGGATGATATCATCAACCTCAAGTGCAAAAATTTGGTGTTTGAAAACAATGGAACTAGGGTTGTGGTCCCATTGGACCCTCGCAGTAAGGAGAAAGATACGGTAATCCGAAGGAGTGTAGAAGAGGGACGTTGATCATATCTACAAGACACACGTGAGAGATGAATATTGGATCAATCCCATAGCGGATGGTCAGCATAGCCGGGGATAGGGATAGTTCATGTCCACTCGTACTTAGATGAGGAATTGGAGAACTGAGTAACCATTTGGCATGAAGTCTCTACATTGCGCTGGCAACCAAGTCACTAGATCTCTACAATGCATATCTTCTAAGGTGTAGGAATTACCCTAATTATGATGGTGTATGTAGTGTCAATTGTTTTTTATATGAATTAGAAAATGTTTTTCCATAGTACACAATGGTTCCATGTGCTTGACTTAGATCTTTTCTCAACCCCAATGCACCCGGTAGGAAACACACAAGGACGACTTGGCTGAATTGGGGAAGAATGTAACCTCATGATGAAATCCATGATTCCGACAACACAACACCTGGTTGGAAGGAACCTATGCAAGAAAAGAAGACCTATGCATGAATTTAGCTAGGTGGAATGTAGCTTGGGGAGAAGGGCTGCGTACGGTGATGGGTGCATACATTCATCCATACTTTCTAAGTCGCATTCATATGAATTGTTACCTAGATGTTGAGCTATGACGAGGCATGACGGAATGTGATACACTATGTGCAAGATTTTTTTAACATTTATTTTTTAGAGTGGATTCTCATGCATCAATATTGCCTTACACATGATTCAATATGTGGCCTTTGAGATTCCATAGAAACCAAAAAACGAGCCCTACTAGCATGGAGATGCATGATGAAGGATATGGTTGAAGTGCCGTATGTGATCGAATCCATGAAGATTAGGCAAGTCAACATTGGAACAAAGAGAAACCTAATATTTCTAAAATAGGGAGTTTACTGGGATTAAAGATACAAGAGGCTAATATTGCGGAGTTGCTATCCAAATATCAAGACTTATTTCCCATGATCTTTTCTAATTAAAAGGTATTGTCTGAGGATCTTGGTGTGATGAAAATCACTATGAAGTTGAATTCTAGGTCTCACAAGTAGTGCTCCCTACAAAGTTGAATCCTAAGTATAAACATAAGGTCAAGGAGGAGCTGAGAAAATGGTTGCTATATTGATAATTGAACCAAGTAGAAGAATCATATTGAGTAAGCCCCATTGGTCCTAGATAATAATACCAAAGGAGAAATCAGGATTTGTGTGGATCCTGTGCAAATTGAATGATGCTTGTAGTGCATGAACCTTTTCCAACTCTATTTTCTGATTAAATATTGGACAATGTGTGGAGGGGAGGAGGCCTAATAATTCATCGATGGATTTTGGATACCACCCAGAATACGAAACGCACTTGCAGACATTTGATAAGACAACTTTGTGACAGAATGGGGATCATTCCAATACAAAGTAATGGCATTCGATCCGAAGAATGCGCCAATGATATTATCACGACGATGGTAGTTGTAGCTTTAAGGGAGCATATAAATAAGTTTCTATAATTATATTTTGATCACTGACTATATTGGCTTATTGAAGAAGCATGTTGTTTCAAATTCTCCGCGCTTGATGTTTGGATACATTAGTAAAGCATTCGGATCTCGCTAAATACGAACAATTGCATATTATGTGTACCTTTTGGGATTTTGTTTAGGGTAATATTATCTATCAAAATGGATTTATGGTCAATTTAGATAACATTTCTATTATTTTCAACCTAGATGCGCCTGCAAATGTAGGCAAAGTGTACACTCTAATTTTGGGGCATGCTCAGCTATTACGAAAAAATGTATTAAAGGCTATGCACTACATTACCGCACCGATGGAAAAATTTGTTGAAGAATGACACCTACACCTCTTTTGTTGGGATGAGGACTACCAAAGGAGTTTAGAGATGCTTAAGGATAAAATGATGATTGTGCCTACATTGGTATTTCTAGAGTGGAAAAAGGAATTTCATGTACACGTGGATGCTCCGTGTATCGCTAGGCGATGTGCTACTCACGCACATGTGAGTTGGAGATATTAATCACCTAATTGCATTTATGAGCAGGAAATTATCAAGTGTTGAGCACATTTTACTCGAAAAACAGAGAGAGAAGGATTAGCTATGGTCTATGTGCCATAGAAGTTTGCATCACTATTTTTTGGGAGGACATTTTAAGATTTTTACTAATCACTCGCTTTGAAGTACCTAGTCAACAAGCTCCGTGTTGGGGGGAATTTTTGTCGATAGCTCTATTATTTTAGGAGTATGATTTTGAGTTGATTGTAAACCTAGGGATATTGAATGTAGGTCCATACCATATATTGTGCATTGAAAAAGTGGGAGAGGAGCCAACTAGTTTGGAGGACAGATACCCACACACAAAGACTATTTTCCATTAAAGTATTTGATGACTACATTTCATCGATATTATCCACTTTCTAACCACTAGTAGTGCACCTACGAAGTATCACGCTAAGTAGAAGAAAGAACTAGTCTTGCACACAATATAATTTACTTTGATTCATGGCACGCTTTGTATAATATGGGAGCCGATGAGGTATTGAGGTGTTATGTGCTAGAGTTTGAAAGACAAGACATCCTAGTAGAATAACATGTGGGGATTACACGGTGTCAATAAGGCATGTGAAAATCAATTGCGCAGAAAATTTTGAGGGCTAGTATGGTAGAGCCTACGTGCAAAGTGATGCAAAAGAGTATTATCGCTCTTGTGATGTGTGTTAGAGAATGGGGAAAACCCTCACGTAGAGATGAAATGCCACCCTGCAACCATAAGTAACTTTGCAAGATTTTGATAAATGGTCTATTGAATTTGTAGGAACAATCAACCCTCCTAGGAAGAAGACTAGTGTGCGCTATATCATTATTGCAATGGATTATTTGACTAGGTGGTAAGAAGCTAAGACTATGAAAGATTTCAAAGATAGAGACAATCGTACACTTCATTTTTTACAATAGCTTGACAAGGTTTAGGTGTCATGAAATCTTAATGAGTGACCAGGGTACACATTTTGTGAATGAGACCATTCAAGCCTTAACAATGGAGTTTAACATGCACCATTAGAAGAGTACATTGTATCATCCACAAGAAAATGGCATGTTAGAAGCCTTTAATAATATTTTGGAGAATGCACTCACTAAGGTCTACAATGCTAACTAGAACGAATGGGATGTGCGCATACATACTGCTTTCGGTGGGAATATATAAATACATGCAAGAAATTGATCGAACATACCCTTTCAAAGTTGGTGTATGGACATGAAGCCGTTATTCCAATGGAGTACATCATTCCTATTATGTGCATCACAAGCTGGATAACTATACATGGCTGATCAAGATAGTATGAAGAGCAATTGTCACAACTAGATGTACTCGACGAGGATAGATTCATTGTCGGTTTCCATCGCAGGGCACAAAAGGCATGTGAAAAAGCTTGGCATGACAAATAGAAAAATCAAACAAAATATCTTTATGGAAGATGGTTTAGTCTTGCTATATGACAACAAGTTTGTACGCGCACCCAAGAAAGTTCAAAATGCATTGGCTTGGATCTTACGTTATCAAGGAGATTACGAAAGGGAAGGTGTGGTATGTATTGTTAGCTTTAGGGAGAAGTCCTTCCCGGATATGTGAATGGAGTCATTGAAGCCATACAAGGATGACCCCATCCCGAGGCACACTAAGTGACTATATGTCGTGAGAATTGTCTTAGTGCCCGTGAAAGTTGTAAGAGGGGCGCAGTAGGCAATAAGGAAGTATGTTAGATATTGGCGATGGATACCGGAGTGACGCAGATTGAGGAAGCGAAGGTATCTTCTATAGCTAGCTGAGTAGGGTTGACGCTTAGGAGTTTGAAACCATTGCAAATGGACCCAAAATCTAGTCGTTGGAACAATTAATCAGATAAGATAGCTTTATTACCATTTGGAGGAGTGGCTAGCCTACATTTATGGAGGAGATTATGCCAGATTATGAATTGTTTTATCATTTATGAGGTTGCATCAACATACATCGTAATTGTTTAGGTCACACCATCGCTATAAATATGCGCAGAAGGGTCGTATTAGTTCCCTTTTCTTTCATGGAGGTTTGTGTCTATTGCTCTCATTGTGTTTTTATTAAGTGTATGTCTTAGCACCCGCAATCCTTTCCGAGACGTTGTGCGTCAACAAGGGTTAGGAAATTTAATCCTTCCTAGTATGATCGCTATAGTGCCTACCCCTTCTCGTGACACTCTACCGAAGAAACACTTGTGTTGCAACCCCAACTCGTAGAAAAAAAAGAAAGGCAAACCTCGCAGACTAGGAAGTCTCGCGTAAGAAGACTTCAAAACCTAAGTTGACCCTAGTTGAGAAACAAAAAGAGGCCGATGGCTAAAGAGGCCAAGTAATAATCGAAGAGGATGTTTTTGAAGAGATCGATCCAATGCTGCAGCTTTCCGCAAAGATATGGTGTCATGAAATCCATTTGTGAAAATCATGAAGGACCCGGATAAGGTCAAATCTCATATCAATATGTCGTTGCTCCCGTAAAATGTGCCATTTGAGGGAGACATGTTCGCAAAGGTGTTGTTGCTCAAATTAGAAGACCGGGACTTGGATGACCACAAAAAGTTCCCTTAACTCGTGCTCCTCGAGTATTTGGAGTAGGTGGCCTATGATGGGGGAGTCATCAAAGTCAAACCAAAGACATGGGCATTGGGGTTGTAGTATCGTGGCCGCTTGTCCTTCTCAACATGCTATATTTGGGAAGAACACCACAAATGACATCCGTCTCGCGCCTAACTCGCTCACCCCCGGTGCACGATCATTTCTTGTGGGCTAGAGAGCTCATTCTGATCAATGATATGTTGATTCATTATATCGCCATGTTTCCATACCAAGGGGAGGATGTAGTGGCGGCCTTAAGAGGAAATGGATTGAGAAAAAAGGTCGCCGATGAGGTGAAGAAGTATTATGGGGTAAAACAGAACACCCACGCATTTTTTGTAGAAAACATCAATTCCCTAGTAGTTAAATTTTTCCACCCCGATCCTTGCCCTCAGAAATAATCAAGATGATCCACGCAGAGGAGGTGCCAAGCATGTAATTAATCTAGTCGCGTAGTGAGTAAAAGGGGTCCAATATAATTTGGAAAAGTACCTTTCGCAATGAATTTCTAGAAAACATTTGGAGGTGCAGGAGGAGGGCAAGCATTTCTATTATTGATGGTTGTTGTTGTTGGGAGTCGTGTTGATCGCCTGGAGGTCATCATCGTAGTCACAACTCGTCGACATTGAAACCCGATCCGTAGTGAAGCCGCCAAGTATGTGTCCCTATGGAACTCGAAGCTGCCATCCGTAATCGCGGATATTTTGGGTGTTGTTTGGATGTATAAATCTTTCAAGTGGTGCAGTCAAAAGCCAATACTATCACCTACGATATATGAGAAGTACAAGCACATCACATTCTTCAAGGCTACCTTCCATAATGTGCACGTCCATGTGAAGAGGGACATGGTAGGGGCATGGTATGAGCTTCTTACATGGTCGCTGTGAGGATGACCTTGCACGCACCATGACCAATGTGGCCCCTCACTATGGATTGAATCAAGTATTGTCGGAGGTGCGTCATCCTCTCGTACCACTAAAGGCCCCAACAAAGCTACGCACACCCACATATCACCCGAAGGATGCGCGTAAGGACCAAGAGCCAACCACTATGACACAGTAAACAATGGGACCCAGGGTCCAGTTGGATGAGGAGATGGAGGAGAAGGATGGAGAAATTGCCAATGCACCGTCGTACATGTGACAAGGGACCAAAAGAGGGCCTCAGACTCACCCTAGGGTCACACAAAAAATTCAAAGCTTTAAGAAAATCGGGATAGATCCATTGACACTTACAGAGGAGGATTTTAACAAGATCGGAGGATACAATCACAGACGGTCACTAAGGATTTATGGATCAAGCTCGAAGCTCTATATAAATCCATCCTGATGTCGGCAACAGGGGATTCAAAATCTCGAATGCAAGTGAGTGCCATACATGTGAGCGTTGGTGAAGGGAGTGTGGGACAAGCAAGCAAGCTAAGCATTCGACACCCATCTAGCTCCGAAAGAAGAATATTTAAAGTTTTAGGTGCCCACACTTTCAAATTATCAGCTTCTGGAGTTGCGCATGGTCATTACTGTGTCGAGATTGATTTGCCTATGTTCCCCTGCCGACAAGTCGCATGCTATGCTACATGATGATCATAGATGAGTTGCGATCATCGATAATATAAGGCCTTACTAGACACCACGACAATGTAGCACCAAGTTGCCTCAACGCTTAAAGGAAAAACAACTCGCGAAGATGCACAGAGTGCTATTGAAATCCATCGCACCTAGTTTGAAACTTTGATCGATCAATCGTGTTCTAGGGTCTCCCCGAAATTACAGCACTCAAATAATGCGAAAGTGCTCACTATTAAAATAGAAAACTTGGTAGCCATGCTTAAGGCCTCATGATCCAAAATCGTGATAGTCCGAGCAGAACTTGAGTAGAAGACCGCCGATTTGCAGATGAAGCTATAGCCTAAGACACCTCTAGAGGTTCGTGCAATGCCAAGCTAAGGTCATTCAAGAGTCAACTTCTAGCATCGCCGTTGTTGTGGATGCTTGTAGCCAATTGTTAGAGGAGGCCATGGGAATTTGGAACTCCATCCAAGATGAGCCCTATCGCATAACAACCAAGATGGACCCGTGGAAAAATAACAACAATTTAATGAGATCTAGAAATCACTGTGTCAATATCGTTGCCTACCCAGACAGCTAGCCACTTATAGGAAAGTCGGTCTATTCAAGAGGAGATCGACACATTATGTCGACGGGAGTAGTTGCTCGACAACCGGATGCATTCTAGGGCCGAGTAAGCCTTGAAGTTGTCCTAAAACATAGATGGTGCCCTCGTGCTTGTAGTAGACCAAGAGTAGTATCATCTTGCGCACTCAAGGGCTAGCTATAGAAAAACTAGTCGAGGAAGCACAACACACCGCAATGTAGAGCACCGAAGTCATTCAACCACTAAAGGCATCTATTTAAGCACATAAGGAAAAGATGCATGAAATAGGACCAAAGTAACTCCTGGATGAGTCACTAGATTGTGTCGGGAGCCTCGTTAGGGTGGGGTCCCCCTAAAGGGAAAAATTTTGTATAATTTTGGATTAAATTTTTTTGAAACACATTGTGTAGAAGTCAAAGGGCTTTGGGGTGGGTCAAAGCTCCTTTATCATTGTAATGGGTAAAAAATGGAAACCATGAGTCTCAAACCATGGTTTTAGACAATGGTATATGCATGTCAAAGACTTATAGATATGTGATGAGGCGAGTTGAGTAAGATATGAATCAATAGATCGATAGATGCTTATGTTAATGAAATGCTTTGATCTAAGTTTTGGGTAAGTCTATAGTTGGTCTAGGTAGAAAGGATCCTACCGGCCGCGTGTGCGAGACCTAGTCCTCAGCTATGTGCTTGAAAATCATTGTTGTGTGTGCAGTATGGAAAGAAATTTTACCGAGTTGAAGATCCATTAATAAAGAATAAGTTTTTGGTGAATTCTCGTTGCAATTTATATGTGTTATGCATGATTATGTTTCTTATATGTTAATTTGTTTGTGTTGAATGTGTATTTATTTGAGTTGATTATCTCAGTAGAAAATCTCCGTATTTGCTCAAGGATTACTTCGTGTTAAGGGTTTTTACTCGGAAAAACTATTTGTGTGATCGCGCAAGTGGTTTATGTTCTCGATAAGTTATACCGAGAGTGAAGTATAATCTATTTACGCCTATCCGTTAAGGGTTTTATCTCCACTTAGATCCGGTTTCTTGTGGAAGTCCCGCCTGAGATAGATAACCATTAAATATGATAAGTCAAGGTAAAAACACATCAAACACTCTCTCGATGCAAAACGGGCTCTAGCACTCCCCATATTGCTTTGGGTGAGACTTTGGTCTATGCAAGAAGATCATTACCAAAAAGGGCCAGTAGTTGGAAGGTTTTTTGGTTGCGAAAACACTTTGAACCTTGGTCGTGGACCCCTTAAGCTCAACATTCACACTTAATATTTATTGCTGTATTTCACTGACATGAACTATGACAAGCTCATTCCTTTAGGGTATGGAACTCTTCTCTCGTACTCCTCTTACATTCTTGGTTTTGAACCAAGGTTTATTTTGACTCTATTCACCAATCTCAATCCTCTTCCTTTATGGATATTTTAAATATCACTCCCTTACCTATTCTATCCAACATTAAGCCTAAGAGGATGGAGGGTGATATTATGAACACGTACTTAAGCAATGTAACCATTAGGAAGAAAAAACAAAATGAGAAAACTTTGGCCTAGGAAGGTGCTATCAAAAGAGGTATGTATAAAGATACTGTATCGTTCTCTGATGACTCAAGGACACTTAGAGTCGAGAATTCCTCACACGAGAGTCTCACATGATCGTGATGTCACTCAAAAATTAGGGGATTTTGGGCTCTCATAAGAAAATCTCCCTCAAAATTTGTTCTAGAGATGCATAAGCTTTATATTCTCCTAATTCGTGAAACAATGGTGGAAGGTGATAAATCTTGTGGAGTTTTTCTTAAAATTTGTATGAATTGGATGACATGTGTTGTTGTCGTTAGGTTTATTGAGAATCTATGACTATGTGCAACACATATTAGTCTTATCTTAATCCTTTCTTTTCTTGGGTTGGAATTAACTCTGAAAGGATCCTTAAAAGGGTTGAATGTACCTATCAACTTGAGTAAACTCGCTATAGATCTTATGGTGGTAGGAATTCTTTTTGGAACCTAGTATCTCAAGAGAGTGGGTTATTACTTGATGATTCTATCATTTTAGCAGAGGGCATAAATCTCATAACCTTTGCTTGTGAAATTTTCGGAGCTAGGGCTTGGTTAAATACTTTAGCTATTTATTTCTTACAACCGACTTAGCATTATTTCCTTATCAATGTCAATCATTCTTGCTATGGGACCTACATGGACAAAATGGTAGAGCAGAGAGTGTGGGTTTTATAAGGGACTTGAAATATTCCTTGTAGTAAAGTATCTTCTAAAATATAGGGTATGTTCCAATTTTCTGGATCAAGAGTAGCTGACATCTTTGGTTGTTACTATAGTTTTTCTTCAATTTTAATTTGATTCACCTACAGGTGAATTACCATTTCTAAATTTGTAACACCCTCCTCCCACATTTACCCAAGATAATTGGTCCACCCGGGCTAAACATGTGAAGAACATTTACTATGATATGATTCAACTCCTAAAGTACATTTAAGGAAGTGGAACCAATAAAACAAGACCAATCTGACCTTCCTCGGATGCTATAGAACCTTCAGAGCCAACCAACCCCTCCATGGGTCCAACTTGTTAGCGCAAGGAGTCACTACTTGAAAAAAAAGGAGTAATCCTTACACATCATAGTTCATTTCAAAGAGAAATATTTTGAATGGTAGGATGGCTTCTTAAAGAGTTTGAAATGATTTCAACTCTTTCAGACATTCATGCATTTGGCAAGGTGTGGCAAGTATAAATTGTAGTGGACAAATTTTTATCATAGGGGAGAATATTGTGATAGATGAAAGGTGACAGACATGACTCTAATCGATCTAAGAAATATATATATCATAAATCAGTCACACAACTACAGAGTGGCCTTTTTACATAAAATCTATTTTCATGTAAAAGGAAACAAAATTTAGAAATCACACAACATATAGATGATTTGAAGAAGACCGAACAATAGATAATTAACTATTAGATCCTCTAACAATGCTCTTACTCTTACTTTCTAATTGTTTCAACTCATAAATTAGATGAATGAAATAACAAGAGAAAACACACCATACATTAGATAGTCCTTGAAACACAAATTTCTCCAACATGATGTACAAAAGGAGTTTTCTTTATTCTCGAAAAAAGTATTCAGAGTCAACCAAAATCCAACCCCGAAATGGCATTTACAAATGATATTTATATAGAGAGGCACCAACTCCATCTCTCATAAAAATAAGGATCCACTCTTCCTCCCATTATATAGGAGTTATAGAAAATTAAAGATATATCCTATCGAACTATAAACAACAAAAGTGACAAATGTAGATAAGAAGAAAGAAGACAATTTGACTACATGTTAGCACGAGTGTGTTGGAAACCTCGCCTACTTTTATACCGATTTTGTCTCTCCATGATCTTGGTTATTTTAAAATCCATGTGTCTTCATTAAATGTGTCATTTAAAAAACTCAAAAACACTTATCAACCATTACTTGAAAAGGTCCATATCATTAGAGTCCTTATCATCTTTGGACTAGCTTGAAATTTCTGCCGACAGTAAAGTATTTAAAATAGATGCTACCGGAACTTCCGGTAAAAAATCAGAGTCTCGTAAAAACCGTAATGCTACCGGAATTTCGGTAACACTCAGCTTTCCTTTCAAAAAAGCACAACAAGATACTTGAAAAAATTTTGTAGTAGTACTAAAAACGATCAAAACCGAGTTGTTCCAAAATATAACTAGTAGGCAAAAACATATTTCATCGGGACATCATTTTACCTCTCCTCCATATGAGTTGCAACTTCTACAAGCTCTAAATATAATTTATGTACAGCTGCACGGACAGGGACCTTTCGCAGCCTCGTTTCGGGAGTTTAACACCCTAGAGTTGGTTGGGATTCCGCCTCCAGGCACGAGGGGCGTACTACTTACGCAAGTAGACTCACACGATCCTGCACGTCATAAGCGAAATAGATTTGAGCGAGAGGTTTGCCCGTTGGTCCTACGTTTGAAGCCAGAATCCACGTGGAGTTCAAAACTCGCAACCGTCACTTACCTTTCACCTGAAATACAAGAAGAAACACCATGACAAAGGACAGGTTGTACACGCGTGTCTACTCTGTATGTTAGCGAAGATTCATATAAAACATTAAATAAATCATCATAAAGTGACTTGTGTAACAAATATTTCTTCACACATTACGGCATTCACTGACATCGTTTTACTGGGAACGGCATGATGATACGTATTATAAAAAGCAGTACGTACTAAAAAGTAAGTGGAGAGAATCACTCCGATCCTTCCAAGGCCTACGCACCGACACGTGGCTCCGGATCCGTCGAGCCCTTGCCTACGCTAAGCCTCCTTCCAAAATGAGGTGCACTACGAGATAGCGTATAAAGGGATGTGTATCTCAGAGGAAAGCAAGGGTTTCGAAAATGAGCGGGAGAGTGCAGAGGCACGGGAATCGAACTTGGATGGGGAACCACCGTAGGTATAATAATAATAATTCTCTCTCTCTTTTAGGCCATACATATGAGGGTCTTTTTATAGTCCCTCCAAGTAGTTTCGGCGAGTTTGAGGCTTCGATTGTTGACGGGCACGGGGTGGTTCAGGAACTACATTCGAGTAACCATCAGCAATGTGAGAATTAAGGTCATGTATTTTTAATCAATGTAAAATGGCATACGCGGAAAAGATCGCCGTATCTAGGCGTCTGCACGTGAAAAACATGGGCATAGTCGCGTATGAAAGGATTTTCCACTCGTTTTTAAGTGAATTTGTCCAAAGTCTGCGGGAATGGGTGCCCATAAAAGCCATGTAGCAATCATGAATCATGTCGAGGTGAGAAATGATGCTATACCGTATGCCCCCTAATATACATGAGGGTCGGAGGGTACATGATGGCCGAAATGTGTGTGCACGTAAAGAAAGAATCCTCGCAAGAACAAGAGAGGACTTCGCGCATTTCAAAGTGGCCACAGCCAATGAAAGAAATCGTAGAGTCAACACATGCCGAGGGCGAGAGCATACCCATGCTCACAAAATACATCATATATGTAGAAAGTACTGCGAGATAGATGCACATGTATACATGTATAGCTGAACTGGTAAAGTACATGAGTGAATCATCCGAGCAGAGGCCGAAAGACAAAGTGCGTATCAATGTCCAAGTATCACATAGATAGGCCGAGCAAAAGATGGTGCAGCGGACCTCCGATGATAGCTGACCGACCTCCAAGTGCCCGGATCACCGAGAGGCGGTCAAACGGCACAAATCACGCGCAACTCGGGGATCAACACTGTAAGATGCCGCCGTCGTCAACACTGCCAACATGTAAGGGTGAGCGGCAACACCGTGCGTAAAGCGAGAGAACTCGTCAACAATTGAACCGAGATGTTGATGCAACGCAGAAGCCATGTTGGTCACACGATCTGAGCAGCACGTTTTACTATGAGGAATAAATGAGCTGAAGGTACGACACGCGCGAAAATCGTTGGATACTTTACGGCGACGATGTTTCCCGTTAACCAACGCGAGACGACCCACCGATAATGATAATGAGTGTCGAAGGTGCGATGACAATCCGACAAGTGTGAATGGACGAGGTTGAAGTCGAACACTTGAAAGAATCTACCGATCAGGAGGCAATAATGAGTCACTGGCCGATCGCGAAGGAGTCCTTGATCGATGAGCTGCAGCCTAAGGTAGTCGACAAAGACTCTGAGATCTTGTTCCCAAGAGCAAATGAGCCTGGGTCGATGGGAAAAAGATCCGCTTCAGAAGGAAGGCATTAAGGCATCCCACATCGTCCAGCCGCGAGTGTAACCCGCGCGTGCCAAGATTTAGAGGAAGGAATCGGACGAAGGAGAGTGATGGAACCAAAACCGAAGTACGTTTCCGACGTGCACTGGGTGAAGCTGCGCACGCGAAGAAACCCTGCGGAACCAACCAATAATGAAAGCCGGCATATAGAGGCGAGAAATCACAGACGGCTAGAGTCAGGCGGAAACTACGAAATGCGCACGAATCCCAAGTGTGATAATGTGCGGCGACGTCGAACACAAAAGGGAAACACACTCCGCTCAAAAGACCGTGGTGATGATCAAATGCTGAGCACGGAGGTCGCACCCTGTCAACCAAAGAGTGGGAAATAAGCCGAGGTGCGGCTCTCGGTTTGCTCTCGGAGCAGTGTGTACGTGAGTCGTGCGAGGCAAACCCGACGGCAAGAAGTCAGTGGAGACCTTCTCAAACCATGACGACGAGCGAGAAGGTCGCGGCTGTCCGATGTGACCAGAAACATGATGCATGACCGGACACGTGAAAGGCCGACCGAATAATGAGTCTGAGAGACACCGCACGAATGGCCGACTGACAGCTGGAAGCTTCCACTGAAACAAAAACACGACTCCGTCGATGACCAAGGCGAGTGGTAAAACGTGACTCGTATAAGTCCGTCTTGCAGAGGCAAACAAACTCTCCATGCATGATTGGAAGGAGATAACCAACCTAGGGAGAGCTGATAAGTGAAACATAAAGGTTGAACTAGGTCAAACTGAAACCATCCCAAATGGAAAATATATATAAGTATATATGCTGAGCGACATGCTGACTACTGTCTGCCCTTGAAATAACGAAGGTACATCTAGTTCCGCTCTTTTTTGTTATATTAATTTTTTTTTTTGTCTTTTTCATAATAAGCACAAAAAGAACCGAAAATGCTCTATGATACAATGGATAGAGCAGGTATCAAGAAGAAAAGCGAGGATGCACTGATTAGAGTTTGGAACAATCCTATGCTCAATGCAAGGTGGTAATCGATGATACCGGAGAAGCGTTCATCACATGGGTACAAAGGTATCAGTACGTGATAGCTAAGTACATGCCCAACGGTTAACTTGTGTCTGGAGAAAATCAGATCAAGATTGAAAGCTTAAACATCGGGTCAAGTAGGCGGCTAAGGCCGGAAATAAACGAAGTAGCCAATGTACGATGCGATAATGCAAGTGAACGACACCGGAAACTGTCTGGGGTATCGGCAGGAAGGATGAGCGGACAGAAAGAAAGATAGGCTGTGCAAAGACGTAGGCGGGACTAAAGAGGGACTCACGGGCCTACATAAAAAGCATTTGTGAGCGACAAGTGATAAGGCTGTGGGAGGAAAGCACGCACGCAAAGAAACTCTTTGTGAGTTCAACAGTTCTGCAGCAATGGTGAAAAAACACGTTATAATATACGCTGACACCATTTGGGAGCAAACCTGGTGATGATCAGTGTAGGCTATGAATACCAAATTCTACAATGGAAAATGATTCCTAACCTGTATGCCCGTTGAAGATCATATACTATGCTGACCAAACATGAAGGTATGGAAAAATAAGTATGAATGTAAAATGTGCAGGCTGGGCACATTAGTGACAGTTCTCACGTGGACAGATAAAAAAAAACAAGCACAGAGCACGATTAAAAATACCTTTAAACACTTTATTCTGGTGCTTTGTACGATACCAGAAGTTGACTGATTAATTCTCATCATGTCAGTATTCTCAAGGTTAAAAATTTGTTGGGGCTGTCAAGAAATTTGGGCGGCTGAATGTACTGCGATGATTATTGCGGCGATTCATGCGTTGATGGCTATCCTGTCGGGATGGTTGGGGAGATCAGGATCGTATTACCGTGATCGCATGAAGCATTCAGTGATTTCAAATTTCGCTTATCGCCATGATTTCAGTTATCGATATACAAACAACAAACTGTTGCCGGATGGTTCTTAATAACGTGGTGACAGTCCTGCTGGTCATGGTTTTGATGCATCAGGGCTGTGTCTGCTTTGCAGATAAACGACGGTAGTTCGTGCTGGACATCAGGTATGGAAAATTTCAGGCTGTTATTGATTCTCATTCATGGGGGATGAAACCATCAGGCGGAGTTATAAATTCTGGACGCGGTTCATTTATCGCGTAAAATGATGATGTCTGGAAATTCAGGCGAGTCCTGAATGGAATGATTCTCTCGGTGTTCCTGTTGCTGGGCTGGGCCTGGTAATTTATTGATTTTATCGGCGTGGTGATTAAAATTTACTAAATTTTTTTGGCATGCGGTAATTAGCGTCTTTAATGCGATGATAATTATCAGATGATGTTAATTCGTTGATTTATTTATTCTCTGGATGATTATTTTAGTCAGCTTGGTCATCAGCAGTCGTCGTCGTTATAATGAGAATATGATGGATAAAATTCAGTATTTACCATGGCGCATTACCTCGATGATAACAACCGGCGGGATCAACACCGATGAAGTGCTGGCTAAACAATGCGCAGGCAAAGTCTGGCTTCTCAACGATCGCTGGAATGTATCAAAGGGCGATGATTGTTCCGTTTATTCCTCGGTGTTCGCTGAACAGGTCGTCAGACCTCTGGTGGTGCTGGAAGGTCGCTGGTTTCGAACGCGGAAGCCTGATTCAGATGTCTGCTGCTGGTGAAACAGCAATCAACTCAACTGTTTTATAAATGAATCGATATCATCATCAAAGAATTAAAAATTAAGCGGAATTATTTGGTTAATTTCCTGCCCCAATGGAAGTGAATTGACTGACGCCGTGCTCTGGGATGAATTCTTCTGGAATCCGGTAAATCGGCTATTAAAATCATTAAGGTGCTCATCTTCTTCAAAGGGACCTGGCGATGTTAATTACCATAAATGGCTACACCAGACATCTTTCTTCTGGCTGGTCGAGCAGGTCGCCGGAAAAATTATGAACAAACCGCATATGTCTTCTGAACGCAACTCGTTGTTTATCGCCAGTCATGGCGGCGTATCCGTACCACTCATCGATCGCCATTCGAGAAGCATACGGATAGTGGGAAGAAACTCAAACGAACAGGAAGATCGCATTCATTGATCAGTTCACCTGCGTTCTTCGGCGATGCGTGATTCCGTTTCTTTAGCCATCCTGTCTGCATGGGGTAAGTTATTTCATCACCCGGTTGGGTCTGTTCTCAAACGTCGAACTGATTATGTAAAGGACGCTGGCTTCCACATTGCGGGCAACGAAGTTATGTCAGGTTAATTGCTCAAAACCATTTCAGGCAACGTTATCTCTATGGCTGTACCGCAGTCGTTGTTCAATCTCTAATTGTCTGGCTGATAATGACGATGAAAAGAGCTGGATCTCACCGCATTGTTAAAATGGGCGCAAACAGGCCCGTTTTCTATGGGGTGGTCATTCGATAATCAACAACAAACCTTACCCTGGTAGGCGTACGTCATCTCGTCAGCCCACACCTTTAAAAGCACGTAAAGACGTGACTGTGTTTTTAAACATGGAAGTGGATAAATGGCGTTTTTGATATACATATTAAGGATGACACTTCTTGGCTGAGTTCAATACAGTCTTTGAGAGATAAGAGGGCGAAATGCTTGTTATAAAATCTTTTAGAACACCATAGGCAAATCATTGTTCAAAATACATGAATCCTTCAGCATTTCAGCTTCTTGATTAAGCGATCTTGAGTTGAATCCTTCCCTCGTGGTGCAAAGCATCACTGATAATAGAGATAACTTTGGCTAAGTGGCGGCTAAAACGCTCATCTTTCGAAAAAGAGAGAAACTTCGCAGTCTGAGAATATACAATAGTGTCCCTGCAAAGATCTTGGAAAGGTTAAACAGGTATTCGTCAGAAGAAAAGACTCATCATAGATCATCACCTATCACCAAAAACATTTCAAGGTTAATTCATGGCTGAGCTTTAGGTTGAGATATGAATTCTGAATCAAATTCTTGTAAAATCACAATCACATCTATTATTGTTTTAATCCTTTCGCTGCGCAAGGACAAGCATTTTGAAAATGGTTCGCGATTGCCAAAACACAAATTTCACGGTAATATAATACTGGATACAACTGCCACAACGCAAGCTTCTTGCTTTAAGCTAATTTTCTCGGGTATATACTTTAATTGGGTCTCTGGGTCTATAAGCTAAGGTAGTAAATAACATGCTGGGCCGAACATCCCATCCTCTGAACAATTATTATTGGTAGATGTGAGATAAAAGAAAATCTGCGCTATAATCGGGTGGACTCAGTAGGAGCGAGAGGTCAATGCCTTTTTCAAGGGCACTCGAACGAGCGTAGCGCATAGTCGTCAAAGAAAAAGACTCCTTTCTTCGACAATTCCCATATATCCCTTTGTAATCTCACAGAGTTAACAGGCAACCTCCCGAGAGTCGACTTCCCTCGGAGACTTTGAAGTTGACGGATTGAAAAGACGGAGGCAAACCGCATGTGCCTCAACCTTGAAGATCTACCCTATATCGCTTCAAATGAGCTACACGATAAATCCCAAACGGTACCGTACCGGATGTTACCGCGAGCACGCACTTGTTCAGGATTCAAAAGCCGAATTTGCTCACTTTCGACATCTCAGTATTTGCCGGAGGCGTGTCCTCGATGATCCATCCTCTTTCGAGAATGAGCGACATTAGATCCTCTACGTGTGCACTCGATAATTTTCTTCGACGAGTACGTGGAAGGGCGTAAGGAGCATGGCGCGCCGGCGAAAAGTGGCTTTTCCAAAGCATTTCGGATCCAAAAAGGCATTTTTCTTACATGTGACAAAGCGCACCCCGAGGGACAAATAAATGCGGTCTTATCGTTTAGATCTTTGCGCCCGGATGGTAGTTTGATTTGTAACCGTAAAAACGCGATCACATGAAAGGAAAAGAAATTTCGTTTACCGGCACGCTCCTTCGTGATACTGATCAATGAAAGGTGTGTGGGAAGTATTGTCTTTCAGACACGCCTTATTCAGGCTCTGCAAAATCGGTGCACACTCGTAAGTTGTTCACTTTGCTTCTTATCAACAGCCGAGGGCTAGGAACGACCCATTCAGGCCGAGGAACCGAGAAAATGAATCCGCCTTGCGGCAGACTTTTCAGCTTCGGGCTTTCGGTAGCCGCTCGCACTTCCTAGGATTAGCCTGCGACGGTTTTTGTCCGAGCGTGCTTAGCGTTTTCATACGTCTTGGTCTCATACTGGACAATAGATGGATCTATGCCGTGCATTTCCTCATAAGACCAAGCCAAAAACATCCCTAATGCTCTTTGAGCGAGGCTCTGTATAGATTTGAAATCTTTCACGGAACAGCCCGAGCGCTCCAATGAGCGTTTCAATCAATGTTGGGATTCCCTGAGATGTTCACGGGATAGTTCTGGAGAGATCACAAAGTCCATGTTCCCTTCAAAGCATAAAGCTGTGCCGAGTGCTAAGGCTCAAGGTCGGGGTGAAACGACTGTGTCCACGACTGGAGGACTTGGAAAAGCTAGCTTCGACTTCGCTCAGGTGGGTAGAGCAGGACCGATGATGCAAGTCATCCCAGTCTGCTCTATACCCGTCATTGCTGCCAGTGACGCGGCTCTTCGGATGGAAGAGTGGTATCTGAGACAATGTGCGTGAGAAGGAAAGATGAGCGTGCCCAAGCCGGAAAGCCACATCTGCCATCCAACTCTTCACGCGAAAGAGGAGGCGGGTCAAACTGCTCGCAAGATGTCAACAACGTGACCGATATGCACCGCGTGCAGTATCGTGAAATGCCATGTCCACCCACTTGCCCTTCCTCCAAAGTGGGCGCGAAGGCAGGGTCCAAGGGTCCGAAAAAATAATGAGGTTCGAAAGAGACTCTCTTCGAAGGAGCCTTGGAGGGATGAAACAGCATTGATAGGCACCTTAGGAGGAAGAGAAGGTCAAAAGAGTCCCATCGTGGAAGAATACGTCCAACTCCCGCAGTTCTACTGTTAGCCTATGGTATTGTCCAACTTAGGAAATCGGATGAGTACGGAGGTGCATCCAAAGTCTCACGAGAGGAAATGCTCCGGTTTACAATGATCCCGCCGTAGCTATCACTCCCTCATCGGCGAGGAAACATACTATCACGAGACGAGCAGAAGATGCAGTGGCATCACGTATCATATATCGAGCTTTCTTCCCGAATCGTAAGGTTGTAGTCTAAGGCCGCGTCTACTGCCTCGGCCTGTATGTTAACGGCTTTGCCCTAACACGGATGGGCAAAGGCCGGGACAATGCATGGGGCCTTTAGAGAATGGCCATCGAATGCGAGTAAGAATAGTGCTGGATGGAAACGACCTTTGGGAGATCCTAGTGTCTTCCGAAACGTGCGAGAGACATCTAACGCAGGCAGAAGCACCTTTCATCAGCGACCGATGCGAAAGATATTAGTCTTCCTAAGAGTACGATGATTTAATATGAGAAGGCCATATGATGAGGAAGTCTCTTCTTAAAATTCTTACATATCAAAGGTAATCGGAGAGAATTTTTCGGATCTATAGCTCCAGTGGCGAGTGGGCAAACGCTTTCACTCGAGCCGGACAAGACCGTAGATGCCTCTAAATGCCGACATAGCGCAAGGACTACGCGCCGGATCTTCTACAATCGAGTAGTTGCGGGGCACTCATCACGTTCGGATTAATCGTTGGCGTTTAGAGGGGATGGCCTTCTCGTACTCCGAGGCACGTGGACTTCATCGGCGCTGGGCTTCGTGATATGAAGCGGCTCGCGGCATCGAGAACTTCCTTGGCTTTCGAAGATTCCTCTCCTCGCCATAATCCACTTTGGGATCTCGTTAGCGACGTCCACGTGAGCACTCATCTAACAAAAGACTATTCGATGGAAATTTCCCTTCCCCGAGGACACTCCCGTGAGGAAGCGGGTTTTGATTACGCGCCGTCACTCAATTGTCAGCCTGTGGGAAAAGGGCGATAGTGCTCTGACTCGGAAACTAGAAGAACCTCGTCTGAGATAAATCGTGCAGCCGAGCATCCCGAATTTTCGGGCAAAAAGATGCGTGAAGATGGTCTCCATGTCAAAGCTTGTGTCCGAAAGGCTCACTTTCTTTTTCTCCTTTTGCCCTGTCACCAACACGCTGCGTTGGTCTTGTTTGCATTGCCCTTCGTTCTTGGTTCGCCTTCTTGTCTACGTCCCTTCTTCTTCCCACTTCGGACCGTCAGTTTTCCTTTTGGGTTCGAAGATTCGACGAGATTTAATGGACAAAGGTCGGGAAGGTATGAAGAGTCGCAGGCACAAAGCTCGACTCGGAGAAGCAGATTGTAAAGACAACCGCCGCAATTGAGAAAGCAGACTGCGCACCACTACCGACCGATGCGATCGAGTCCGTCACCATGCGGACCAGGTTTAGGGTCGATAGATCCAATTTGGAGCGAGGAGCATTGAGGCAAAGTACTTATCGAGCATGCCGACTGAGAATAGAATCGACTCTAACCGCTGGGCCCTAAAGATGGCCTCGTTCCTCGTGCTATACGACATGGATACATCTTTTCGAAATGTCTCGAGCGAAGCGACTCCAAAAACCACTCGGGAAAGGAACTCACTCCGGAGATATGGGCTTTGATAAGCCTCTTTCCTTCTCCTCCATTCCTTCGAATATGATACGAAAGTGTGAGTTGCCTCATCCCCGCTTAAAATTAGCCAGAGCCTGGGTCGACCTCATATCCGGCGAGCAGGCGGAAATGGTTGAGAAAAGTGATTTCGACGATGAGCTCTACGTGCTGCGCTTTGAACGCGCGCGATGGGCTCTATATGTACCACGCCGCGGCGTTTTCCGAGCTCGGGTGCTTGCTCGAAACAATCCTCAGTCTAATCGTCGTCGATCGCAGTTGGATGGACAATTTCCATAAGTGGAATGTGGTGACATGAGTGCGCTGATCTTCATTCATTCTTACCTTCAAACTTAGGAGTGTCCGAAGGAAGTTTGGTTGGAGCGGAGGCCATCCGGACTATACCGAGATCAGGTCATTAGTTAACCATCGTCTGCACATTCGCGATACCCGAGCAAAGTTTAACGTTGCATGATGATGAGCAGAATTCCATCCTGTCGGTAGGATGGATTTCCCACAGTCCCGAAAAGAATAGCCTCGGATTTGATGAGGCACGAGGACATGCCGTAAAGGACCCGTAGAAAACTGTGCAGAAGAACCTCCTCCCCACGCCGAGTTACGAGACCCGGACCAGTTCGCTCATATTGTTGATCAGATGTAAGCGGTAGTTCCATGCATTAGACAGAGGAGAAAAAGAGCGATACGACTTGCTACGATGCGAGGGAAAGAAGCGTCCCTGGATGACTGCGCGATCGAACCGGTTCCACGCACGACGTTGCAAACACAGGATTCACACACATAAAAAGCAGCTCTAGCGGGCCCCCGAGCCCAAGGACTGAAACTTTGGGTCCGGGAAGTAAAATGGAAAACGACCCTGAGAAGGATTGGGACTAAGGAACCCTGCCCAGTCCCAAAGAAACCTCTGAAAAGAAAGGTGATCCACTAGCCATCGCTAGACACGCGGCGTGGATTCGATTTATGACCGGCGGTAAAGGAAAGAGGGATTTCCAAATGAGTGGACATCCCCGAAACAAAGGGACCAGGTGAGAAGCATATGCTGCGGGTGAATCCAGAGCCAGACATAGGCAAGTGCTGAGAAACGCACGCAAAAGACGTGTCAAGAGTGCCCGCGCTGTCGGCGCGTGGCGTCCGAATACCACGCAGCGCTCACGGTAGAGGCCGCGTTCCCGCTACGTGGCCGCCCGAAAGATAAGAAAGACCGAGGAAAGATCCGGCGGTCTCTCAGGACTCCGGTCCGATGTACTCTATAACAAAAAGGATGTTCAAGAGGAAGAGGAGATGGACCTCGTGGTACGCGGACTCAGTTATATCTTCTGTCCGAAAATCACTCCCGCTGGAAAACACACTCCTGAAAAGGGTGAGCGGAAGCCGGCTCCTCTCGGCACCGACACCGGACTCCGACAACGAAACGCTCGGACCTTAGCGGAGGATCTCTCTCCACAGCCGTCGTAGCCCTCTACAGGTGGCGAAAACCACACTCGCTAGGATTGCTCCTACGCCTTCTCGAAAGAAGGCTCGCACTCGTCCGAGGTGACGCCCTGGACTCTCCTCGAACGTCGAGGCGCTTGATCGACCATGCACACGATTTAGCCTGTGAACTCAGAAAAGTGCAAAAAGCTGGGCGAGCTAGGAGCAAAGAGCGCTCGCTAAAATCAAAACCCCGAGAAAACGACGACGCTTCGCTTGTCCTGGCCGCTGTCCGCTCCGGGTGATGAGGGACCGTCTCCAAAATACCACAGAAAGCGAAAGTATCGGACCTGCGAAAAGCAGACAGATGAATTAGCGTAACGCTAGCGAAGGTGTCCAAACTTGGTCAGCCTCCTAGCAGCAGTCCTTTGCAGCTGGCTCATGACCCAAGTCACGCGAGGGCACGGGAAGTGCGCCGGGAAGGCGGTGCGTACGCCTGGCCAGGTACCACGGGTGTTCGTCGCGGTCCGTATGGAACCTAGGACGAGAACTGTGGACGCAATCCGTATCGAGAAGCCTTTAGGGCGGGACGGTCGTGAGAGTTGGAATTCAGCGCTAATCGGGAGGGTATCCCTCTTCTGCCCTTCACTTCCCCTCGCGCTCGCTCTCGATGAGGGCTTTCCAGACTCCACTGCACGGAGTTGGATTTCGCTCCAGTAGTAAAGCTTCTATGTTTGTTTGAGCGGCAGCTTGGAGAGTTAACTCTCCTCTCCTATTCCAAGGCCCTACAACCTAGCTAGTTGGTGATTGACTGCTAAATAAAACTTGCTAGTTGATTAGATTTAATCGCTTATTTTAAGGGCCGTTGTATGCGTCCACAAGGATATGGAGTTAGAAACCAGCGAGTGTTCATGACGCAAAGAAAAGTTAATAAAAACACAGCGACTACATGCACATGCAGCTTTCTTGAGTACTTTCGAAATGAGAGAGCAATTTCTATGCTAAGTTCTACGAGGCTAAAAAATGTATTTTTCTTTTCGAATTACAAACTCTCACGCACAAAAATTAAGAAGCTAACTAAATGATTCAATGCTACCTACTGCAAAGTGACCACTAACATGTAAATTCTAAGATGCAGGTCCCTGGAAACAAAGATTGAAATTTTACGAAAAGGCTCCTTCAGATTTCAACCTAATCTCGATATCCGTGAAAGCTAATTTCTGGCAAATCAAGAACTCTTAATATAAGACACCATGCTACTCAAGAAGAAAGGAAGAAAGAAATCAAAAGACAACTTCCTTCACAATCGAGCGGAAACTAGAAAGCAAAGAAAATTCACTAAAGTCCCAAAAAGATGAAAGCAAGCAAAACGAAATGAAAAACGCAACAACAAAACAAAAACAAGCAACAATGTCTGAGTTTTTTGATATGCACAAAAAACAAAAAAGCAAAACAAATGTTTTTGGACTTTTCAGACTTTTATAAAACAAGAGCTTCACGAAAACCGAGAACAACTATCTCAATCCAAGCCAGAAAATGGGACCGAATTTGAGAGCATAGCTCCCAACTATGCTAGACCTTATAAAACTAGCAGTGACTTGCAAGATTAATAAGGGCAGCCGCAGACTAAAAAACTCAATCAAAGCGACCCAAGAGAAATGGTGCAGGTCGTTTCACACCGCTTTCGACTCCAAAGAAACAAGAAAAGATCTTCCGAAAATGCAACCAAAACCCTAGCTTATGAAACTCAAGAAAACCAGCCAGAAAACAAAGCAAAGAACGCAGTGCTGACGCACTTTCACAAAGGAACGAGAGCGAGCCAATGAGTCACGGCTCTCGCTGTCGGTAAAGCAGACGTTCTCAAGAACGCTCAAGCGATCACCGAACTCAATCCCGAGTGCCTAGGCACCAACTGGTACCCTTCGCCAAGATGCTTTCGGCACACGAAATGAGAACCATGCATCAAACCACTCGTCGCACTCCAGTACGTGCAAAGACACTGAAAACACGAGCACTCTACGTACGGAAAAGACCAAAAACACCGCAGCTTGAAAGTTCAAATTCAGCCTGGGTATACGTCAGACCTTGCGCTATGCTTGCGAGCGTGTATCAGTCGCCGTGTTGAGGGAAAGTCCGCGTGTGCGCGGTTCCTTCTGCGCAAACTCGCGCCTACGCGACCGCTGTGCATGAAATCAAGCACGATAATAAACGAAAGATAATGAAAAATAAAAAGTGACAGCCCGGGAAAGGTATAGTGACTTCAAAGCGACCGCAAGAGCTATACTGATCAGGTGCAGACGGAAGAAACCGTTGCAGCCTACCAAACAGCTCGAAACAACAACAGAGAATCACGGAAAATGTGAGTCAAAGTAGGAGTCGCCATGCCTGCTGCGGGGATTTAGCTAGAGGTTGGTTGGGATTCAACCTCCACAGAAAGCGGGCGTACTACTTAGCAGAACTCACACGATCATGCATTTCGCCATAGCGAAATAGAGCAGGAAGCTGGAGGTGCCGGTGAGTCCTACGTTTGAAGTAGATCCACGATGAGCCCAAACTCGCAACCGTCCTTCCCTCTTTCACGAAAATACAAGAAGAGTCCAGCTACAAAGGACAAGTTGTACAAGGTGTGCTACCTCTATGTCACGCGAGATTCATAAGTATAAAACATTAAATAAATCATCATAGTGACTTGTGTAACAAATATTCTTCACACATTCAAAGCATACTACGCGACACGCTTTACTTCGGGAACAAGCATTGGTACTGCTTATAAAAATAGTACGTACAAAAAGTAAGTGGAGAGAGATCACCCGATCCCTTCCAGGGCCGTAACGATGACCGTCGTCGTGATCCGTCACGGCTACTTGCCATCGCTAAGCCTCCTGGGCAAATGAGTGCATCACGAGATAACATATAAAGGGATGTGTATCTCAAGGAAACAAGGGTTTCCTCGAGCGAGCTGAAAGGCAGAGGCACGGGGACCGGACTCTGGGTAAGGAACCAACGGAGTATAATAATAATAATTCTCTCTCACTTTGAGGCCATACATGTGAGGTCTTTATAGTCCCTCCAAGTCGTTTCAAGTGACTTTGGGCGGTTAGCACATGGGCCGAGTGGTTCGAACTACCCGAGTAACCATCAGCTGCCGCGAAAATTAGTTTTTATATATTTTTTAATCATTAAAATGGCATACGCGGAAAAAGTCTAGATTGTCACTTTAGACGATATGCACGCGGAAAAACATGGGCATAGTCAGCGTATGAAGGATTTTCCTTAATCGTTTTTAAGTGAATTTGTCCGAGTCCGCAGGAATAGAGGTGCCCATAAAGCCATGTAGCAATCCTGAGATCATGTCAAGGTGAGAAATGATGCTATAACAAGCGGTGGGCCGACTCTTTCTACAATAGCCTTTTCTCTTATGAGGCTCTTCTAGATTTTTCTTCTCTTGGAGGTTCCCGTTTCGATGGTCCGAGGGAGATTACCCTTTTCTTTATTCTTGGACCCACTAGATTCCCGCAATTGAAGGAGTTACAATATGTAACCCTTTATATTTCTCCGCACATCTATGACTTCTACCATCAACCTTGGGTTATGCAGGTATGGATTTCAACCTCAAATTTGTTGCTGGCTCTTGTGTGTATTTTCCTACTACCAACAAATTGTCTTGCATCCTTTTGTCTTTTTATTTCATGCAGTATCATATCTTGCATCCTTTAGGAGCTCCTCATCCGATTTGGTGGGCTAATAATCCTTCGAACCTTCTTCTAAATGTTTTATACCGAAACTTCGACAACACTTGTTCTTTTGATTTTTTTGCAATGCATTTGCATTTTAATTTCCATGCTCTCGCATATACCTTGGGAAAAAGGAGAAATGGGATCCACAATATTCATCTTATTTGAGCTTGCTCGGTAGATGAAGCTCTCCTTTTTTCTCAACTTCTCTTCAAATTTTATTGAGGAGTCTTTTCATTCCTTAGCCCTCTTGTAGATATTCACCTTCTTCGCTTTTCTTTAGTCTCATTTTACCAACCGATGAAGTAGTTGGTTTCGACTTTTTCCTTCTTCTTCGTAGAGTTGAGAATGTTTTTGTGAGGCTAGAGATTTGACTGCGAGTGGAATGTTTTTTTGTAGGTGCGAGTTGGCTTGTCGTGTAAAATAAGAAATGCTCCCAAGTTTGGTTTCTTCTTATGAGTTCTTCAACAACCAACACCTTGATAATAGCTTGATGGCAGTATGCTATAATTTGAAGCTACTACATGGGTTTTTATTCTATTTACATATATTAGTCAATCTTTTCAAGCAGGGAAGAAAGGTAGGTTGAGAGTCCCTCATACCTACAATGTGAAACAAAAACTTCATGTGATACGTAAAAACAATAGTATACCTCCTCTCACAAGTAAGGTAGATCTTAATGAGCTTGAAAATTTCACCCCATTTATCCTTGAGATAACTGGTAGGAATCAATTTATCCCATTTAAGGTCTTTGTATTCATCCTTAATGAAGCTATGTCTGTGTCTCCTCCAAGTAATAACTTCGATTTTGAACCATTTTCTCTCCTTCCGTGGGAGGGTGGAAAGCTTCGACGAATGGATTCTACCGATACCTGCAGCTTTAATAAAAAATTTGTTTCTTGTCATCCAAATGAGAGAAAAATCCTTGGCTACTCCTAGATGATAGCTCGCCTAACCTTGAAAAAATGGATACCACCCGACTGTGCATAAAACCTCCTCACATTCGGATTGGAATCTATTAAACAAATTCCTTAAGGTTCAATATGCTTAATTCTTTGTCCTTTTTTATTCATCTCGAAATAAATGAAAGCTCTATGTTAGGATCGAAAGGTGTCAAGATTAGAAAATATTACTTAACAAGTGTTGCTAAATCCTCAATGCGAATTGTCCTGAAAATTAGTCTCCTTCTCTTCAATTTTATTACTAGAACTTCTCATTCAACAATAGCTGAAATTGAAAACTGATCCCTTTCCTTTTCTTTTGGTGACTTTAAGTGATATGTTGGCTCACTCTTTCCATGCATAAGATATTTTCATAATGGGAAATATCCCGGACCATATAACACACTTTGTGATATAATTTTGTTTCCTATTTGTTGATTCTCGGCAACAAGTGGCTAGAGTGGAACGGTATTGAGCCGGAAATCACCTCCATCGTATTTTATGGTGGGCCTAAAATCTCGTCACGCTCATAGCATGATTTAACCGGATGGTCACCACATTAAACCATAGATCCATGATTAATATTGATAATAAATACATGCCTTTTAAATGTGGGCACAACGACTTAGCTACCGTACAAGATAAATAATGGTTGGTTCTTCATAACTCAAGATTGACACCTAACTCTTCCACGTATGACTACGGCTTAACTCAACATCACTCGAAATATGTAGAAATTTCCTATCATGTGACATGCTCATGATTAAAAAAGTTTTAAACCTTGGTTAATATCGTGAACACGTGGCTAACTCAAAAGAGGATGCATTTATTTTTATTTTTTATTTTAAAATCGGGGAGGTTACCTGAAACTTTCGATAGAATCGGTAAAGGGAAAATAGACATAAAATAGAATTAAAAAAATGTTCAATGTAGGCTACAAAATATGCTACACGTGAACTTTTGCAGTAGCATCAAATGTACAATTCTTTATCCTAAAAACAAAAAAAATTTAAAACACACTCATGACTAAGCATAGAACTCTGTCCTAACACAACCCTGTGAGAAAACTTGTTGCTTGACCGAACTAGAGCCTGGTTGACCGATGAAAAGCCCTCCATGTGGCTGAAACCCTCTAGTTGCATGCACACAAAGCGCATCCATGTGATTTTAGTATTTTTCAGTGAAGTCAGTGTGCTACTGACCCCGTGATTCTCGAGCCACTTTTTCAAGGCCGAGACTCGGGCCTTTGCCCATAACTTCATGAAACTTTTCATAAATGATAATTAAAATGATGAAAAGGCCTCTAATGAAAAACTTGAATAATAACCCTAACCCGACAAGGACTAACCATGATAGACATTCCATAAAACACATCATGAACATGTGACCTATAGTTTATATAAACACATCCGATCATAGGGACTTAATAATTTTCTAAGAATCATGAAGAAGGATTGATGTCCTACCATAATAGTCGCATTACCCTTCTATCGTGCATACATTCATTATTCATTCATTTAATAAACAAAACATGATGATATTCATGACTAATATCTATCATAAAACCATGCATATAACCAACATATGACCAACATAATAACAATGATAGAACAACCATTAATATCACAAAATAATAAGCATATTTACACATAATACACAAGAGGAAAAATATGTCTTATTAACATATGAAAAAATGTAACTAGGTCGTGACTTCCATGTACCACTCGACCATATATTGGGTTGAGCCAAAATTTTCTTTTAGCACAATCACCCCCATGCACATATTCCAAGCATGAATGTGGGACTCACAACAAAAACAATCAAGGCTTCCCTATGGCTTTCCCATGTATATCACTAAAAGGATTCTTAGCTCCAACAATAAACATGCAATACATGATTTATTACAATCCCACCATATACCTGTCAAGGGATCACTAGGCCCCTAAAATCATTAAATCCTCTGATCTCTCCACCTAAACCATGAGGAATTTTTTCTCTGCCTCCACTCTCTAGGCTACCATGCATCCCGCCATGATCGGGCCAGGGATTCATAGGCCTAACGAGAGCATACACCTCTAGGCTTTACCCTCTATCCGACCATAACCAATCAAGGGATTCCTAGGCACTAACGAGGTATTTCAAAATCAGAGCTTTACCATATGTCCCACCATTATCGGTCAAGGGATTTGTATGCATCGTGTTCCTCCCTAGACCACCTACTCAGCTTTGAAACCATTCAGTAAATCCATCTCAACCAAATAAGAGAGACTTCATCACACCATGGTTATCCTGGAAATGGAAAATGAAATATTGAAAACCACTATCACACCCGGAAAAACCCATGCCAATGACAATAAGATAACCAAATACACACATACATGTACCATGCATGCCAAATATAACAAGTAAATCACATATGCAAATTGATACTCTGTAATTAATCCCATGTATAGTCGCTGATCCAACTCTTCGTTTCGATCTCGCTTCCCTTTGCCTTCTTTTTTCCTTCCTTTACTTTCCTTGATCTAATGCTAGAGTGCTCCAAGAAAACTCTAAGTGTGCAAGATTAAGAGAGAGTAGAGAGAATAGAAAGAGAGCTCAAAACTCGAATTAACAAAAGTTTTGAATTGGTCCTCAAAAGCCTTTTTATCATTGGGGCTTATAATTTCTTCATTTTCCATTATTTTCCTTCCCGCTTTCCTCCTCACATGCAACCTATGACCTTTCACCTTAATTTTTCTCCTAATGTCCATTATTTTCATAAATAAAATTCTAATTAATGCCTCTTGCAATTCCAAAGCATTTACCATTGCCTTTTGTAATATCCCAAAATGGAAATCAGTGAGATTTTTCACCATGAAATGTTCCTTTGTCGGAAATATTAACAAGGCTATGTCAGAGATGGACCGAGAGGGCTTTTTACCAGCTTATTTCACCTCCCGAAGAGAGGATGAGAACCAGAGGCTTCGTTTCTACTCGTACTCGCCTATGGCTATGCAAATATTTCTTCCTTCGAGAAGATATTGCTCACAAGGGATGAGCTACAACAATACACAAGCATGAGTTGGAAATAACAAAGAGTGCAAAAAACTTCGTAAAATGGAATAAACCCTCATAGTCTTCTCATTAATAATATAGGATAGCAAAAATGTGTACAAGATCTCGAGGAAATGATCACTCAAGCTAAATCAACTCCTTCTCTCGAAGACACAAGTACAATGGACATGAAATACACTACTACATATATAGCCCTAACTATGACTATGCAGTCATCGAAGGAAGATCGCTAGCAAAATAATGATACAATGAAGATATGGCAATAATAAGTTCAAATAAAGAAGGGGGAGTTGGATCTCAACCCCGGAGACTATAATAAACAATCCCTAAAGGGATTGGCTACAATACATACAAAATAGCATTTCACAGTAAATGCCGAGTAGCAAATGAGTAGCCGCTACTCTAAAATGAGAATCTGAATGAGATGGTCGAATAATGCTACATAAAATGTATAGAAATCCTCCAATGGAAATCTAGTGTGAAAGGTTGATCCTTTCACAAAATATCTCACTCTCCAAAATTCCTAAGCAACCTCGCTCATTGCAATTGCACTACAAAAACTCATACAAGATCAAGGAGAGGAACCGCTACCGTAGATGATGGCAAGAGATTGGCCTCCTACCAAGATATGATAAAACTGGAGCTGAAATATCCCCCTACTGATCTCCGTGATGCATAAAAGCTTTCTCCTTTGAAATCTCGATCTTCGTGAATGATGGTGTGAGAACCTCCACTACAACCCTAGCAACGCAATGGCTCTTGGCCGCAAGAATCACTCGTAACCGAAAGGAATAGCTTTGGCCCTGAGCCAAGATGTGGAGAAGATGAAGATCAAACCTTCAAGAGCTTCTCAAGAAGGAGGAATTCTTGGA
Source organism: Pinus albicaulis (assembly GCA_034641835.2). Classification (NCBI taxonomy): domain Eukaryota; kingdom Viridiplantae; phylum Streptophyta; class Pinopsida; order Pinales; family Pinaceae; genus Pinus; species Pinus albicaulis. The sequence continues at coordinate 1,878,721,339 of CM076578.1, forward strand.
CAAGAAATCCCTTTGCTCGAGCAACACACGCCTATCACAGTCATGTAACCGTGGAAAGCAATTTGAAATATCCAAGCTAGCTCAAAATGGTTGCTTTCCCTCCTTTTATGCCAATGAAGGCTCCTAGCCATGGAACCCACACATTAGGGTTTTCTCCTCCTCATGCAATTTCGTAGGCTTCCCAAGCAAGCTACACCTCCAACTATTGCTAGCTTTGACTTGGTCAACATGACCTAGCCCCTTTGCAATTAACCCTCACACATGGAGTGTGCAAACAAGCTCCACAATGCTCCTCTTTCATAATTTGAGGGATTTTATTAATGTTTTTCATAATCATGGGCCTCCTTACCCATTTATTTAGCTATAATAATATAAAATCAAAATTCTAATGTTCCATTTAGCCATGTTCTAAAATGAGAACATTACGCCCTCCCCTCCCAAATGTTGCTTGTCCTCAAGAAACTGCAAGGATAGAACTAGTAAGAACCTCCACTCAAGGCATGGAGTCTGAAATATGTTGAGGAATATCTTCCTCATGTAGATCCTCCATCCCCCCAAGCAATGATCATAAAAAGTGATTTACCTCCCAACATCGCAACTCCCCAAAAATCATCTTCCACCTTTGGATCCCGCAATATAGGTGGGCTGAAAATCTGATCTTGGTAGACATAGTAGCCTACCCCATGTCAGTCCTCCTCCCCACTTGGGATAAGTGTAGAGTATGTGCTGATCTTGGGGCTTCAATTATGTTGCCTTCTTGAAATGTTGAAGACTAGACCTCCAAAGATCTCTTCTCCAAATACAGAAACATGCTATCCAAAATCATCTCATATGTGATGAGTTGGTAGTCATCACCATATGGCATCCAATCAATCAAATGGCTCACCTCAAATGGAAAAAAAATGTGTTGTTGTAGTGGCCACATGTCCTCTCATGTTCCCCATTAGAGCATGCAATACAAATAATGTGAGGGTTTCTCCCCCAAAGGGACACATCCAACCAATGTGCCATTCCCCCCATCATGATCTCAACAAACACAAAGACATCATGCATTATAATGACCTGTAATTAAAACCATGCTTGTTTTCATATGTAGCAAGGGAGAAAGACAATGGTCCCTCAACTGCAGACCAATGCAAGTTTGACCTCAAATGCATAAGAGTATGCTAAAAGATGTGGCCTCTCAACCACTTGCTTGCTATCCGACTCTCTCTCAAATGTATGGAGGAAGTGAATGAAATATGGTGTAAGATGAGTAGGTCCTCCAAAATACATCTCTCTCCAAGTCCTTCTAGGGAGTGGTCACCAAAATTTCTCATGGCCTCAAGTATACCATGGGGTCCAAAAGAAGAATGCCCCTCTTTGGAGCAACACTCGTACATATATGGTTAAGGGAGAAATTTATAAACCATCATGCAAATAAACAATTCCCTACCGTAGAGTCCTACTCATGCAAAATGGAGTGGCTCAAAAATGAGTCTCCCCTCATCCTCAAAGAGAAAAGAGGTGGTTGTGCTGACTCCTCCATCCGCACATGATCTATGCATCTCCTCATATGCTGATCTTATCAATATCATACAAGCAAAAATTATCCCGGGAATACTCCACCAACAATCTAGAGCTCCCCCATGGATCCATCCTCCATAGTGACAAAGACTGAGTGATCCTCGTGAAGAGCATCTGTCATGTATGGTCATCTCCTCCTTTGAAATTTCTCATGCCAAAGATGCAAATTAGAAGGCTGCTAACCTTGCTTGCTGTCATCTCGCCAGTACGCAGAATCTGAAATGAAAGTGGGTGGAAATGATATCGAGGGAATGGCCCTCTCGTCCTTGAGTCTACCCAAGACTCTCGCCGTTGTGTAGCTATCTCCCAACATCTTCACTCCTCTGAAAACAATGAGTGGTGCCCCCGACATGTGAAGCATCTCCCATCACCTGGTGATCTAGTGGTATCCCCGGCGTAAGGTCTCCATGCAAGTGAGACATCATCCTCAAGGGCTGACCGCATAGTTGGATGAACAAGTCCGTCCCCATGCTTGCACCGTGCAATCCAATCACCCTCTTAGGTGCATCATCCTCCAACCATGAGCAGGGATGTGTAATCCTCATCTCAAGATGCCGGGTCTTATCCCCACTTCCTCCTTGTGTATCGATGGCGATAAACCTCCTCAACAATGGCGTATGTGTGCCTCGGTCTCCATGCATGAGATCCTCGGGGGACTTCCTTGCAAAGATGCAAGAGTCCTTCTCCTTGGAGCAAGAGCTCCTCCTTCCTCTACATGAGGCACTAGATAATCTCTCCGGATAGCAATCGACGCACGTTGCCCTTAGCTCCCTCAACATAATTGGGAAACCCTCTAACAATGCTGCCGCAAATATGGAATCTCTCCCAAAGTGGAAGAAGTTCCCGATCATCAAAAGCCAAGGAGTATCCCCTTTGCACCATGATAGTGCCATCTCCTACTCCCGCAACATTGTACATCATTTGAGAGCACATATGCCTTTTCTTTCTCCAACACCATCCAAGCAACAAACCCCCCTTGATGCCTCCTCCTACTCCTAGAAAGAGAGTATGCCAAGTGATGGCCAAACTCCTTCAAGAGTAACCAGCTGCAGCCAAGCCTCTTGCTGCCCTAAGTATCATAAATCTGCAAGTGGCTCACTAGCCCCTTGATCCTTCTCCACCACATCCACTCAACCATGTGTGGATGTCTCCTTCCTTCCTTGATCCCGCATCTCCCCCTTTAAGGACTACCCTCATCCCAAATCAAGCCTCTACATTTGCATGGGATTTTGAAATACAGTATCTCCCGAGGATCAATTTGATCCTATGAGGATCCAAATATTTGGTAGGGAAAAAAACCTCCCATAATGATATGTGTGGCACAAGGACCGTCCATCATAGTCATGAGAGAAGCTATCCATATGAAGATGTCCCCCATCTCCTATTTGTTCCTCGTGAGAAGGAAAAACCCTCCTCCAACTGTCGAAGAACCTTGCACTCCAAAGGGTGTGGGAGTGCACCTCCATTAAAATCTCTCTGTGAGATCTCCTTTGCATTACTTCTGCTTGTACGAACAAAGTGTTATTCTACTTCTCTCTAAGTCACCTCGCATGCAATGATGTAGACCAATCCAAGGTGTTTGTCTGAAATGACAAGAAATGGATCTCCAATCATACCTTTGGTGAAACTTGGAAGCTCCTCGCAAGGCTGCAATTGTTGCTCCCCCATGAGTATTGGCCTCCCAAACTACCGAAGATGAAGGCTGCTACCTCCATGGTCTCAATAGCTGCTGGTACATGCCTCATCAAATGGTGGTGAGGGGCTCCTCCTCTTTTTTTGCCAAATCTACCGATCAATCTCTCGAGAAAACTCAACAAGATTTGAAACTCTTGCATGGTCTAGATGTCTGATCCGCCAAATATTTGCTTCACCTTCTAAGTGCAGCGTTGCAACTTCTACTACCTTCTTTGTCTACTACGAATGTAGTAGGAAAAAGGCTTCTAGCTTCTCTTTTCCCAAACTTCTGCTCGCACATGTGAGTGATCCATCAAATGTGGACAATAGAAATTTATTGCCTCTCATCATCTCATGGTTGTGTTACCTTTCTTCTTCTTTCCACCGAATAACCGTGGAAAAATATAAAGTCTCTCTGGGAGACTCTAGGGTTTGCTCGGTATTCAGCTAGGTACTCACTTAGAATCTCGAATTCCAAGTGTCTTCCATGCTTCGGTCTACTTTCTTTGTGAGAATAGGAAGTGCATGGTCCTTCCTCTTCTCCTCCTTCATTCCTCTCGACCTCTTTGGAGAGGTCTCTTCCGGATCTAAAAATAGATGAGAGTAAACTCATATTTTTCATCCTTGGGCTCTCTCGTTCTGAAATTAAACTTGGCTGTGTTGTGCTAAGTTTGATGCTCGATGCCACTTTAATATCCCAAAATGGAAATCAGCAGAATTTTTCACCACCGAAATGTTCCTTTTCGAAATATTAACAAGGCTATGTCAGAGATGGACCGAGAGGGATTTTACGCGTTATTTCACCTCTAAAGAGAGGATGAGAACCGGAGGCTTCCTGGCCCTTACTCGTATCCCTACCTATAGCTATGAAAATATTTCTTCCTTCGAGAAGATATTAGCTCACAAGGGATGAGCTACAACAATACACAAGCATGAGCTAGAAATAACACGTGAGTGCAAAAACTTTAGAAAATGCAATAAACCCTCATAGTATTCTCATTAATAATATGATAGCAGAAATGTGTACAAGATCTCGAGGAAATGATCATCAAGCTAAAGAAACTCCTTCTCCGAAGACACAAGTACAATGAACATGAACTACACCGCGTACATATATTATGCCCAACAATGACTACGCACATATCGAAGGAAGACTGCCGCAAAATAATGATACAATGAAGATATGGAAATAATAAGTTCAAATAAAGAAGGGGGGAGCTGGATCTCAACCCTCCCGGAGACTATAATAAACAATCCCCTAAAGGGATTGGCTACAATACATACAAAATAGCATTTCCGTGTAAAATGCCTGGAGTAGCTGCTACTCTAAAATTAGAATCAAGGAGGTGGCTAAATAATGCCGCATAAAAATGTATAGACCTCCTCCAATGGAAATCTAGTGTGAAAGGCTGATCCTTTCACCAAAGATCTCACTCTCCAAAATTCCAAAGGCAACCCCTCACCGCTATTGCACTTCATCAAAGGCAAGTCAAGGAGAGGAACGTGCTGTAGATGATGGCAAGAGATTGGCCTCCTCGCCAAGATATGAGAAATGGAGCTGAAATCTCCCCACTCGATCTTCCGGATGCATAAAGCTTTCTCCTCCTCGAAATCCGAGCTCCGAAAATGATGGTGTGAGAACCTCCACTGCAACCCCAAAGAACGCAATGTCTCTGCCGCAAGAATCACCGCACCGAAAGGAATAGCTTTGGCCTCGAGCCAAGATGTGGAGAAGATGAAGATAAAAACTTCAAGAGCTTCTCAAGAAGGGAGGGAATTATTGAACAAGAAATCCTCGTGTCTGAGCAAAGACAAGCTATCACAAGCATGCAATTGTGGAAAGCAATTAGAAATATCCAAGCTAGCTCAAAATGGTTGCTTTCCCCTCCTTTTATGCCAATGAAGGCTCCTTAGCCATGGACCCCACACATTAGGGTTTTCTCCTCCTCATGAAATTTCATAGGCTTCCCATGCAAGTTACACCTCCAACTATTACGCAGGCTTTGACTTGGTCAACATGACCTAGCCCCCTTTGCAATTAACCCTTTTCACACATGGAGTGTGCAAACAAGCTCCAATAATGCCTCTCTTTCATAATGTGAGGGATTTTATTAATGTTTTTTCATAATCATGGGCCTCCTTACTCCATTTATTTAGCTACAACAATATAAAATCAAAATTCTAATTTTCCATTTAGCCATGTGCTAAAATGGGAACATTACACCTTTTACCAGCTTTCCCTTAGCCATAATAAACCAAATGAACACCCAAACTAGGATGTTTTTTCCCAACATTCAACTTGGAATACATGTCCCATGACCATGGTCTTATTTCACCTTTATTAACTTTATTACATGGATTTTTGACCAGGGTTGTTACAAAACAATCCCCTTTGGGGGGAACATTGTTCTTGGTTTTCAATGACAACTACAACTAAGTAAGGCAAGCTTGAAAAGAAAAACATACTACCCATGGAGCTTTATAACTTAGCTCGATGCAAAGTATCTACAATGAAAAACCTTCTAAGCAAACCAACATGACAACATAACAATGTGACACCCATACCGCTATTGGATATTTGTAACACATATCATGGAGGTATTTACATCCATATACATATATTGCTACAACAAAATTTATTTGCCTCAATTGGAAAACAAGGAAGGATACATAGTTTGCATCTAATTAGCCATCTCCCATGTAGCTTCATTGGGCACCAAAGTGCTTCAATCGTAATTTAACTTGCTCAAATGCTCGGGTTATGAAGCATGATCATCTTTCTCTATAAAATACATCGAGGTTATAGCTAGAATTATCCTTCCATATCCACTCGCAATACAAACCACTCAAGAATATGATCAAAATCCTTTACATATTTTAAGCAATGAAACATGGAAAACATCACGGACTTTAATTTCTGAAGGCAAGCACTCTATAGGCCACTAGTCCAATCCTCTCAAGGATATCGAAAGGCCCACAAAACCAAGGTGTCAACATGGCACATGATCCATTCCTCAAGGAGATCTTCTTGGGATTGATGTGAATGTACACCTATTGCCCAACCCGAAACTCCTTAAACATCTTGTTATGATCTACATAATTTTTTTTGTCTATCATGTGCTACCATTAAAATCTTCTTGATAACCCGCATTTCCTATTCCATTTTTTTCCAACATATCCGGTCCTATCAATAACCTATTTCCCGGATCACTCCAAGTTATGGGGGTATTATAACCACCCATAAAGTGCCTCAAATAGACACATCCTCAAAGTGACACTTGATACCCATGATTTTGAGAAAACTCAACCACTAGGAGATACTCTTCCCACCTATGTTGTTGATGCATGATGTAAATTCTCAACATGTCCTCTAAAATCTTGTTTAACCTCTTTGTTTGTACATTTGTATGTGGATGATAAGTTGTGCTAAAGGCCAAATCCATACCCAAACCTCGCAAATAACTCTCTCTAGAATCTAGAAGTGAACTTGGAATCTTTTGTCTAACACAATATTCTTCCATACACCATGCAACCTCATTATTTCTCTCGATGAATACCTATGCTACATCACTTTCTAAATAAGTATAATTTACTCGAATAAAGTGTGCTACCTTTGTCAACCTTGTAACGACCACTACCATGATGGAATCATGTTGTCTATATTTCCTCGAAAATCTTTAATGAAATCCATATAAAATGACCTCCCATTTCCATTATGGAATCAAAAATCTATTGTAATAAACCACACTGTATGGTTACACTATGCTTTTACCTATTTAAAAATTCAAGCATCTCGCCACAAACTTTGCCACTTCTCTCCCTCGCATTTTTCCAATAGTAAAATTTTTCACTTGTGTCAATGTTTTTTGGTATCTTGGATGACCTATAATATGGATTAACATGAAATTACCTCAAGATAATATTCTTCACTTTCACCATTGCTCCACACATAGATCCCGTCCCTAAATATGATCAAACCATATGTTGTAGGATGATAGTACACATCCCGATCACATGTACCCTATTGTAACCTCAGCCTAAGCTCCATGTACCTCTCATCATGTTGTCCCGCCCGTAAGATCAAATTTTGTAAATATGTCTCGTAATAACTCATAGATTCTATGTGATTTACCTGTATCCATCTTGTTAAGAGCATATGCAACCCTATTCTCCTTCCGCATCAATGTATCCTAATCTCAAATTCAAACTCACCGACTCATTTCCAACCATCTATATTTCCCGGCACTCATATTTTATTGATCAAATAAGTGGCTCTCAATCTACTCGTGATCTCTCATCAATACAAACCTCCTCGCCAAGAATATATTTCCTCCACATATTCAATGCAGCGTTTGATTTTTTTCCAACTCAAGATCATGTGTAACATAATTCCCTCGCTTTGTGCTCATTCAATTTCTCGATTCATAACATACCACATGTCCCTCCCCGCATCAAGACTCGACCAAGCCCTCTCCCCGGAGGAATCTATACATACCAAAAATTCTTTATTTGGATATGAAATCTTAATAACTGGACCATTTGTAAACAATTGTTTCAATAGTTCAAAACCTCATTGCACACTCCTATATCCATTCACATTTATTACCTTTTCGCCGCAATGATGTGATAGGGATATGCAATGCATGACAATTTTCCGATGAACCTCCTATAGTAACCTATTAACCCCATAAATGACCTTACCTCATCCACATTACTAGGAGCTTCCCACTCCATGATAGCCCTTATCTTTTTCCGGATCCATTGCTATGCCTTCCTTGGGAAAAACATGCCCAAAATAATTTACCTCTATTTGAAATAAAACTGCATTTTCTAAGATTGGAATACAACTAATGCTCTCTTAGTGGTCTTAACATTGTTGTTAAGAGTTTGGCATGTTCTTCCTCATTCTTAGAATATATCAATATATCATCAATGAAAACAATAACAAAATTTTCTAGATAGGATGCAACACACTATTCTTCAAGCACATAAAAGTAGTTGGAGCATTAGTCAAACCAAATGGAACTACAAAAAAATCATAATTCCCATACCTAGTCTTGAAAGAATTGTTGTAGATATCCTATTATTTAATGTGTACCTGATGGTATTTGAATCTAAATTCAATCTTTGAGAACATTATTGCTCCCTTTGACTAATCAAAAAATTCATTGATCCTTAGCAACATATACCTATTCTTTATGGTTACCTTGTTCAACTTCCTATAGTTAATACACAACCTGAAAGTACCATTCTTATTCTTCACAAACAATATATGTGTGTTCTAAGGTGATGTACTTGGCCTAATGTATCCTTTGTCAAGCATTTCCTTCAACCACAACTTCAATTCCACTAACTCTGGTTTTCTCATCCCGTATGGTGCCTTTGATGTTGCTGCTACCCCCGGTACCAACTCAATAGAAAATTCCACTTCTCTATGAGACAAATATTCTATATATATGCAGGGAATACATCCCGAAACTGTTGTAAAATTGGATAGCTACTCAATACATTTGCATCCTCAACATCCTTAAATTTATCACCGGAGATATGCACCGTAAATAACACACACCCTTTTCTGTGATCGTGCTTTTCCCGCATAGATGTAACCATTCCGACCGATGTTTCTTTCTTCTTACTTTGCAATATTATTTGTTCCCCATTGTCATCCAAGAACTCAATATCCTTGTCTTAACAATCCACCTTAGTCTTGTGAAGATATAGTCAATCCATACCCAAAAGCATACTATATGATCCCAATGGAAGCACATTCAAATTTGTTGATGTAGGCATACCATTCAACTCAAATGCACAAGCTCTTACCCAAAGATGAACTATTTTCTTTGTACTTGTAGCCAACCGCACTAACCAATATTTTCATGCACTTATTTATTCAAACAACACTTATCCGCCAAGTTAGGGTTAGCATAACTATAATTGGATCTAGGTTCAATCAAAATAGAAACAACTTGATTACAAATCTTACCGTCCATCTCGATAATAGATTCCTAGTGATCCTCTCGCATGTTATTCAATACCGCATAGATACGAGGAATGCTTTGTCGAACATCCCCAATAGTTTGCGCCTTTTGTTCACTATATATATGAGGCCTACCACCCTAATTTTGTGGACAATCCTTCATAACATGCTCCTTTCCACATATCCAACACTATAATTGTCCCATACCATCACCTTTATTCTACTACCCTCCGAAAGTTGTGACCCATCTCCCTCGTCTAACTACATTGAACTTCTAGTAAGGAACAAAATCTCTTTCTCACCTCCATCCTAGGGTCCTATTCTTTTTTTATGCAATTTACCTTTAGCTTTGTATTTTTCCTTTCCATACTTGTTGATATTTTGTCTTACACTTTGATTTCTCATAATATTTCTTAAACTTTCCAATGATTTCTTCAAGTGACTAAGGCTCATCATATTCAATATGATCTCTAAATGATAATGGTAATCCATTGATAAATATATGAACTTTGGCTTTCTCATCTTTAAGATATGGTACATACATAAAAAATTACAGGAAATTGGTCATATACTCCTCATCCGTCATCGATCCCATCTTTAGCTCATAGAAACCCTTGGCCTTACTATCGTAGTACATCTTCGACAAGTAATTCTTCCTAAAGAGTCTCTTGAACTCATGCCAACTCAACTCCTTTTTTCTTGATGTCTCTCGACACACTTCACATCTTCCCACGAGATGTCTCGCATTCCATTTAAGGTCTGAAGATAGTTATTTTGGCCTTCATGTTCTCTATGTAAGCATGCAACTCAAAGACTTTCTTCATCCCAACTAACCATGTGTTAGGTCCCTATAATACTAGTGTTGCCCCTCATTGTTATTATTAATATAGACCCCTTATTTTTATTGTTGTGCCCATGTAGCCCCCATATTGTTATTATTATGCCCCATAGAAGCCCACTATTGTTATTTTTGTTCCCTTACATTATTATTGTTATGTAGGCTTTGATTATATTGTGACTCCTTAGACTCCTATATATACAAGGTAGGTATTATCATTTGTATCATCCAAGAATTTTACATTTATGTAATTTAAAGGAGTTTTTCCCCTCAAAGAGGATAATTTTTAAGTCATTGATCTATATTTTCTTCTCGTTTTGTGAGATGGTTACATAAAATTTGGTATCGTAGCTTTGGATTCTAGGATTTCACTTATCCAAATAGGACATCTTAGAATTTTCGCTATAAATATTTTTCTACGAGATTTTAGAAGCTAAAATTTGGAGCACGTGGAGCCTAAATATTTTCAAATTCTTGTAAAAGTTTCATAGCTTGGTTCACTATAGTTTTGAGATATGATCCGAGGAAGTTATGGTTTTTGTAGGCTCCAAAATTCAGCCTCAAACATGTGACCTAGGGAAAATCGTCATAACTTTCGTTTTAGACATCATAATTGAATTCTATAAAAAGTGGGTGAAATTGCATGGACTACATTTTTTCTTGTAGAAATTTTCAGGGGCCAAAGGTTCCGAGAGTGGCATGTGTCATCCCAAAAAACTTCACTCTACCGAACCAATCCATAATCATGTTATCATGGGAGATTTGGCATAACTCTATATTGAAGAATCCAAGATTGGTATGACTTGTGGCATTTGAAACAAGATTCAAAGGGATACCATAGGACCAAATTTTAGACATTGGAGATCTAAAATTACATATTCAAGATCGAGATCCTAAAATAAAGAAAAAGTCTGTGTATTATTTTTTTTAAAATTGCATAACTTATGTTTGAAAAATTAGTTTGAAGTGATTCCAAAGAGATATTGAAGCATATATATCAGATATTGGGTTCTAAAATTCCTCCAAAAACAAAAAATTCCACATCCATTAATCCCTCATAAATCTATAATATTATGCTTGAGGAAGAATTGCAACATGATATATCAAAAATTATGGGACTCAAGTGCAACAAATTTCGCTCTCACACAAAGAAACAAAATATGAACTAAACGAGGACATGGATGGCGTAAAAGGTGACATGTATGGTATAAAAGGAAACATGGAGGTTTTTAAAGTAGAGACTCCAATGCAAGGTTTAAGAACCACCACATTCCAAATACAGAGATATGAGTAATTTTGATTTCAAGGATTCGGTAACGTGGATACTACATATGGAGCAATATTTTAATCTACATGATGTGCAACCCTCACAAAAGGTACATATTTCATCTTTGTATTTATAATCCAATCATTTTTTGTGGTATAGATGGATTTGTTCTCATAAAATACTTGTCACTTGGTCAATTTTTATGGAGGAAATGATAGCACATTATGAAGATACAAAGAGAAACATCATCTTTAGCCAATTGATAAATCTCAAACATAAGGGTTCAATGATAGAGCACATTGAAAACTTCTAAAAATTGAATATTAGGGTAATTGATGCTCCATAGGAGCATAGGATTGTGTCTTCATAGGTGCTTTAAAATATAACATCCAACATTAGGTTCACATTTGGGAACCTCGATTCATTGGATAAGACATTCAAAATGGAAAGAAAAAGTTGAAATAAAAAATTATGGAAACAAGGAATTATACCACTCACAACTATAAATATGGAAGTGTTTTTGCTCCTATTCTTCCACAACCTACAAGGTTGACACCACAAAAAATTGGAGGAAAAAAAGAGTAAAAGGGCTTTGTTACGAGTTGTGATAGCAAATAAAATAAAGTTCATAAGTGTGTCGAGAAGAAATTATTCTACATAGGTTGTGAAGAGGAGGAATAAAAGGAACAAGAAACATTAAAAAGAGGAGGATATGCACCAACAACCAACCCTACATAAAGAAGAAATGAATCCAACCATATCTTGTAATGCATTGGAAGGAATTACCACTCCTAAAACCCTCAAGATAGAAGTATATATCAAGAAGAAAAAAGGTAATAGTGTTGATTTATTTGGGTAGTACCCATAATTTTATTCATTGTAAGATAGCCAATGAATTGAATTTCTTCCAATATCCAACACTAGAGTGTCAAGTTATGGTTGCAAATGGGGGGAACTATAAATTTCTATGAAAAGTGCCATAATATCAAGCTAACCATGGGGGAATATGTATTGAATAGTCAAAGGATTTCCATTCCAATGGGTGGTGCCGATGTTGTACTAGGATTCCAATGGTAATAATATTTGGGAATGATAACTTTTAAATTTTCAAGAAATTTTCTTGAATTTTTTTTAGAAGGAAAGGAAGTTTAATTAAGGGGTATCACAGAGAAAATGGGAAAGATAATTAGATATAATGGCATGACAAAAGCTTCGAAGAAACAAAAATGAGGTGTAATTGCATAATTATGACCACTAGAGGTTCAAACATCAAAACAATCAATTTCTCCAAATCTCCAAAAATTCATGGACAATCATTCCAAGGTGTTTGATTGTTGATCAACTGTTGTCATTGATGTCAACCCAAGAATCACCAGAGGGCTAAACCCAATATTGCATGGGAATTTTGACCTACCAAATTAATATATTCTAGGTCAATAATTATTTTTCTGGTTTCTACTTGTCGAGATGTTTCCGTTGATATATGGCACGCCATGTAATTCTTCACAGCTTTGAGAGATATTCATGTTTGAATTTTGTACCCCCGCTTAGTGGGCTAAAACCCCATGGGGTTGGGGCATGGGTCATTGAAAAGTCATAATTAATATTTTTTAACCTCCTAAGATCCCTCCCACATTCACTTGTTGAAGCCCCTCTCAATTTAAGCATTCATATATATTGTGATCTTCATTTCCTCCTTAGGCAAGGGATTCGACCATCTAAAACGAGTAATCGTGGAATTTTCGCTCTAAATTTTTTTCTACGAAGGCTCGTAACCCTGAAACTTTTTATGAGGGGAAGCCGAAATCCCGAGGAAGCTCGCAGTAAAAAATTTTAGATCAATTTGCGCAATATTTTTGGAGATATGATCCGTGGAAGTAAGGGTTTTTTGCGGGATCCCGAAATTCATTTCAAAGAAGTGACCTTGGTAAAATCGTCATAACTCTCTCTCGAGTATCGGATTGGAATTCTGTAAAAAATGATGGATAGTGCACAACCTTTACTTTTTTCTCTATCAATTTCAGAAAAAAATGAAGAAACAATGACATGTGGCATGCCGTACAAGTACGCTCTTCTCGAAACGTAGCCCATAATTAGGTCATTGTGAGAGATTGGGTATAAATCTCTCTTCAAGAATCCAAATTGGGTCAGACCCGTGGCATTGGAAAGATGACTCGGAGGACTACTACAAGACTAAAAATCAGATATTGAGGATCTGAAATGACGGAGATACACCGTATTCAATATCGAGCTCCTAGAAGGCAATAAAAAGCTAGATCATGTGTTGTCAAGGGTTGCAAAGGACCATACTTTCTATCGTAGAAAAGCAAAGCAAGGTGCAACAGAGGGTAGCATGAAAATAACAGCATCCAAGGTGCATAACAGTGAGCAAGAAGTTCATCATATGAAGTCTTCAAGTGGGCAGCATCGCATACAATCATTGTAAATGTATCATTGTACCTAGTCATTGTAAATACATTATTGTACAAATTGTACTAGTATCTATCTCGCCAAGGGTTGAAGAGGTAGCGTTGGGAGGTCTAGGATCATCATTAGGTGTTTGTGTCAAAGTTGGGGTTATGGTCTAATATATCTTCTTCTTCTACATCATTCTATATCATTGTAAAGTGGACCATTTTCCCTGGTATGGGAGTTCATTCTTCTTTTATTCTTCTATAGGGTGGTAGGGTGGTGCTAGGGTGAGTTGTATCTCATTGGGTGTTGGGGCATCCGTTCGATCAACTACCGAAGAATCTCGGGCATTGGAGCATCCATCCAGTTGGGAGCTGGAGAAGAATGCTTTTTCTAGATTCTAGGAAGTTGGAGCTTTATTTTCTATTGGAGTTGAAAGGAATTATTAGAAAAGCATTAGGTGGTTTTTGTCCTGGAGTGGGTTTCCACCTTAAAAAATTACGTGCATTTGTGTTCCTCTTGTTTACTCGCTATCATTGTACAAAAAAATGACAATAATTTAAGATTAAATAATGCTCTAATTGAAAGGAATACCGATTCACCCCCCTCTCAAGCATTTCCAACAATTGGAGTCGAGCTTGGTTCCTTCAATAACAGCTTATACAACTGGAAGGAGGTCATGGAGCATACCAATAATGGTGTACCTCTATTCAATGAAAATAATTATGCACTCGAAATGAATAATGGAGGTCTATGTCTTGGCGCAAGGTTACGAAGTATGGGACACTCGCTCAAAATGGATTTACATCAACCGCAGGATGAACAAGGTAAGAAGAATTTGGTAAATGATGCAAAAGAAAAAGAATATTATTATCGGTGGACTTATTGAATCTCGCTTATCATAAGGTGTTGGGTTGTAAAACCGCCAAAAATGTATGGGACAAGCTTGAGAATATATATGTAGGTGACTCAAATGTCAAAGAAGCAAAGCTTCAAATCTATAGAGCAAAATTTGAGCAACTCAGAATGAAAGAAGATTGCAACATTGCTACATACTTCCAATACGTTGATGAAATAACCAATACTATGGAAGGATTGGGAGAGCCATTTGACGAGAAGACTATTATACGGAAGATTCTTAGAATGCTACCAGGGAGATTCAACCCAAAGGTATCGGTCTTAGAATACAATGCAAATCTGGACAAACTCAGCAAGGAAGAATTACATGGAGTTCTCATAGCATATGAAATGAGACTTGATGAAGAAAAGGGTACTTCAAATCTAGAAACTGCGTTCGTTGCATCTAAGCAAAACCAATAAGGACAAACAACCTTCAATTGAAATGACATGCACCTGCAAGTGTGAAGAAAAAGGGAGATGATGGAGAAGGTCTTTCGTGATGAAGAATATGCTTACTTTACAAGAAAGCTAAAAGTCGTAAAGGAAAATTCAAAGGTAAACTTCCATTGATATGTTTCGGTTGTGGTGAGGTTGGGCATTTCATAGAAAAATGTCCAAACAAAAGTGATGGCAACTCAAAAGGAAAGAAAGGCTTTAAGAAATTCAACAAGCAAGGCAAAAATAAAGGATCCAAAAGGAACTTTCTCTCTGAAGAAGATAGCTCCTCATCTGGTGAAGAAAGTGATAGAAAAGAAGAAGCTAATGACAAAGTATTGTTTATGGCCAAGCACAATAAACAAGAAGTATCAAACAATGAAGAAGAAGGGTTGACCATAGAAGAATTTTATGAGGAGGCAATCAATCTTATAAAAGAGCTCAATGCCGAGAAGATCCGTTCCAACACTCTTGAAGAACAAGTTCAAGGTCTCAAAATTGAGGTTGAAGAACACAAATGTATTGAAGAGTCACTTCAAAAAAAGTTGGAAGAAAGCAACCAAGAAAGGGAAGCATTAGAAGCCGAAGTAGTCTCACTGCGTAAGGAAGTGAAGAAGGGAAAAACTGTCCAAAACTATGCCAACAGCTCAAGGGCATTGGAAGAACTCATCAACAATCAACGATCTTACGACGACAGAATTGGCCTCGGTTACAAAGAAGAAGCAGGACCTTCTACAACAAAATACAATGAACCAATGAGATCTGACATACATGAAGACTTCATTGGACAAGATTCGCAAGCACATCCTTGGAAGACGATTCCTCGATGAATATTTTCATCCAGGTACCAACATATTTTTCATGGCTATTGTTATTCATGTGGAAAATTTGGTCATAAAGTCGTAGAATGTCGCACGTACCCTATGAACCAATACAATTCCAAGAGATTCTTCAAATATGAACCTCCCGTGGCTCAACGAAACATCAATAGATTTGAAAATTTAAGAAATAATATGGAATGTTACAAATGTCAAAACTTTTGGACACATAGCCAGAGATCAGTAGACTTGAAAATCCTCCGTAAGAATCTTCGAAGCCACAAAATGAACGAACATGGAAGAAGAAGAAGACCGATAATTGTGCTCTCGCTCTCAAGGCTCAAAAAAAAGAAAGATGTGTGGAATGTTGATAGTGGTTTCTCAACGCATATGACCGGAGATAGAAGGAAATTTGTATCTCTCGAAAGAGAAGAAGGATGGAACCATATCCTTTGGAAATGATGGATCTTCAAATGTTATAGGATCGAGTACCGTCACTCTTAAGCAAAGATGTTATAGCCAAGAATGTTTTATTGGTCGAAAACATGAATCACAATCTACTCAAGAGTTGGACAAATGTGTGATCAAGAACACACAATGCTATTCAACTCCACAAAATGTGAAATCAGGAAAGGAAGGTATGGTAAAATTGTGGCTACATCAAGTCGAGCTCCAAACAACATATATGTTTTGGATGAAGCAACTAAAGCATGTCTACTAGCTAAAGAAGATGAAAGTTGGTTATGGCACAAACGAATGGGTCACATAAACTTTGACAATATTGTTAGGATAAGCAAAAAAGGAAGCAAGACGAGAAATGCCAAAAAATCTCAAAACCTTCCAACACACTATGTGAGGCATGTCGACATGTAAGCGTACAAAAGTCCAATTTAAAACAAAAGAACACTTTTCATCACATCCATTGGAATTGATACATACCGATATATGTGGTCCTATGAGAACAAAAAGGCTTAGACAGAGAATTATATTTAATGTTCATGATAGATGACTATACTAGGATGACAAACCGTCAGCTTCTAAAGAAAAATTCTCAAGCATTTGAGTGCTTTAAGATCTACAAGGAGTTGGTTGAAAATGAAACTCGATTTGAAAATAACGTGTTTAAGATCGTATAATGGTGGAGAATTCACTTCCAACTTATTTCAGCAATATTGTGACTAAAATGGAATGAAAAAAAGAAATTTTCAACAAAGACGAACACCTCGAAGAAAATGGAGTTGCTGAAAGAAAGAATAGAACCGTACAGAAATGGGTAGAACAATGTTGAAGGACTCAAAATTGGATGAAAAATTATGGGTTCAAGAAATTTATACAGATAGTCTTCATTATCAACCGAAGTCTTCTCGAAAATAATTGCAACAAGACTCCATATGAATTATGGAAAGGAAAACCAAACTAATGTAAAAATATTTTAGAATCTTCTGAAGAAAATTTTATATCAAAAGAGAAGATCAAAATTTGGGTAAGTTTGAATCACGTGTTGATGAAGGTATCTTTGTTGGTTACGCACGCAAAATAAAGGCCTATAAATGCTATAATCTAAGACGAAAACAGATAGTGGAGAGCATAAATGTTACATTTGACGAAGATGGTGTTCTAGCGAGTAATGATGAGGATATAGAATCTTTGAAACTTGAGACAGAGGCTAAAAAAAGACACGGATAAAATTGTAGAACAAGAAGCAACTATCAACGAGGAAGAAGTAAAAAATGATCATCAAGATATACGAAACAACAACAAGAAGCTCCTCCAAGGAGAACAAAAGAGCGGATTCAAAAGAACCATCCATCAAATCAAATCATTGGTGACATAAATGAAGGTCGACAACTTCGTTCATCACAACAAGCTCACGTTGCTTTTCTAGCAACCTTTGAGCCTAGTAGTTTTGAGGAAGCCACCAAAATGAACATTGGGTAGCAACTATGAATGAAGAATTGGATCAAATTGAGAAGAATAACACCCGGGAATTAGTTCCACGACCAAAAGATAAAAATGTCATTGGGACTAAATGGGTGTTCAGAAAAAATTGAATGAAGATGGGCATGTTACCGTAAAACAAAGCAAGATTGGTTTGCAAAGGCTATGCACAAGTGGAAGGAATTGATTTTCGACGAAAAATTTGCACCAGATTGCCGAATGGAAGCCATCCGAATGTTTCTCGCCTATGCATGTTCAAGAAAAAATCAAAGTCTACCAAATGGATGTTAAGTCAAGCATTTTTTGAATGGAGAATTAGAAGAAGAAGTTTACATTGAACAACCTCAAGGTTTTCTACTATCACAAAAAAGAAGACTATGTCTCAGCAGGTTAAAGAAGGCTCTATATGGTCTCAAGCAGTGCTCCCAAAGCATGGTATGCTTGTCTTGATGGATATCTACGTCAACAAGGGTTCAAGAAAGGTATTGTTGATAGCAATCTTTATGTACAAATAGATAAAGATAATTTAACAATGGTTGAGTTATATGTGGATGATATAATATTTGGTAGCAATGATGATCGACTAAGTAAGAAATTTTCTACAAAGATGCAAAGTGAGTTTGAGATGTCTTTACTTGGTGAGCTCGACATACTTCTTAGGGCTTCAAATATCTCAAGCAAGAGAAAGGAATATTTATATGTCAAGCCAAGTACATCAAGGAAATGCTCAAGAAATTCAAAATGGAAGATCGCAAACCCGTCCTTACTCCAATGGTAACAAGTTGCAAATTGAGCATAGACGACTCATCTAAGGATGTGGATCGAAGTTGTACAGATCTATGATTGGTAGTCTTATATATGTAATAGCCTCTCACCGGATGTTATGCAAGCAAATTGGACAAGTAGCAAGATTCCAAGAAGCACCAAAAGAATCACATATTATTGCCGTCAAAAGAATTATTCGATATCTAAAGGGCACATGAAGAACATGGCTTGTGGTATCCCAAGGGTAACAATCTCATTATTCAAGCCTTTACGTATGCAAATTGGGCAGAAGCGTTGATGATCGTAAGAGTACTAGTGGAGCAAAGCATTCTATCTAGGTGGTTGTCTCGTATCATGGTTGAGCAAAAAGAAAACTTCAATCTCATTATCTACAACTGAAGCGTAACACATTATAAAGCAACATCATGTTGTACTCAAGTCCTTTGGATGAAACAAACTTTGGAAGATCTTCAAGTACAATTCAAGGAGCCTATTCCCATATTCTCGTGACAACACTAGTGCCATTAGCATCTCCAAGAATCCCGTCATGCATTCAAAAACAAAACACATTCCAATCAAATATCATTTTGTTAGAGAACAAGTCGCTGAAAAAGAATATCAAACTTGAGTATGTTTGTACAAAAGAAAAAAATTGCTGATATCTTCACTAAACCTTTACCCTCAGTAAAGCATTTGAATATCTTCATCAAAAAGCTTGGGATTCTCCCAAGTTCTCATTAGATTTTCCTTTTTCAAGAATATAAAAGCGGGAGTGGAAATGTGTGCAGGTCTGCAAGACAGTTGTGTGTCAGTGCGAGTGGAAGTGTGTACATGTATGCAGGATGGTTGTATTTTAGGGGGAGTTACCCTTTTCCATTTATGTCAAAGGGGGATAGAATGTTGTAGGAAGAGGTGTCATGATCGCAGGGGGAGTACTTGTGTTGCCATCAATGCCAAAGGGGGAGATTGTTGATCAGCGGTTGTCATTGATGTTAACCCAAACAGCACCAGGGGCTAACCCAATATTGCATGGGAATTTTGACCTAACAAATTAATATATTCTGGGTCAAAAATTCTTTTTATGTTTTCTATTTATCGAGATGTTTCCGTTGATATATGGCGCGCCATGTAATTCTTCATAGTTTGAGAGATATTCATGTTTGAAGTTTGTACCCCCAGTTAGTGGGCTAAAACCCCATGGGGTTGGGGAATGGGTTATTTAAAAGTCATAATTAATATTTTTTAAGCTCCTAAGATCCCTCCCACATTCACTTGTTGAAGCCCCTCTCAATTTAAGCATTCATATATATTGTGATCTTCATTTCCTCCTTAGGCAAGGGATTCGGCCATCTAAAACAGGCCATCGTGGAATTTTCGCTCTAACCTTTTTTCTACGAAGGCTCAGAAGCTGAAATTTTTATGAGGTGAAGCATAAATCCTGAGGAAGTTGCAGTAAAAATTTCAGTTCAATTTTCACAACATTTTTGGAGATATGATCTGTGGAAGTAAGGGTTTTTGCAGGCTCCTGAAATTCATTTCAAAGAAGTGACCTTGGTAAAATCATCATAACTCTCTCTCTGAGTATCGGATTGGAATTCTGTAAAAAGTGACAGATAGTGCACATCCTTCAATTTTCTCTGTATCAATTTTAGAAACAAATGAAGAAACAGTGACACGTGGAATGCCGTACAAGTATGCTCTTATGAAACAGTCCATAATTAGGGCATTGTGAGAGATTGGGTATAAATCTCTCTTCAAGAATCCAAATTTGGTCAAACCTGTGGCATTGAAAAGATGACTTAGAGGAATACTACAGGACCAAAAATCAGATATTGATGATCTGAAATGACAGAGATACACCAGATTCAATATCGAGCTCGTGGAAGGAAATAAAACGCTAGATCATGTGTTGTCAAGGGTTGCAAAGGACCAGACTTTCTATGGTAGAAAAGAAAAGCAAGGTGTAGCAGAGGGTAGCATGAAAAGAGAAGCATCCAAGGTGCATAACAGCAGCAAGAAGTTCATCATATGAAGTCTTCAAGTGGGCATCACTGCATACAATCATTGTAAAGGTATCATTGTACCTAGTCATTGTAAATACATTATTTTACAAATTGTACTAGTATCTATCTGCCAAGGGTTGAAGAGGTAGCGTTGGGAGGTCTAGGATCATCATTAAGTGTTTGTGTCAAAGTTGGGGTTATGGTCTAGTATATCTTCTTCTTCTACATCATTCTATATCATTGTAAAGTGGACCATTTTCCCTGGTACGGGAGTCCATTCTTCTTTTATTCTTCTATAGGGTGGTAGGGTGTTGCTAGGGTGAGTTGTATCTCATTGGGTGTTGGGGCATCCGTTCAGTTAACTATTGAAGAATCGTGGGTGTTGGAGCATCCATCCAGTGGGAGCTGGAGAAGAATGCTTTTCTAGATTCTAGGAAGTTGGAGCTTTATTTTCAATTGGAGTTGAAAAGAATTATTAGAAAAGCATTAGGTGGTTTTTGTCTCGGAGTGGGTTTCCACCTTAAAAACTGTGTGCACTTGTGTTCCTCTTGTTTGCTTCTATCATTGTACAAACACTGATAATAATCGAAGATTAACTAATGCTCTAATTGAAAGAATAATTTATCTACCCCCCCCCCTCAGTATTTCCAACATTGATAACCCCCAAAGGCCTCCCATTTATTCATGATCATGATCATGTTATTCAATTGATTCTAGGAAGTGTTCCTCCAAACATCAATCCTTACAGATATCCTTATGTGCAAAAGAGTGAAATTGAACGTATGGTTGCAGAAATGCTAGAGGCTGGTATAATATAACCTATTCAAATTTCTTTCTTTGCTCCAGTAGTATTGGTGCACAAGAAGGATGGATCATGTCTTATATTTCTGGATTATAGGGAGCTCACCAAGCTCACTATTAAAGATAAATTTCCCATTCATGTCATTGATGAATTTTTGGATGAACTACATGGAGAAATTTACTTCACCAGGCTGGATCTTCATTAAGGATATCACCAAATTAGAATGAAGACTGAAGACATTCTAAAAACAACATTCAAAACTCTTGAGGTTCATTATGAATTTTTGGTCATATCTTTCGGCCTTACTAATGCACCTTCCACATTTCAAGGTTTGATGAATTCCATTTTCAAACCTTTCCTTATAAAATTTGTGTTAGTATTTTTTGATGCTATATTAATCTACAAGTCTTGGAAGGATCATGTTCAACATGTTGAAAGGGTGCTCAAACTATTGGAGGAGAAACATTTATATGAAAAAACCTATAAATTTTTATTTAGAGTACATGAGGTGGAATATTTGGGTCATATTGTATCTCATGAGGGTGTTAAGGTAGACCCTAACCAAATTAAAACCATTAAGGAATGGAAAATTCCCACAACAATAAAGCATCTTTGAGGATTTCTCAGGTTGAAAAGGTATTATCGTAAGTTTGTTAAGAATTATGGGAGAATAGTGGCACCTCTAAAATCATTATTGAATAAATATGAACTTTCTTGGACTCCAGAAGAAACTAGGGCCTTTGAACTTCTTAAAAAGGCAATGTTCCAAGGACTGGTCTTAGCTATTCCAGACTTCACAAAAGCCTTTATTGTGGAATGTGATGCCTTGTGAAATGGAATTGGTGTTGTTTTAATGCAAGATGGAAGACCCATTTATTTTGAAAGTTTTCCAATAAAAGGAAAGTATTTACAAAAACCTATTTGTGAGAAGGAAGTGTTGGCAATACTACACCCACTAAAGCAATGGAGACCTTACCTAATGGGAATACACTTCAAGTTAAAAACAAATCATCATACTCTTAGATAAATTTTGGAACAAATATTATATTTAGAAGAGTGGAAAAAATGGGTGACAAATATGTTGGGTTATGCCCTCTGAAATCATCTACCAAAAAGTGAAGCAAAATGTTTTTGCAGATGCACTCTCAAGAAAGCGTGAGGATGTGGAAGAATTTCTTTGTGCCATTTATATTATCAACCTAAGTGGATAATGGAAGCAATAGATGAATGGAAGAATGATGAAGAGGTGTGGACACTCATTCAAAAGTTACAACAAGATCCCAATACATCTAATACATTTAGCTAGAAAAATGATTCATTATGGTACACATATTGCTTAAATATTTGTAATAATTCCCAACTCAAAAAACAGATTCTTTTGGAATTGCACACCTCTCCCTTAGGAGGGCACTCGGTATTTTTAAAAACTTACCATAGGGTCAAGAAGGAATGTTTTTGGGATGGAATTAAATTTGATATTCAGAATTTTGTGGCAGAATATTTGGTTTTCCAATAAAATAAAGTTGAGGCAATTAAGATCTTCGGTCTGGTACAACCTTTAGCTATTCCAACTCAACATTGGGATGAGGTATCAATGGATTTTATCACAGTTTTACCCAAGTATGAAGGAAAGAGTGTCATCATGGTGGTAGTTGATAGAATTACCAAGTATGCACACTTATGTGCATTATCATTCTTTTAAATCTAGTACAGTTGCTACTGCATTTATGGAAACAATTTAAAAACTTCATCGAAACCCAAAGATTATAGTAAGTGACAGAGATACCATTTTCACTGGATATTTTTGAATGGAATTATTTTATTGTCTGGGTACTCAATTAGCTCATAGCTCATATTATCATCCTCAATCTAATGGGAAAAATAAGATAGTGAACAAATGTTTGGAAGGATATATTCGTTTCCTTTTATCTGATAAGAAAACAGAATGGGTCAATTGGTTACCTCTAGCTGAGTGGTGGTATAACGCTTCCTTTCATACTACAGAAAAAATGATACAATTTATGGAACATTATGTATATCATCCACCATCCATCACATAATCTTTTAGATAAATTTCAAAGGTTGAAGCACTGGAATCTCACATCTAGCATAAAAAAAAATTTCTCCAACTCTTAAAGGATAACCTCACCTTGGCGTAGAATCAAATGAAATAACAGAAATATCAACATCATAGTGAAATAATTTTTGATATAGGTGATTGCCTATTTCTATGGCTACAACCATACAAACAAATGTCTCTCAAGAAAGATAAGAAGGATAATAAATTATCACCCAAGTACTACGATCCTTACAAGGTGTTGCAAAATTTTGGTACTATGGAATACAAATTGGAGTTTCTTGCATATTCCTAAGTACACCCAGTTTTCCATGTTTCATGCTTAAAGAAGGTTATCTGTGGCAAGCTTATAGTTCAAACAGTGTTGCCAGAACTTGATGAAGAAGGAAAAATCATATTTGAGCCTGAAGTCGTCACAAAAAGAAGAACCCAACAACTATGAAATTGATCAATTTTAGAGTATCTCATTAAGTGGGAGAACTTACCCATGGAATATTCCACATGAGAGGATGAGAATTTTATACAAAAGCATATATAACTACTCAAGAATTGAGGACAACACTTTTTTGAAGGAGAGGGTCATGTCAGGTCCTTATAATACTATTGTATCCCCCTTATTGTTATTTTTAATACATCCCCCTTATTGTTATTTTTGTGCCCATGTAGCCCCCATATTGTTATAATTGTGCCCATAGAAGCCTACTATTGTTATTGTTGTGCCCTTACATTATTACTCTTATGTAGGATCTGATTATATTGTGACCCCTTAGACTCCTATATATACGAAGAAGTTATTTTCATTTCTATCATCCAATAATTGTTCATTTATGTAATGTAAAGGATTTTTCCCCATCAAAGAGGATACTTTTTAATTCATTGATCTATCTTTTATTTTATTTTGTGAGTTGGTTTCATTTTTCGGTTTCTTCAAATCTCCACCAAATGTAGGTGGCTTCACTTTCTTGAAATCATCTGGAAAATATCCCCTCTCACTCTTACTATAAGGATGATAGTGATGATGACCATGATACATCTTAGAAACAAAACTAGAATAGAACCTATGTCTATCACCTCTCTTATTCGATGTGTCCAAGAATCTGCCTTCCCTGATTGTGTCATATCTATCTAACTTGTTCCCACCATGAGACATACTTCCATATGCTCCATTATTCATGTCCTCCTATCCATGATTGATCCTAAGAGGTCTCTGTCTCTAGAGATATGACAAAATCTGAAGGATGAATGCATTAACCTATGCTTGTTTCTCTAGTGCCTAAATGATCCTGTCATTTTTTTCCTTGCAACTTCTTATTTTTTCCTTGAAACTTCTCAAGTTGTCTGCTATAACAAGAGAATAACTATCACCATTCTTCTCAGTGGATATATAGGGAGAATATTGTGAACTATAGTCTACCACATTTCTATTCATCTTTGATCTCCTTCCTGCAAGTATACCATGTCAGCTAAACCAAAATATAAACATAACCAACGTACCTTAGTATTGTTAGACACCTATAATATTTGTTATAGCAAAAGGTGGCTAAGACTTTTTGAGCCTCCAAGGAAAAAAATTTATCACTAAAAATTGTTGGCTCTTGAAGACTCCTTTAAGGCCTCATGCCTCTGTCCAAAATCTTCATTTACTATCTCCATTTTACACTCAGAAAATTCTGCTGATTTCAAGTGAAAGACTGCTGAAAAACCATTAATTTCCCCTTTTTCCCACTCAAAACTAACCTTCATTTTCTCCCCTTTTTCTCCATAAAAACTCCTTTGTTTTCATGATTTCTCTTCTTCCCCTCATGAAAATCACTTTTCCATAGTTAAAAACCCATTTTTTAACTATTCCAGAACCCCCGATTCCTTTGAAAACCATGAGAAATTTCATAAAAAGTAGAGTATTATGACTATGGACTTAAGCCCCCTTGGGCTAAGTCCTAAACCAATTCCCCCACATGCCCACACCTTGAAACTAGGTGCTAAACCCATATGGCGCTTATCGGCATCGCAAACTTTTGGCAAGTGCATTTGTTGTGTTACATAAAAAATCCGATGCGATCAGCCCCCTTTGATATAACTCCAGATCTCATGTTTCTTTTGAAAAACCAAGAGTTATTACCTCGAGTGTTAATCACATCGGAAACTTTTAATGGTGCGAGAGTTTTGTGTTACAAAAAAGTTTCGATGCGATCAGCCTTTGTATTATAAAACTCCCAATCGCATCAATTTTTATATATATTTTGTGGGCCCGACCCAGCGCTTAAAACCTTGTAAATATTCCATTCCCGATCCATTTTTCCTTTGTAAACCCGAAAACCCACTTTTCCAAAGTTTTGGTCTAAAAACCAAAATCACGTGTTAAATATTTAAAATGGGTTAATTATAAAGACCGATCGCGCAATCGCAATCGGAGAAAACACAATGTGTTGATTAAGGAGACCCGCATCAAACTTCCGATGCGATTAGGTCTCATGTATATAAACCCCGCCTCTTTTTCTTTCATTCCATATAACTTTTCCCCGGGACCAAGTGTTAAAGGTCTCGGGCGCCAATCGCATCGCAAATGTTACCATGGGTAGATTAAAAAGACCAGACTTGATGGCCCGATTGCGATTGGCCCTTGTTTTAATACGCCCGGGCATATTAAATTCCGTAAAGACCACAGGTTTCTTTTGAAAAACCAAGAGTTATTACCTCGAGTGTTAATCACATCGGAAACTTTTAATGGTGCGAGAGTTTTGTGTTACAAAAAAGTTTCGATGCGATCAGCCTTTGTATTATAAAACTCCCAATCGCATCAATTTTTATATATATTTTGTGGGCCCGACCCAGCGCTTAAAACCTTGTAAATATTCAATTCCCGATCCATTTTTCCTTTGTAAACCCGAAAACCCACTTTTCCAAAGTTTTGGTCTAAAAACCAAAATCACGTGTTAAATATTTAAAATGGGTTAATTATAAAGACCGATCGCGCAATCGCAATCGGAGAAAACACAATGTGTTGATTAAGGAGACCCGCATCAAACTTCCGATGCGATTAGGTCTCATGTATATAAACCCCGCCTCTTTTTCTTTCATTCCATATAACTTTTCCCCGGGACCAAGTGTTAAAGGTCTCGGGCGCCAATCGCATCGCAAATGTTACCATGGGTAGATTAAAAAGACCAGACTTGATGGCCCGATTGCGATTGGCCCTTGTTTTAATACGCCCGGGCATATTAAATTCCGTAAAGACCACAGGCCCTGCAGTTGGGCGCCTATCATATATGTATATTCGGATCCATTAAAAACCTTTGTTTTTTATTGATAACTTTGGGTTTCATATATTAAAAGGGTTTTCTGCCGGTTCTTCTTAGAACTAATCCTCGCCATTGATCGAAAGCCGATCAAGCGGCCAGCACTCCATCACATCGGAGGTTTCAATCACATCGCAAAGTTTAAATATTTGTGTCGTGTTCCCACCCCCGATTTCCGATTACCCGATCCATTCTCTACTGTTTATCTAATCTTTAAGATAAACGACCTGTGCTTAATCGCATCGCATTTTCTCAATCGTTGTGTTATATTGCCACCTCTGATTGCGACTCCCCCGATTCATTCACCACCGTTGATCTCATTCTTAGATCAATGGCCATCGCCTAATCGCTTCTTCCCTCCTGATTGCGCAATCACATCAGAGATTTTTCATCGCACCCCTTTCCTCCTCTCGCTGATTGCGATCCCCCGATTAGATCTAGACCGTCCACGTGTCCAGATCCAACGACCACGCTCTCTCCCACCTTCTGAAGCAGTTAGAGCTAAAAAACATAGGATTTCTTAAATGTTTTATGTTTTATGCAGGTTTTAAATGGTTTTTGCTATTATATTGAAGAAAGGCCAGGGGCCGGGAATGACGATTCCCGTGCCTTTGGTCCTTAAAAGAGAACCATTCACAGGGTTGGATTTAGTGTTTTATCAACGTTCCATGAGCACCGATACTATAAAGGCTTTGCATGGCTCTGCACATTCACAAGACACTGCGTTTTGAATGCGATTTTAAAGAGTATAAGCTTTGAAGAATAGAGCGCAACAAGAAGGAGATTAAAGACAGATTTGGGGAATTACGGCTAAGAATGCTTATCAAAAGCCTAATTCCCTGGATTAAAACACAGTCAAAGGAAATTCATGAGTGTTTAACTGACATAAAGGCCTTCACCGCCTTATTTGAGGTGAATTGATTCCTTAGCTACCACAGAGCCACCTGTTGCCTCAAACCTTTCAAAACATAGGCTGAAGTTATTGAAGAAAATCAGATATTCACCTCCAGTGTAGCGAGGGAGTTACTTCTGCAAGGAAATCAATGCAGAAATATCTACAGAGTTACTCCAAACATTACACAGAGCCTCAAAGTCAAATAAAGCTCCCACCGAGCTTTGATATTTATTGTAAAACAGTTAATACAATGATCCACCTGTGAACTTCTCCATCGAGTCCCTCAAATGGCCGAGAAGTCTTGAATCTGTATTTATTGTCTTAAGAGATCTTTTGTTAGATTTCACCTCCTCTTTCTTCTATAAATACCTCAGTAGAAGATGAGAAATTGTTGGTTGCAGAACTTTGAAATACATTTGAGCTTAAACTTCTGATTGTAGATAGTGTTCACTGGCCCTTGGAGCTCTGCTTGTGATAGATTAGTTAGGCTGAATAGTGAAGATGATTGCTGAACTGAAACATTGGACTAGAAGACTGTAACTGGTTTGACATCAATATAAAAGTTGTTTCTTGGGATCCTGGTCTATATCATTGGTGAAGTGCACCTTTCTTTGTTTTTGTTTTCCTTCTATGTATGTCATATTGTTCACTATTCTCTGCTAAAGAACAACATGTATAGAGTTAGGACCTACTATATATCAGTAACCTTCTCTGACTAAAAAGCTTTATCTCAATGTTTTCCTCCAATTTGTTTATTTAAGAGATTAAAGTTAGACTAGAGAAGATATGGTTTGCCATGATTCCTAGATTCTTTTCTCCAAAGGCAGATTCTGAAAGTTTCCCTTGGTGTTGACTGAAAGCAGACTAGGTTTAAAAGTACTTTATCTGATCTTAAGTTACACTCTGTTTTTCTTATGTGTTTTCATACTTTCTGAAGGTAATTATGTGGATTACTGGATTGTTTGTCAATTAAGTTGCTTTAATAAGAACTTGCCCAAGAAGTCTATGGTTAGCCCTGTCCTTGGTTGGTTTTAAAACAGTTACTTAAGAGGCTTTTCTTGTTTGGACTTACTATAAATCCTCTGAGAAATTATTATCAGTTTCCACCCCTCCAACATTTTAATGTTTCCATTTCATCATTTTAATCTCAATAATCTTGTGGTATAGATAACTTGCCCCTTGGATCACACTTGATGTTGTTGTTCAATTAAAGCCCAGATATGACTCCATAGCCCAATGGACTAAAAACCGGCGTTATATCTATCTGTCTGCCAAATCTGTTCTATTTGCTTGCAACTTCTCACTTTTGAAACTTTTTGCACTTAGGACTTTCCCCTCAAGTAACATTTCATGCTCAACCATCCAAAACAAAACAAAACAAAACCCTTGGCCTTCATAACTAGCCTAATATCATTACCTTAAGATTTTCAAAGACAATATCCATCTTTGTACATATTGGAGAGATCCCTCTCTGGATTCAGGAGGGCTAGATCCTAGAATCCCAAAGTTTGGTTGAAATGATGTTAACTCTGTGATTGGACTCTCCCAATCTTGCTAATAAATTACAGAGACCTAACATTTCTGGCGACTCCACTGGGGACTCGAACCCAGAATCTCTGGTTCCATGACAATTGTTCTATTTTGCAGCTGAGCCACTAGAAGCTAACATTTCTGGCGACTTCGCTGGGGAACATCGAACCCAGAATCATTTTCATTTAAAGATAATCATAGGACGTCAGAGATTTGGTTCATAGAGCTTTTTATTTATTAACCAGAGTAAAAAGTAGCCTTTTCAAGCACTGCCTATTATAGGTAATCATGATGGAACTTGTTTGAATTAGTGACAAACTAGGTAAACCCTAGGTTTCTCTTAAGAATTCATCTAAACCTTGAAAAATCAGCTGGCTTAGCCATAAGAGTAGACTGCCTTTGTCTCGCAACCTTAGCTAAGTTTTGAAACAAAGTTAGGATATTCTTAACAACCACAAAACTGAAAAATGACTTAGAAAAACCTAAAAATATTTCAGATTGGAATTAAATAAACATGGTGGTGGACCATAAGACCTTTTACCTCTGAAAGGGGCTAAAAATTTCCACTTGGCGACTCCACAATCCTAGCAGACCTTAAGACTCCACTGGGAAGAACCCTTATCATTATAAAATCATTCAAACTCAGTTAGAGGAATGTGGGATTTAAAATTGTAAAAACAGATTGGTTAACCTCTCCAAGATTGTCATATCTGGTTGAACTTTTCTTGTTTTAGGTCTAAACAACATAGCATAGTGGCTTCTAAAAAGATTCACACTAGAGCCCACCCAGACCCTAACCCACCTGAGATAGTTGATAATCCAGAAAGTATCCTTTGGAAGTCTCCTAAGGTTAAATTATTAACTGTTTTCAGATCACCCTTGAGAGCTAAATTAGTCCCTGAAAATCTTTCAGCTCTGCAACAATCACAAACTGACTTAGTGAACCCATTTAGGACTAGGTCATTTGATGATATAATCCAGTTAGACTCCGAATCTTCACTTTCATCTCCTGAAACAAGTGAACATCCTGGTAGCAGGGAAACAACACCTCCTGATTTACATTTCCTTCACAATTTAGGTGTCTCCCATCCAAGATCATCTCAACAGTCTACTCCTGGTCCATCCACTTCTACTCACCCTACATCCACTTCTACTCACCCTACATCCACTGTTCAAACCACTTCACCTCAGCCCACTTTCCCTTCTGTAAATCCACCTCCACCTCCTGCCATGGCAACATGGTATGCTCCCTTAGTCCTTCCTGTACCATTAGCCAATCTTCCACAGGACTATCAATCCAAAATTCCATTATATGATGCTAGTAATACTATAACAACATCTCAACATGTGGACAAGATGAATGACTACTTTGACAGAAATGAAATTGATAATGATTCTGTCAAGTTGAGACTATTTGCTCAAAGTTTGGGGGGAGAAGTAAGAAAATGGTTTAAAGGTTTAACCCCCCATAGTATCAACGATCTCCAAGCCTTCCATCAAACATTCTTAAACAAATGGGAAGTGAGAAAGAATCCTCTCCAAGTCCTTGCTGACTATAATAATCTCCATAGGAACCCTGGGGAAAGTGTACAATCTTATTGTACCAGATTTAACAGCATCTATAATGCACTTTCTCCTGAGCTAAAACCTCCTCAGGGCTCAGCTTTAAACAAATTTCCTGAAGGGTTTGATCCAGACATGACATATTCACTCAGAGAAAGAGTTTTTGCAACTCTTGAAGACATGCAAAGGGGTGCTCTTTCTGTGGAAGTGAACTTGATGGAGAAAAGAGCAAGAATGAAGAGCGAGAAGAGAGTATCTTTTAGAGAGGAGTCCACATCTTCTACTTCCAACTCAAAAATGGAAAGAATGATGGAAGAAATGATGAAAGAGATGAGCATAATTAAGAGAGCACAAGAAAATCAAAATCAAACTGCTCCTCAAAATAGGAACCAGAATCAGAATGTTAGAAGGAATCAACCTCCAAACAGACCCAGGGAAGATGATCAACAGATCACCCCTCCCTTTCATCAAAACTATGTAAGTGAGGTTGAAGAAACAGAAGACATAACAGAGGGAGAGGATATCAACATGTTTGGGGAAGAGGATGATGACTTTGAGGTTCATTATGATAATAAACAAGGTCTTTACACACCTTACGATGACAAAAGAGATGATAATGAAAATTATTATCAAGACATGGAAAATGTCGTCATAGAACCTCAAAGAGAATATGACCTTAGAAGCAAGACCAGTCAACAAGCCCCCAACACCAAAACCTCTGACAAATCCTCTCAAAGCAGCACCACAGCTAAACCCAAAGCAGCCAAACAAAAAGACAAAACAGTGGTTGTTAATTCTGATAAGGATAAGGAGAAAAACACTCAAAATTCTGAAAAACAGAGTGAAGACATCAGCAGTACTAACACTTCAGCTAGTACTCCTTCTACAACAGTTGTGTCAAGTAAAAAAAATCAGCAAGCTGTAATTGTTGATAGAGTGACAGCTAATAAGGTTGAAATAAGTGCTTCAAAGAATCAAACCCCTTTCAGCCTGGAACAGGAAATCTTAAAGATCAAAATCTATGTTCCATTAACTGAGTTAGCTGCCCAACATGTATATAGGAACCAAATTTTGAAGGCTTTAAATATAGAGGAAAATGGAGATACAGTTAATCTTAGTGACGACCTACCAGAGTTGATTTTTGGCCCTAAGATTGAAGGGAAGTTTCAAGAGGGACCAGTTCCTCCCTTTTATGTGAGTTTGAACATCCATGACTAAATTCTACACAACGCTATGCATGATTCCGGGGCTTCTCATAATTTAATGCCTAAAGCTGTGATGGAGAGCCTTGGTTTAGAAATTACCAGACCCTACAAAGACCTATACTCCTTTGACTCAAATAGAGTAAAATGTCTAGGATTGATCAAGGACCTCTGTGTGAACCTAGCCCAGATTCCAGCCAAATGTTTACTCATGGACATTGTTGTGGCTGATGTCCCCCCAAAGTATGGAATGCTATTATCAAGATCCTGGGGAGCCAAGTTACAGGGGACTATGCAGATGGACATGACATATGCGACCATCCCGGTTTTCAATCAGACCAGAAGACTTTACAGGGAGTCTCATATGCAATTCACGGTTACAAGTCAAGACAGACCATGAAACTCTCCTATATATTCTGTCAATATAGGCCTTGATTCTTTTATCATGTTTAACAGTGAAACTCCTAGTGAGAAAGTCACTTTAACGGAATTAAAGGCCGACAGGGAAGAAGAGTATAATAACGCAGAAGTGTCCAAACAGTTTGCGACATGTGAAAACATCAGTAAACAAAGCATAGGTCTTGATTTACCGATTATGAGTCCATTGTTTTTAGGACTTGACAACCCAGAAAATACCCCTAACGTTTCTGACATCATCCCTCAATCTATTGAAGAATTTGAGGAGTCAAAACAAATTCAATTGGGTGCTGCTAATCATGAACAGTCAGAAGGCACCATAGTTAAAAAGGACAATTGCCAAACAGACGAAACCAAAGATAGTCCTTTATGGAGTATGTATTTTGATGGGTCATGCACTAGAAATAATGCTGGTGCAGGGGTTTGGATCATTAACACTGAAAAAAATCATACAGAATGTATCTCATGCAAATTAAATTTTCAGTGTTCCAACAACATAGCAGAATATGAATCCCTTCTCTTAGGCTTGCATCTCTTGAAAAGGTTAGGTGCCAAAAGAATTAATGTGTACGGGGATTCTGAGTTAATCATTAGGCAAGTCAATGGGGAGTATAATGCCAATCATCCCAGACTTAGAGCCTATCGGAATGATGTCATGGATCTGTTGACAACATTTGAGGAGTCAAACCTGAGTTTCATCCCAAGGAAAAAGAAAATTATGGCCCACAATTTAGCTTTTGTGGCCAGAACATGTCTAACGCCATATGAGACTGGAGACAACACAACTCCGATAAAATTTAGACCGGCAGTGCCTGATAACGAAAAATATTGGCAAGTGTTTGACAATGAAAAACAAATAGAAGACTTCATGCAATTCAGAAATGAGTTCGAAATGCACAGTTCAGATTCAGATTATGATACAGACTGCAGTGAAGAAAACTTTCTTGGTGAAGAAGAATCATCTCCTCAACCTGCCAATATTAACCTATTGTCTAGCGAACTTAGGAACAAAACAGAATTAAGTGCAGAGTTAGAAACGGAAGAATTACAAACTCTGCATTCTAAAGATGAAAATTTGCCGAGTGGTCTAACGCCTTTAGAGGAGTTGTTCGATTTTAACGATGTGACCAATAAACCAAAACTGGAACCTGTAGAGACTGAAGTAGAGGAGTGCAATATAGGCAGTGAGGAAAAACCGAAAATGATCAAACTGTCCAAAACTTTGCCAGCTCACATTAAACTCAAATACATAGAGCTATTCCAAGAATTTTCTGATGTTTTTGCTTGCAGTTACGAAGATCTCAAATCCTATGACACTGAAATAATACAGCATAAAATCCCTCTTAAAGAAAACCAAAAACCATTTAAACAGAAACTGCGCAGAATAAACCCTGTCCAGTTGCCATTGGTTTAGAAGGAGATCATGAAAATGTATGATGTTGGCATTATTGTCCCTATTAGATATTCTGAGTGGGTATCTAATCTGGTGTCCGTTAGGAAGAAGACTGGAGAAATCAGGCTTTGTATAGACTTTAGAGACTTAAACAAATCTTCGTTAAAAGACAACTACCCTTTACCAAAAATGGATCACATTTTACAAAGGGTGGTGGGGTCTAAAAGGATTTCGTTGCTTGATGGCTATTCGGGGTATAATCAGATTTTAGTTCACCCTGCTGATCAATTAAAGACAGCTTTCACTACTCCATGGGGCACTTTCATGTATGTGAAGATGCCTTTTGGTCTAATGAACGCTGGAGCAACCTTTCAGAGAGCCATGGACATAGCATTCTCGGAAGAATTGGGCTTCTTCATCATTATCTATCTAGATGAAGTCACTATGTTTTCAAAAACAGATGAAGAACATTTAGAACATTTGAGAAAATTTTTCAAGAAGTGTAAAAGGTTTGGAATATCTTTAAACCCTAAGAAGACACTATTTGGTCTCCAAGAAGGTAAGCTTCTTGGACACATTATTTCAGAAGAGGGTATAAAGATAGATCCAAAGAGGATTGAGGCTATATTGCAAATCTCTCAGCCTCGAAATGTCAAAGAGTTGCAGTCTTTCATTGGAAAGATTAACTTTTTGAGAAGGTTCATCCCTAGCTTGGCAGAGCTCCTTAGAAATATCACAAACATGTTAAAGAAGGAGCAAGGGATAAAATGGACCTTGGAAGCAAAGACATCCTTTGAGCTGGTGAAACAAGCATTAACCAAAACACCGGTTCTCATAAGCCCTGATTTTTCAAAAGATTTTTATATCTTCTCATTTTCATCAGAACATACTATTGCTGCTGTCCTTTTACAGAAAAATCCACAAGGACAAGAGCAGCCTATTGCATTCTTTAGCAAGGCATTGAGGGATGCCCCTTTGAAGTATAATATTATGGAAAAGCAAGCTTTTGCTTTGATTAAAGCATTGAAAGACTTCAGAGTATACATCCTTCACTCACACATCATTGCCTTTGTCCCTAATTCGGTGGTTAAAGACATTCTAACACAGGACCCAGATGGTAAGAGAGGTAAGTGGATTGATGTTATTCTCGAATATGATTTAGAGATAAAACCCACTAAACTCATCAAA
Source organism: Pinus albicaulis (assembly GCA_034641835.2). Taxonomy (NCBI): domain Eukaryota; kingdom Viridiplantae; phylum Streptophyta; class Pinopsida; order Pinales; family Pinaceae; genus Pinus; species Pinus albicaulis. The sequence continues at coordinate 1,878,756,295 of CM076578.1, forward strand.
GGCCAGGGTCTAGCTAGATTAATGGCTGAATCCAATTTTGAAGTTCTTGATATTAATATGATTAATGCTTTGGACAGCCAAGAAGAATTCTCAACTCCCATTATTGAAAACCATTTTATGAATTCTCCTTGGTATGCTGATATCATTTATGTTTTGCTTAATTTAAATACACCTCCTGGTTTATCGAAAACAAAGGCAAGGTTCTTAAAATTGAAAGCAGTAAACTATTGCATTGTAGATAAGTGTCTTTATTGGAAAAATGCTAGTGGTATATTTCTTAAATGTTTTCCTGAGTTTGATGCAGAGAAGGTTAAGCAGGAATTTCATGAAGGAGAGTGTGGAGGCCATTTGTACTGGAAGTCAACAGCCAACAAAATTTTGAGAGCTGGTTTCTATTGGCCCACCCTTTTTTCTAATGTTCACAAAATGACAACTACTTGCCATAAATGCCAATTGTTTGAGGGCAAGAGAAAATTATTACCCCTTCCTCTGCATCCGATCACTCTTGAAGCTCCTTTTCAACAGTGGGGACTTGACTTCATAGGTGAAATCCATCCCTCATCTTCTACCCAGCATAGATGGATCCTTACTGCCATAGACTATTTCACTAAGTGGATAGAAGCCATTCCTTGTAGGCAGGCCAATGATTCAGTTATTATAAAGTTCATAGAAACCAATATCCTTTCCATATTTGGCTGCCCTACCAAGATCATCACAGATAATGCAGCAGCATTTGGATCAAAGAAAATGGTTGACTTTTGTCATAAATATCAGATAACGTTGGGACACTCCACAGCCTATTACCCTCAAGGTAATGGACTTGCAGAATCTTCCAATAAAAGCTTAGTGAACATAATCAAGAAACTGTTGGAGGACAACAAGAAGTCTTGGCACACAAAGCTGATCCATGCACTTTGGGCTGACAGATTAACTTTGAAGAAATCTATTGGTATGTCACCTTTTCAGCTCGTGTATGGTACAGATGCAATCTTTCCTAATAGCCTTGGTGTACCAGTTATGAAGTTTATCCAAGAATTGCAGACTGAAGATAATGACATGATCAGAAGAATAAATCAGACCATTCATCTTCAACAAATCAGAGAGGAAGTGTACAACAAAACATTGCAGAAACAGGACAACATTAAGAAGCTTTTTGATAGAAGAACAAAGGCCAGCAATTTTAAGATTGGGGACAAAGTTTTAAAGTGGGACTCAAAGAGAGAAGACAAGGGAAAGCATGGTAAATTTGACAATCTATGGCTTGGCCCTTACTCTATTCATTCAGTTGCTGGAAACAATGCATTCTTCTTACAAGAGCTGGATGGAACAGATTTGTTTGGGGGTCATGTCAATGGCAGGATGCTCAAGCATTACTTCTCTTAATTCATGATATGTTTTTAAGCCTTCTTTTTCTTTTTTTTCCATTGTAAACATTTCATCCATCATTGCATTCAAAGTTATGAAAAATCAAAAAACACAAAAACAAAGAAAGAAAGAAAAGAGGGCAGAAATGAAAAACAAAAACGGCACAGCCCCATGCCAAAAAAGAGAAATAAATCTGAAAGTGTGCAAGCTTAAATGCCACTCCTACAAAACACACTTCTAGTTAGTCAAAATGTTTAATCTTGACTAATTAGTTTTCAATTTTCTGCTGATAGGGTAGTGAATTTGATTTTCCAAACTGTTTAATCTTGGCTTATCAGTAGATAGATTAGGATAGAAATTAAGGTTCAAACATGTTCAAAATATGAACCAAAGTTTCCAAAGAGAGATGACTCAAAACTGTTTCATTTTTTCTGAGTCATAAAAGAAAAACTGGTTCTTATTTGCCCAAAATCTGAATCAGATATCAATCAAGAGATAGCTCACAGAAAAGGAAAAAAAAAAAAAAAACAGAGCTGTGAAGAAAGGGAAGGCAGTACTTAAACTTTCAGATCTTAAGCCTTCTATTTTTTATTTTGATTTTCTGCAAATAAAAATCTATGTGCAGCTTGTTTTTATGCCATAGATCGCAGCAAGTCAAACTGCTTAATCTTGACTTGACTATTTTTAAATTTCTGTTGTAGGATTTAGAGAATGAAAGTCTGTTGGACAGTTTAATCCCAACAGACAGTAGATTAGGTAGAGAAACATCTGAACTCAACTGTTTTTTCAATTTTCTACTGATAGGGTAGTGAATTTAATTTGCCAAACTGTTTAATCTTGGCTTATCAGTAGGTAGATTAGGATAGAAATTAAGGTTCAAACTTGTTCAAAATTTGAACCAAAGTTTCCAAAGAGAGATGACTCAAAACTGTTTTATGTTTCTGAGTCAATAAAAGAGAAAAACTGGTTCTAATTTGCCCAAAATCTGAATCAGATATCAAGGAAGAGATAGCTCACAGAAAAGAGAAAAATCATAGCTATGAAAAGAAAAAGAAGGCCATAATGAGAAACTTTCAGATCTTAAGCCTTCCATTTTGATTTAATTTTCTGCAAATAATAATCTATGTGCAGCTTGTTCTTATGCCATAGATCATAGCAAGTCAAACATCTCAATCTTGACTTGACTATTTTTAAATTTCTGTTGTAGAATTTAGAGAATGAAAGTTTGTTGGACTGTTTAATCCCAACAAATAGTAGACTAGGTAGAGAAATATCTGAGCTCAACTGTTTAATCTGAGTTTAGGGAGAAATAAGGGTTAGAAATATATTATTATTTCCCGCTTTCAAAAGAATAAAATGTTGTGAATAGAGTTTTCCAATCCAAGTGCACTCTGATGAAGAAAAAATACTAGATCTGTAGGATTGGGTAGGTAGAAAGCTGGTTGATAGAGCTCCATTGTTTTCATGGCTGCCAAATATGTTTTTAGAAAAAGATCATTCAATCACATAAGGACAGCCCATGGATGAGGCAACTAATCAGCCTCCCAGAAATCAAGTTTGAATTCTTGATGCCTTCAAGAAGGCACCATCCCCAAGTGGAGCCACTGTTAGCCACCTATAATTTTTTGTTATACCCAAAGGTGGCTAAATATGTTTTGAGCCTTCAAAGAACAAATTTCATCACTAAAAATTGTTGGCTTTTGAAGACTCCTTGAAGGCCTTCTGCCTTTGTCCAAAATCATCATTGTTGTTCTCATCTCATACTCTGAAATTTCTGCTGAAATACAAAGAGGAAACTGCTGCAAAGCCATCCCTTTTCCCTTTCTCCCACTCGAAATTAACCTTCTTTTCCTTTTCCTTTTTCCATATTTTTCCTCTATTATTCATCTTTTCCTTTCTTCCCTTCATAAATCACCCTTCCCGTGGTTAAAAACTCACTTTTTAACCCTTTCGGCACCCTTTGTTTGCATTAAAAAACCGTGAAAAATCATAAAAATACAAGTCTTTCTATGGACCTAAGCCCCTTGGGCTAAGGTCTAAACCACTTCCCCAATACGCCCTCATCATAAAAACCAAGCGCCAAACCCATGAAGCGCTGATCGAATCGAAAAGATTCAAGTGTGCATGTTTGTGAACCATTTCAAAATATCGATTGCAATCAGCCCCTTTGTCCTAGACTCCCGATCATATTATTATTTTCATATAACCCTGAGCCCACCCTCGGCACTTAAACCTTGTGAATATTTCATTTCCGACCCTTTTTCCTTTGTAAACCCAAAAACCCACTTTCCAAAGTTTTAAGTTAAAAACTTAAAATCACGTGTTTAAATAAAATGGGTTGATCAAAAAGACCGATCGCGCAATCGCGATCGAAGTATTTAAAATGGGTTGATCAAAAAGACCGGGCCCGAATGTTTTGATTACAATTGGCCCTAGTTATATAAAGCCTGGGCCTATGGCACTCCATACACCCAGTGGCCCCGCAATTGGGCGCCAGCCTATCATATATATATTCCGCCCATTTCACTCAAAACCTTGTTTTTTATTGAAATTTATGGGTTTCTTACGAAGTACAAGGGTCCCGCCGGTGCAAGAAAACAAAGGATCTAGACCATCGGTCTAGACCCAATCGAATGGTTATCGCCCAATCGAAATGTTCCAATCGGAATGTTTTGATCGGAATGTTTCAATCACAATGTTCCCAATCGCATACTTTATATCTGTTCCCCCGATCAGCCATCCCCCGATTCACTCTCCGCCGTCGATCTGATCTGCAGATCGACAGACAGCGCTTAATCGCCTTCTCTCCTCCCGATTGCGCAATCGCATCGGAGTTTTATTTTCAATCGCATCCCCTTTTTTGCCACCTCCGATTGAGACCCTCCGATTAGATCTGGACCGTCCACGTGTCCGGATCGGACGGTCCAAACCTACTCCTCCTTATTCTTCTCCCGCTATCCTTTTTGCCTCATCTACGCAAATCTCCACCGTTGGTTGCCTTCATCCGATGGCTACGCTCCTCCCCGCCATCTGAAGCAGTTTAAACCTATTTCCACAGGATTTCTTAACTATTTTTGTGTTTTGCAGGTGTTTTAATGGTTTTCCATTGTATAATGAAAGAAATCCGAGGGTTTGGAAAGACGTTTCCTACGCCTTCGACCTGTTAAAGAGAACCATTCACACGATTAGATTCAATGATTTGTCAATGTTTCATGAGCATTGATGCCGAAAAGCCCAGTGCGGCGTGCACATCGACAAGACACTGTTTTAATTCAAAAACAGTTAAAGAGTATCAGTTTAAAGATAGAATACAGCAGATGAAGATTGGAGACAGTCTTACGGGGATTACGGCTAAGACGGTTATCAAAAGCCTAATCCCCAACTCAAAACACAGTTTAAAGAAAATCTAAAGTGTTTTATCAGACAGAAAGCCTCCACCGCCACATCTTGAGGAAAATTGATTCCTCAGCTACCACCGAGCCACCTGTCGCCTCAAACCTTTCAAACAGAGGCCGAAGTTATTGAAGAAAACCAGATATTCGCCTTCAGCGCAGCTAGGGAGTTACTTCTGCAAGGAAATCAATGCAGAAAATATCTGCAGAGTTACTCCAAACATTACATAAAGCCTCAAAGTCAAATAAATCTCCCACCGAGCTTAATCCATAAATGTAAAGCAGTTAATATAGTGTTCCACCTGTGAAATACTTCATCGAGCCTCTCAAAGGGCCGAGAAGTCTTGAACCTGTATTAATTATCCTGAGAGATATTTTCTCATATCACCTCCTCATTCTTCTATAAAGACCTTAGAAGAAGATGAGAAATTTTTGGTTGCAGAACTTTGAAATACACTTGAGCTCGAGACTTCTATTTGTACATAGTGTTCACTGGCCCTTGAAGCTCTGTTTGCTCTAGAGTAGTTAGGTTGAATAGTGAAGATGATTGCTGAACTGAAACATTGGACTTGAAGATTGTAACTGGTTTGATATCAATATAAAAGCAGTTTCTTGGGATCCTGGTCTTTATCACTGGTGAAGTGCTTCTTTCTTTGTTAATCGTTCTCCTTCTATGTATGCCATATTGTTCATTTTCCCTCTGTAAAGAACAATTTAAACAGGGTTGGGATTTTCTGTATAGCAGTAACCTTCTCTGGCTGAGAAATCTTTATCTTAATGTTTTCTTCAGATTTGTTTATTTAAGAATGATTCAATACAGTTTAAACAGTTAGGAATGTTGGCATTCCCTCGTCCTTCTGTTTGCTCAAACATTGTTCTTGAATGTTATTTCCATTATTTGCTATTAAAGTTAGACTAGAGAAGATATGGTTTGCCCTGATTCCTAGATTCTTTTCTCCAAAGGCAGATGCTGAAAGTTTCCCTTGGTGTTGACTGAAAGCAGACTAGGTTTAAAAGTACTTTATCTGATCTTAAGTTACACTCTGTTTTTCTTATGTGTTTTCATACTTTCTGAAGGTAATTATGTGGATTACTGGATTGTTTGTCAATTAAGCTACTTTAATAAGAACTTGCCCAAGAATTCTATGGTTAGCCCTGTCCTTGGTTGGTTTTAAAACAGTTACTTAAGAGGCTTTTCTTGTTTGGACTGACTATAAATCCTCTGAGAAATTATTATCAATTTCCACCCCTCCAACATTTTAATGTTTCCATTTCATCATTTTAATCTCAATAATCTTGTGGTATAGATGACTTGCCCCTTGGATCACACTTGATGTTGTTGTTCAATTAAAGCCCAGATATGACTCCATAGCCCAATGGACTAAAAACCAGCGTTATATCTATCTATCTGTCAAAACTGTTCTATTTTCTTGCAACTTCTCACTTTTGAAACTTTGCACTTAGGACTTTCCCCTCAAGTAACCTTTCATGCTCAACCATCCAAAACAAAACAAAACCCTTGGCCTTCATAACTAGCCTAATATCATTACCTTAAGCTTTTCAAAGACAATATCCATCTTTGTACATATTGGAGAGATCCCTCTCGGGATTCAGGAGGGCTAGATCCTAGAATCCCAAAGTTGGTTGAAATGATGTTAACTCTGTGATTGGACTCTCCCAATCTTGCTAATAAATTACAGAGACCTAACAGGAGGTTTTGTTCATTTGTATCATCAAAGAATTGTTCATTTATGTAATGTATTGGAGGTTTCCCCCTCGAAGTGGCTCATTTCTAAGGCGTTGATATCTCTTTTCTTCTCTTTTTGGAGCTGGTTACACAACAATTTCTACCTCAATATCTATATGAGGCATTCTGTAATCATTTTCAAGGGTTGGAGTCTTGGACATTGAGCTAGTGTATTTCAGTTTGACAAATTAATACAATGAATACAAAGAAAAGTGATATCTTAAATTTAGGGATTCATGTGGTGAGCTTCTATGGCTATGTTTCTCTTTTGTAAGTCACTCCATTGAATGCTTTCTCTTTCCATTACATATCTACTGCTTTATTCATTGTCTTTAAATGTTTTAAGCAATATTCATGAGGAATACACGCCTTGTTTTGATAAGATGATGAGGCTGTGTTTTTTTTTTCTTAAGGAATGAATTCATACTTCTATGCTTGTTCCTAATCTCTCTATTCATCCTACACCATAACCATAAAGCCTAAAGGGTCATTCAAGCTTGCCTACCTTGCCCCTTTATTCCCCTGTAATTTTTTCTCTTATAACCCTACCTAAGTTTCAAGCCTAGCTCTAAAGGTCCATTTTCATCCAGAACAAAAATCCAAATTAGTAAAAACCCTAGATCCTATTATACCTAGCCTAAAATCTCAATAATCCAAGCAATTTGGTTGTGATCTCATTGAGAGAACCCTCTCAGCCTAGTAGGGCTAGCTACTAGGTCAAAGCGGTATGTGGTTACCTTTGTTGGTCTCCTTCTCGGCCTTCGGGGAATTGGTGGAGTGCTAACAGATCATACCTGGCTACAGGGGGGGCCCACAACACACGATAGTCGTATGGATCAGTAGGATTGATGTAGTGAAAGATGTTAGATGTTGGAGTGAATATTAGAGTTGGAAATAGTGTAGATGGCACAAATGCAGAGTCAGAAACAACACAAAGTTTTTAGTAGACAGTGTAGTAACTAGTAGCAGTCAGAGACTCTGGTGATAGATGCATCGTACTGATTCAGTTTGGATGCTTTTTCAATTTTAGGAATTGTAGGAGAAAACAACACTAGAGAAGTGTTGTATGTAGAACATTCCAAAGGTACCAGATCAAGATAGATTGAATTCCTTTCTTGTCGAGAGGGAGTATTAAAAATGGAAACAAGAAATATTGAAAATGGCACCCAGAAATGGCAATTAAGGTGGCTTTTGATTTAATTTTCCCTTAATTAAATTGGAAGAGAAATTGCAATTTCATCTCATGACAACTTGTATTAGTTAACTGAGTCAGGAAGACTTAGTTAGCTTAGGAAATTCGAGTTGAGGGTCAGATAAGAGGCATGTAGAGTTCTCCCATTATTTTAGGGGGTCCAGTTACAGTTATTTGTGAGTTTTAATTAGTTAACTCAATTAATTGAGTTAAAATCGGTTTAACTAGTTCTAACTAAGAGATGAGCTAGTGATAGGTCTTGTGAATTAAATATGATTTAATTCACAAGTAGTGGTCAATTAATTAACTAATAATTCACTATAATAATTGTTGCATGACAGTTCTAAGGAAGGCCCTGTTGAGTTTGAGGTTAAAGGGAAGATAAATATCAGTTGTATAATTAGTAAATTGTACAGGTCATGCATGAGGTCATCGAGAAGCCTCAAAGGTATTGGAAAATTATTAATTGGGAATTTCCTAATTAATATGGGCTCAATTAGCCTAGGAATGCGTAAGAAATGTTAGCCAGGTATAGGTAAGAAATAGATTAAATATTGGACCAAAATTGCTTAGATCAGTGCCAGATTCGAGCAGGATCATAGTGAGATAGTCAGCAGAGTGCATAGGTTTCTCAGTGAGGGAAATAGCATTGTATTTTTTCATGGTTTTGACTTTATGCAATATACAGATAGCAGGGTTTTGAGCAGTTTCTTTCCCCAGATACATCTTGTGTTGTGCGATTGATAATTTCTTTCTCTTATTTGTTATGTGATTGTGCGACTGTATTTGGTTTCCACAAATTGTAGAAAGATTCAGTATTTTTTTAGTACATTACAAGATCAAATTGAATCTTGTTGATATAATTTATACAATGTTCACTGGGATTCATATGCTCGAAGGGAAACATTGGACACATATATGTAAATAACACCCCTTGGGGGACGACATGTCACATGTTAGCATTAATGACGAAGAGGTGGAGGAAAATTCCACCTCATGCCACTGCAAATTGGATGCAAGGTTGGTTTAAGAGGCCTCTTGGGAAGGAAAACTACTTAATGGGAAAGAGGATCAAAGAGTTAAATGCATTAATGGTGAAGGAAAAGTGTAGTAGAGGGAGAAGTGAAGACCCTGGCTTATATAATCCGGCCTCGACACACAATGACGAATCTATTCACCTTCCTTCTTAGTGTCTCCCTAGTAGTTATGTCCTATTGCATGGCTTCGTGATGACATATTTGGGTGGGAAATATTTGGAGACTGAGATGGAGCGGTGGAAGAGGGTGGTGAAATTTTTATTCAAATTGCTTATGGGAAAGCTAAAACTCCTCATGCAAAGAGTGGAGTTGTTGGAGAACGATCAAGTTACCGATGTGAATCGCATGGATGCAAAATTTGAAAGCATTGAGGTGAAGAAGGATAGAAAGATAACCAAGATGGAATATGACCTTCTAAATATTAATTCTAAGTTGGTCAACAATATTTTATTTACAGAGGCCTACAAGATAATTTTTGGGTTGCCTGACACCATCCTCAATCAGCAGTAACAAAATCTCGATGTTAGAGTTGATGGTGCAGAAATGAGTAAGGGGAAAAAACTCCAACAAGGAATTCGGTCCTTCAAATCCTAGTTAATGATGTTTTGTGATGTATTGCAAATATATTTTGATTTTGGATAATTTTTGTTGGTCATATGGAAAATATCAATGTAAAATTTTAGCTCATAGGGCTCGTTGGGGCAACAAAGTTTTATTATGGTTGTACTGGGACACATAAGCAGCTCATAACACTAAAGCAAGTTTTGTCTCTCATGATTTGAATGGTTTTGTCCATGTAGCCCAAGATTTATAATCCAAAGTACCTGTTATGTTTAAAAGAAAAAAAATTAAGACGAAGACTCATGTATTGTACAAAAAATTACATCAAAGGGTTGTTAATAACCCTTAAGAAAAGAATAGACAAGTAGACAAAACATTTTGTACAATAAAGTGGCTTTATTCAGATAAATTGCAATTTAGTAAGAAATTATTTATATCTTAATAAATTTTCAACAAAGCCAAGGAGCTTGGCATAGGAAGCACGAACACAGGAACCAAGAGAAAGATGTTCAATTTGATGATGGAAACACACTTTTTATGAGTTGAAGATGCCCAACACCCTGGAAACATCGAAGGAAAAATATTTTGTCTAGGAGTGGGAAACAATACCTAGAGAAAAAACAAAAGTGGGAAACAATACCTAGAGAAAAAAACAATGTAAAACTAAAAATTAGCAACTATAGATTGAATTGGCAATTTAGTAGCACAAAAAAAAAATGAGATTAAGTTATGTTTTTCTTTTAAAAGAAATTACATGTGAACAATTTGCAAAGTTTTGAATGTTCCTTCTACTTGTGCATAAATGAAATGAATGACTATGATGAACAGAAAAAGAGTATTCTTCTAAAAGACAACAATAGTGTTGCTTGTAAATTATGAATTCACTCAAATTATTGTAGAATGGAAATATTGTAAAATAGTAATACAAAATTACAACTTAAGTGGAGGATATTGAGTAAACTCTATGTATAAGAACCAGTTTAACTACAAATAATTAAAAGACAACCACATGAATAAAATAATTCGAACACACCTAACACCATACAATTCCATTATTTCATTGTCGAAGCAACATGGCATAAACTTTGGCAATTAACATCTAAAATTAATTGCAAAGAAAACTAATAGGATATTAACCTCATATGGTAATACACAATATTACTAATTGGTACTTAGGGTTGGAAAGAAAACCCCAAACCATAATAAAATATAGCAAAGCTATTTTGTATATTAAATGATATACAAAATTCCAATTGAGGTATGAAATAATTAAAGGAACGGAGATCATGAGTATTAATACCCCATCATTTTCATTTCTATCTACAAGAATAGTAAAAAAAATTAAAAGGAAGTTGAACTGTGAAATGGCTCCATACAACCATTAATTCAAAACAATGAGATCGAATTGAAAACAATAATAAAAAGTGACTAATGGGTGTGTTAAAAGTTTTGAGGTAAGAGTTTACTTGAGGTTTTCGGTGCATGGAAGGTAAGAAATCACTTTTAGAACTGAAGTTAATCAATTGTGTAACTCTTTTAGCCAACCTCCATCTGAACTAGAGCAGAACATTATCCAAACATAACCATAATAACTAAAAAAATATGAGGAGAAACAATAAAAAAACATTACTAGATTGAAAAAAAATGTAACTATTAAACATTTTTCACTTAAAAGAAAATACTTGAATGTGAAATAATGTTATCGAATATATATAGCATTACCTCTGTTGCAAATCTCATAGAAATTAAAATTTAGCAAATGGCCATCAATTCAAAGAACTCATTGGTTTTGCTAAGACAAAAATGTCCATTAAAAACCCTTCCATACCAAAATAAAATACAAAGGTAACAAAGGGTACCCAAGTAACCCATTCTCGGAGCGCCATAAGGGTTTCAAACGAACCAAAAATGATGACTTAACATACTATGTAACACAATGAAACCCTAAACTCATCACAACTGTCAATTTAGAAAGGCAATGTTATCCTCGTTGGTGCATTAGGTCAAAAGGACCTATCGTGGAGTCATCATATGATAACACGTGTACTGATCCAGATGGATATTGGTGGCTACCTGCCTATTCCACTTGGACCACCACCATTGTTTCCTTCATTTTCCTTAATTGTAGCACAATTTACTATTTTTGGCAGTTTTTCGGGTCCTGAAGTTCCAAAGTCGTTTTGAGGCCAAAAAACAATGTTTTTTGGAAAATCACCTACAAAGGTGAGTTTTCAACTCAACATTCGCTATAAACAATTGTAGTCCTCAGATATATATTTATAACGAGGTATCGTTTACGTCAAATGGAGATCATATGCAAAATTTACAACCCCGGGAAATTGATGTACCAATTTATCCCAACGGGGCCCATAATTTGGTGTTTCATCACCTAGGGTTAGTTTTTTGGATGTTTAGGGTTTTCCATTGTTGCTCAATAATAAATAGGCCCTTGAGCCTCATTGTAACATAGTTCAGAGGCATGTAGCCGCCACATCTCTTCTCAGAGATAAGCTACCATCGCCAAAGCTAGTTTCTTTCAATTATGTCTATAAGCATTTTCAGTATTTGATATTATTGAAATGAAGTTTACTTCTGTTGCAACTCTATGTTTATGTTTAATTCAGTATTTAGTTGTGTTCCTACATAAGTTCATATTAGTGGTATCAGAGTGATCTCCTCTTTCTCAATCCTTCTTTACATGTCCCCAAAGAGGTCAAGGTATAAGGAGTTAGGGCTCGATCTGGTTGAACCTTTGCAAGATCAGCCTCGCAAACCTCGACGATCACCCATGGGGGAATAAAAGAAATATGAGTGAGCAGGAGATCCTATCAAAATATTTCTAGAGGAGGCCCTCGAGAAACAAAGGAACACGATGATGGATAACTTTGCCCAAATCCTTCAAGTACTGCCCACTAGCGACGGATATGCATCCAACAACTACTCTAGAGGCGCCACTCCTTTCAAGATACAAGTCAACTTCAACATTCCTGTATTTGAAGGCCAGATAAATGCATACGTCGTAGATATATGGTTGAATTTCTTAGAAGGGTATTTCTCAGTCCATGATTTCTTCGACCTAGAAAATATTACTTTTTAACTCCGAAAATTCCCCCCCCCCCCCCATGTCAAAGACTGGTGGGAAACCTATTGTGAGAAAAAGGACGAGAGTGATCCCTCTCTGTTCTCGGCTGCACCCACTTGGAATTCATTCTGAGATGGCATCAAAGAATAATATTACCCCATGGGGAGCTATGAGGACAAGTACATCCAATGGACCACGTTGCGGCAACAAAGGGATCAATATGTGCATGAGCTGATGAATTTGTTCCACCCTGCGCACAAAATTGGGTATTAAATATTTGGAGAAAAATTTTGTGCTCCTGTACCGCACCTATTTGCACAGATACACTCAAGATGAAATGGATTTCCTTGACATTACCTCGCATGGCACGACATATCGATATGTCGCCAAATTGAGCATAAATTTAAGCAGAAGAAGCGAGACTTTGGATACCTGTGAATCCTAAGATAGGGAAATGCGCCCCCGAACCATAGAACAAGGGGAAAATCCAAAGAGAGGCAACTCAGAACAACACCACAAAGCCAAATAAGGACACATGGAAGTGATGTGAATTTCATAACATCTCCACTCACAACACAAGCAAGTGTCGGGCCAAACAATCACTAGTGGCCGAACTGAAAGTATCCAAATCATATGCATGTTATAATTCTGAGTCAGAACTAGACAAGGGGAATGACAAAGGGAATCAAATCATTGATGTGGAACCCAGTGCCACCGTTTCCACCATGAAGCTCTAAAGGGAAAAGGTCGACGATCCAAAGGAGGGGGAGCACCTATTCCCTTCCCAGATATGGGTGAAGGGTTCTCCACTGCAATTCCTTGTCGATAGCAGAAGCCAAAAGAACCTCATTTCAGTAGAGGGCATGAAATGGCTCTTCTTATCAACCACAACACACCCACAGCCTTATACCATTGGGTGGCTTCACCAAGGAAGAGATCTCTGTGTCAGCCAGCAGTGTCACCTTCCATACAACATCAAGCCCTTCACGAATGAGGTAATGTGTGAAATTTCTCCCCTTGACATGTCTGATGTATTATTAGGCCAAAAATACTTGTGGAAACGACATGCTTTGTATGAGTCTAGGCTTCATTCTGTTATTATTACTTTGGGAAATAAGTTGTACAAGATACCAGAGGTAGAATTGCCTTCCACTGTCTCTTTGAGTACTACAAAGAAATGTAGTAAGATTATTTCCCAAACCAGGAAATATGTTTTCATTATGATTCACCCACAGGGCAAGAAGAATATTGTGGCTGCATCCTCTAAATAGGGCTCCCCTACGTGACAGCAGCAGATGGAAAAAGTCATGGAGGAATACAAGGAAATTTTCTACACTGTCAAGCCAAGCACTCCATTGATCTAACCCCAGGTGTGGCACTACCTAATGGTCATATCTATCGACGTTATGTTCTGTAAAATTATGAAATCAAGAGGCAGATCCAAGAGTTGTTGCAGAAAGGGCACATCAGGCCAAGCTACTCACATGTATTGTTTGAGGCTGGTAAAGCAACCATATTTATTGAAAGCATCCAGCATGTGCGCTAGTAGGTCCATGATATATTGGAGAAATCTAATGCCAAGTACAAGCAACGACATGATCAACATTGGGTGCCACACAATTTCCAAGTGGGCAACAAAGTTTGGTTGCATTTATGGAAAGAACGCCTAACCGGAGATCATCGAAATCTCATACCACTCCAATATGGGCCTTAAACCATTATCAAGGTTATGGGAGACAATGCATTTGAGCTCAAAATTCCCCCATTCCTTGGTCGACCCCCAGTGTTCAATGTGGATCGCCTTCGGCCATAATTTCCACCATGTTTGACACATTCGACATTGCAAAACAACTCACACCAACAGAGTTAAAACCAGACTACATGGAACAAGCCACAACTAATCAGATTGTGGACACATAGCTCAAGAACACCCGACAACAAAGGATCCAACTATATCAAGTTGTCAACACAGGCCAACTCCTTCACCGGGGCAAGTGGCTCACCAAGGACCAAGTTTTGCAGAAGTTTCCTCATCTCATGGAGGAACTCAACGCAATGGGGACCATTCCTTCCTAAGGGGGGAGGAATGATCCAGGTGGATATTGGTGGACACCTGCCTATTCCACTTTGAATCCCACCATTTTTTCTCTTAGTTTTTCAGTTTCCTTAATTGTAGCACAATTTACTATTTTTGGCATTTTTTTCGGGTCCTGAAATTTCGAACCCATTTTGAGGCCCTAAACGATGTTTTTTAGGGAAAAACCTCATTTAAGTAATCAACTCAACATTTGTAGTCCTCGTATAGATCTTTCTAACGAGATATCGTGTGCGTCAAATGGAGTTCGTATGCCAAAATTACGACCCCGAAAAATTGATGTACCAATCTACCCCAACGGGGCCCATAATTTGGTGTGTCATCTCCTAGGGTTAGGTTTTTTGATGTTTGGGGTTTTCCATTGTTTCTCAATAATAAATAGGCTCTCGAGCCTCATTGTAACACAGTTCAAAGGCATGTAGCTGCCACATCTCTTCTTAGAGATAAGCTACCATCGTCAGAGCTAGTTTCTTTCAATTCTATTTATAAGCATTTTCAATATTTGATATTAATGAAATGAAGTTGTACTTCAGCTACATATTTGCGTTTATGTTTATTATGTATTTTATTGCATTCCTGCATAATTTTGGATCATGTATATGCAAAAAAATTCAAAAGAGGTCACATAAAAGGCGTATGTAATTTGTTATAGATACCATGCCAAAGTATTATGTTACAACTTATAAATAATACCATATTCATATAACCATCTTGAACCATATGACTTTATATGGATTTGAAATTATGTGTTATAACTAAGTGATAGGTGTATTGTAATAATTATGGTTTAAAAAGGATCATGGGAATCATGTAAGTGCGTGTAACTATGTATGGAACCCTTGGGAAAATTAAGTGATGATTTTATAATCGGATTTGGAAGTATAATTGTGAGATATAGAAAATATGCTTTGATGACAAGCTAAAACCATTTTTATGGTAAACAAGGTCAAATATTAACAAAAATCAAGGAATGAAGTATACCTGATTTCAAAAGTAATAAATTTTACAACCTCGAACATATTAAGGAAAAATTAAATGACTAGATAGGAAACATTAATATCTCTTTGGATTTTATAAGAGAATGTTGAATTCTTAAGGAGGGAAAAAAAAATTCCTTACACAACAATGGGAAAGGTTTCTAATGATGAATTAGAAACATTCAAGAAAATTAGTATACTAAAGGGAAAATAGATACATTGGGAAGAGTATGTATATAGGTAGGTAAATTATATTTGTAAGGTAGAAAAAAAAGGATCGATTGGAAATGCCACTAATAAAGTGAACATGTTATTCAAAGGAACACAATTGAGTAGAAATAGTAGTCAACAAAACTCTATTGGCTTCAATTGTGGCTTCTTTAACCACATAGTTCACAAGAAAAATAAGAACTAGGAACTAAACAACTAGATAAAACTTGGGTCCTCCAGGGAATAACCTTGTATGGGAAACATACGGTTAGATAGACAAATCTTGAGTATGGTTGCTATGGTTTTAGAAATTGCAATCAACACTAAGACCAACAAGCTAATAGGCCTAATAGCGAATTCATATAATCTAATTAACCTTCACATTGTATTGATATGCCATACAACCAAAACTAAGTTTCAATGGGTACTCGGGTCCGAACACTCATCCTTCACCATCCTCCTCAAGCTATTATTCTCACCTAGATTTAGAGTACCTATAAAATTAATGAGGTAGTGCTTCTCCTCAGTCATCATAAAAAAAGCCACAAATATAGATTGAGGTGAAGTAGTCACACAATGTTGGAATCAATGCATCCCTCAATCCAATGTAGTATAATTAGCATGGAGGTGCTCTTTTGTGATACTATCTAGTTGAAAATTGAGCTCCTCTTTGGGTTTCCATGTTATCACCCTATCCAAGTACCATTTTCCTTACTGACGCAGCAGCAGCTATGGAGTCAATCAGTAATCACAATGGGTCCACAACTAACAATAAACATTCCTTTATAAAAACAAAACCAGAACTCTTTGCATCGGTCAAAGTATGCCTCACTCTTTGGACTTACGATATAGCTCTTTTATACCATTAAACACCATTTGAAAACAGCGCTTTTTATAACATTTTCATATATAGAATACTGCAAACTCATATCTGAATGATCCGATGGTTCGAAACAATTCCCCAGATTGATGAATTGCAATATGCCACCAGAGTTTAGTGTTTTACCATGCTCCGATGCATTATTATTATGACTTACAAATACAAGGTGCTCCACGTTCCGATGTGTTACTATGCGATATCATGCAATTTCAATACGCTCCACTTTCCATCTGCGCCGATGTGATATCAATTCGACGTTCACAAATCACAATTATCAAACAACTACAATTGTCAATTGCTACTCCAGCTCCGATGCGATGATTATCCTTTCGCTGTTCAAAAGCGTTCCAACTCCGACATACACTGATATAATATCAATCGGCGATTGCAATTGTTGTGATTTGATATCACCGCCGACTGTCACAGACTTCACACCTCCGATGCGATGGTTATCAGAAGTTGGAAATCGTAGTGTTTGCCATGTTACCACCTATCGTCTTAGCGATATATCACAGACCCGATGTCCCTTAAACCCAGTTAATACAACTTCGCGTCTGGTTCATTGCTATATTGGTTAATATGGAAACCTCCCCTTTTCATTTCGATGCGATACAATTCTATGGACCCAATGTCTTTCAAACTGACTTGTATATTAATTCGACTCCACTCCAAAAAATCCATGAAGTCCTTTCAGGCTATGGTTCTGTGTAAAGACTTTTCCAACAGACAAAATTTGATAACGTCGGATTCTAACAAACACAGAAATCTTACAATTTTAAATAAAAACACAGATCGAACTCATTTCAATCAATTACAAACACATCAAACTTATATCTCGTCTTACATCAATGGATACAACATTCAATTTGTTCATAATATAAGCAAAATACAGAGTCTCGGCCTTTGCCCGGTTATACATGGAATGATCTCTGTTTTTTTTTTTAACAAACACAGACCTTACTACAAATCTGAGCTCTCGCTCTACACAACCCTCACTAACTCCACTCGCTCATCCCATTTTTCTCTCATTAATCCTTCTAATAATGGCTAACAGAAATATCCTATTTTCCCTAAAGATATTAACAAAAATATCCTATCTCTTAACTCTCGGTTACACCTATTTAACAAATCTTATCACTAATCTAAACAAACTAGACTACTTGGCTTGATCTCCACGCAGGGAGGATCACTTGCCATTTATTCCCAATTTCTGTTCAGAATTAGGCCACTCTTAACTACTTACATTTAATTGAAATTAATACAAATTTAAAAATCAAGTCTCCCTCCAAACTTGTATTAGCCACAACATGTGACCATTTCATCACATTGCTGGCTAGGTCTAGATGCTCCTGCATCAGACTCCCAAAGTTTAAATTAATCATGATCTCCCGTTCATGCACTTCTGGTCTGTGTCCTCCTGGATCCCATACTTTGTAGAAATTTGCTGAATAATGATTAATTATCCACCGAGACTATCCTGATCACATACAATTCGAATTTATATGCAACACATAATCTCTTCCACTCAGATCATCAAACATGCGGAAATAAAATCAAGCGATAACACATCAAATCATCATACATATTAACACAGTATGTATGGGGAAAGCTTATAGCTGAAAACCCCGCAGCTATTGTGTATATTATAATGGAGAAATCATGTAACAAACTCAGTACAATACTCCTCACAAGTACTCGGTACTTTCTCATGAAGTTACACACAAACTAGCTCAGTTTTGAACAGGTTACTGGTTCAAAACTCACCGCCAATTGCCTTGCCTCTATTGCGAAATCCAGGCCTGTCTATATAGAGATCCAAGGTTCGAATCTCCTTGGCTTGACAGCGCAATCATCATGGGAAATTCCTCCAAGTGTGGTGCAAATCTCATGCACAAATGATGTCGCCACTGATAGCTAACTCCACCCTTTCATCTACCTCTTTCACTGGTCTCCACTGAACTGATCATGCACTGTAGTGAACTGATGTATTCTTGAGTTGAATAATGAGTTACTAATTAATGAATTAAATAATATTTAATTCACTCCACTCATAACTAATTGATTAGCTAGTTAAACTAATCTCAGCTAGTTCAACTAAAATAAACAGAACACAACTCCACTAGCTGTCTCATTAACTCCACCAAACTTCTGCCACTGAAGTCCTAACTGAAGTCAACCATGCATGTGCCATCAAACCCTTGGGAATCACGTGATTCCTCTGTCAGATGCATGAGCCACTTCTGTAGCTCGAACTGAAGTGCTCCAAGAGAGTAAACTGTTGTTTAGAGTCCAAATATTATTAAGAGTAAATAATATTTGACTTCCCTATTTTTAGGATAGGCAGTCTAAAAATAGACTTCGACCTATAGGTCCAAAAATAGAGGTCCATCTATTTTTACCAACATGACCAATACTCCAAGAATAACATACTGCAACCCCTGGACCATGCTCCTTATGTCTAAAAATAGACATAGTCTAAAAATAGACTTTGCGCCAGAATTTGCCTGCGGGCCCACTTAGTGAAGGCGACTTCATTTCACTAAGCTCCATCATCTTGCTGCATTCTCAACACTCCCTCTCAGCAAGATATGGATTATCTGCAATCCCTATCCTGCCTTTGTGGAATTCGAACTTGCTCCTGGTGAGCGCCTTCGTCAGGATGTCGGCATCCTGATCCTCCGTGGGAACATATGAAAGCATCATGATTCTCTGCTGAACACAATCTCTAATATGATGATACCAATCTGTGAAGCCATGCTGCCTCAACTGATCCTCCTGTCTGTACCATGAACCATATCCCGATGTGCCTCTGATATAGAGCAATACATGCTTTCCTGCCTTCCAAAAGAGCTTGGTAGGTTTAACCATAGCTTGCGAAAGCTGGTTAACTGCATAGCATATATCGGGTCGTGTATTGACCAGATACATAAGCGACCCCACCAACTGTCGATAGACAGTGGCATCCACTACCTCTGCTGAAGTAGCATCCTCCTTCCTCCAACCACCAGGAAGAGGAGTGTCAACAGGCTTGCAGCCTTGCATGTTGAACCTCTCCAGAATCTCCCGAGCATACTTGCCCTGAGAAACAAACAGTCCTCCACTGCGCTGCCAAATCTCCAATCCCAGGAAATAATGAAGGATGCCCAGGTCCTTCATCTCAAAATCTCGTGCAAGATCATCCTTGCATGAAAGTATCAACTGCTCGTCGCCAGTCAAAATCAGATCATCTACATACAGTACGATGATCAACAGCTTCCCCTCCACCACAATCTGGTACAGGTTTGGATCTTCCTCACTCTTGGAGAATCCAAGCCCGGTGAAGTAGCTGTCTATCCGAGTGTACCAAGCACGAGGTGCTTGCTTCAGCCCATACAGTGCTCTCTTGAGTCGGCACACATGCAACTCACTGCTGAAGATCTCAAAACCTTCAGGCTGCTCTATGTACACCTCTTCCTCAATAACTCCATTGAGGAACGCAGTCTTCACATCCATCTGATGAATGTGCCACCCCATCTGCGCTGAGAGAGCAAGGATCGTACGTATGGAAGAGTACCTTGCGACAGGTGCAAAGGTCTCCTCATAGTCAATCCCCTCGATCTGTGAAAAGCCACGGGCGACAAATCTCGCCTTGTACTTCTCCACACTCCCGTCAGCTGCCTACTTCACCTTGTAGATCCATCGCGAACCCACCACTGATTTCCCAACCGGTCTTGGGACAATCTCCCATGCACTGTTCCTGACGATCGAATCATATTCTTCGATCATGGCATCAACCCATGCGGGTTCCTCCACAGCTTCCTCAAAAGAGGATGGCTCCGTCACAACACATTGACTCGCAAGAGCCATGTATCCAGTGTACCGATCCGGTGACTGCCTCTGTCTGCGCTGTGCTGTAGGTGGTCCTACAACCTTCTCTGCATCTCGAGCCAGTCGCTCAGCTTCTGTAGTGCACATGCGCCCTCTGATGGTTGGCGCTGCATGGGTGGTTTCGTCCACCTCCTGAACTTCCTCTTGTGGCTGATCCACATCCGGAAGCTCCTCCTTAGGAACTAACAGCTCCTCATCTGCATGCAAGTGTAGCTCCCTCTCAAGCGAACACTGCATGGCTTTCTCCTCCTGAAATTTTATATCCCGTCGCACAACAGTCTTGCGACTGTCTGGCACATACACCCGATAGTTGTGAGGTGTATCGGTGTACCCCACAAATATTCCAACTTCAGCAGTTGGATCCAGCTTCCTTCTTGCATCCTTCGTCACATGCATGTAGACAGGAGATCCGAAAATCCGCAAATGGGAAATATCGGGCCTCTTGCCAGAATAAGCCTCCTCTGGTGTACTCATGCCAAGAACCTTGTGAGGACAACGGTTCTGCACATACACTGCTGTATTGCATGCCTCAGCCCACAAGTGAAGGGGTAGGCCCTGATCATGCAACATCGCCCGTGCGGCACCCACGATCGTTCTGTTCTTCCGCTCAGCCACCCCGTTCTGCTGTGGGTTATGGGGTGCGATGAGCTCTCTCCGAATCCCTTCTGCGCTGCAGAACTCCTTGAATTCAGCCGAGATGAATTCACCACCGTTATCACTCCTTAGAGCAATCACCTTCTTCCCCGACTCCTTCTCGACCAGTGCTTTAAACTCACGGAACTTCGCGAATGTATCGCTCTTCTTCTGCATGAAGAAGATCCAGCACTTTCGAGAGAAATCATCAACAAAGATCACATAATACCTGTGCTTTGCTGTCGAAGCAACTGAGAAAGGACCACACACGTCTGTGTGAACTCTCTCAGGGATCGTCGTGGCGCGACTATCCTTCTCGTGAAAGGTGGCTTTCACATACTTCCCTAAAGTACACCCCTTGCACTGATCTGACTGCGCAAGAGTGCCCTTAGGAAGCCCAGTAGAAATCTACTGCAGTATCTTCAAAGCTCCATGGTGAAGGTGGCCCAATCTCTTGTGCCACAGTTCGCCCTCATCATCCCGGCTCACCACTTCTCCCGCCTTGCATGCCATTGCTGCGCAGCCATCTACTTGCAACTGATAAAGGTTCTTGGTTCGAACCCCTATCTTCCGGGTCTCTCCATTAGTCTTACTGCGCAGGAAAGCCTTTCCTTCGCTGAAGACCACATCATACCCCTTATCTTCCAACATCGCCACAGAGATCAAGTTCTTCTTCAATCTAGGTACATGCATGACATCCTTCAACACGAAGGGTTTACCAGACTCCCTCTGAAAGGATATGGTACCGATACCAATCGCACTGTATCTACCATCATCGCCCATCTCGACATGCACGCCCAGATCTTTGTCCTCCAGATCTGAGAACAAATCCCGATCTCCCGTCATATGAAATGACGCACCGCTGTCCAAGAACCACACCGATCCCATCACACTTGAAACCAAGCATGCGATCAGTGAAAATTCAAGCTCGAACTGTGAAGCCAAAGCTTCTCCATCTGCAGATCTTCCCACTTGCTTGTTCTTCTTCTTCTTTGGACAATTGGTAGCATAATGTCCATGATCATGGCAGTGAAAACACTTCACTTTTGCCATATCCTGCTTCTTGCCCTTTGCACCAGAATGAGAGGTTTTCTTACCCTTCCCATTCTTTGCTTTGGCAACCAAAGCGCAGTTTTCTTCATCAGCTCCCTTTGATGAAGATCCATCTCGAGTAGTCCTCCTTATCTCCTCCTGCATGAGATCCGCCCAAAGGCATTCCCATCCCGGCAGCTTCTCCCGACCATTGACACTATCTTGATATGAGTGCCAAGCCTTCAGAAGACCAAGGAGAGCCAGGTCGACCATGTCCTCGTCTTCGACAGTCACCCCCACACTTCCCAGCTCATCTTTGCATTGAGTGAACTTCGTGAGGTATTTGGCGATACTGTCGCCCTTCTCCATCTTGATGTTCCTAAGCTTATCTTTGAGCGCCAGCTTCCTTTGGTCGCTCTTACTCTAGAATAGATCCGTCAAAGCTTTCCACATTAAATATGGAGTAGCCTTTCCATGCAGGCTGGATACAATATGATCCTTGACACCCTCCAACAGGATCCTTCGACATTTCGCCATCTTCTTTTGCCATGCTTCGACTTCAGCAGGATCAGTGGGCCTTTGGACATCCGTATCCATGAACTCCTTCAGACCATTATCTTCTAATACTACCTCCATGCGATCCTTCCATGCAACATAATTCGAACTGCCTTCAAGAGCATATTCGAGTCGCAAACCGTTGAAAGACATTTTCAACACCGGCACCAAGAAAACAAAACTGCTGCAAAATTTCGAATTCCACCTCAAAGCTCAACCGCTCTAGATCTGCGAGAACAAATTATTTCTAGCACAGAGATTGACTGCAAGGGGCATTTACCAGACCTTTCACTTTCCGAAGAAAGATGAATCCGGAGGCTACCTGGCCCGCATGCAGACTCTGTCTACCGAAATAAGTTTGTAATCACTGTGATGATCAATCTCTGCTTCAATAGCTTCGATACCATGTAGAAATTTGCTGAATAATGATTAATTATCCACCGATACTATCCTGATCACATACAATTCGAATTTATATGCAACACATAATCTCTTCCACTCAGATCATCAAACATGCGGAAATAAAATCAAGCGATAACACATCAAATCATCATACACATTAACACAGTATGTATGGGGAAAGCTTATAGCTGAAAACCCCGCAGCTATTGTTTATATTATAATGGAGAAATCATGTAACAACTCAGTACAATACTCCTCACAAGTACTCAGTACTTTCTCATGAAGTTACACACAAACTAGCTAAGTTTTGAACAGGTTACTGGTTCAAAACTCACCGCCAATTGCATTGCCTCTATTGCGCAATCATGGCCTGTCTATATAGAGATCCAAGGTTCGAATCTCCTTGGCTTGACTGCGCAATTGTCATGGACAAATCCTCCAAGTGTGATGCAAATCTCATGCACAACTGATGTCGCCACTGATAGCTAACTCCACCCTTTCATCTACCTCTTTCACTGGTCTCCACTGAACTGATCATGCACTGTAGTGAACTGATGTGTTTTTGAGTTGAATAATGAGTTACTAATTAATGAATTAAATAATATTTAATTCACTCCACTCATAACTAATTGATTAGCTAATTAAACTAATCTCAACTAGTTCAACTAAAATAAACAGAACACAACTCCACTATCTATCTCATTAACTCCACCAAACTTCTGCCACTGAAGTCCTAACTGAAGTCAACCATGCATGATGCCATCAAACCCTTGGGAATCACGTGATTCCTCTGTCATATGCATGAGCCACTTCCAAGGCTCGAACTGAAGTGCTCCAAGAGAGTAAACTGAAGTTTATAGTCCAAATATTATTAAGGGTAAATAATATTTGACTTCCCTATTTTTAGGAGAGGCAATCTAAAAATAGACTTCGACCTCTTCGACCTATAGGTCACAAAAATAGAGTCCCATCTATTTTTACCAACATGACCAATGCTCCAAGAATCTCAAACTAGAATCCCCGAACCATGCTCCATATGTCTAAAAATAGACTTTGCGCCAGAATTCGCCTGCGGGCCCACTTAGTGAAGGCGACTTCATTTCACTAAGCTCCATCATCTTGCTGCATTCTCAACATACTCGGTTTGATAGTCTGTCCTTGGTTACTGCTGTTGTTGTTTGTCCCTCAAGTCTCCATCCTTTATGTTGTAATGCCCCATTTGCTATGCTCTCACTATCTG
The DNA here is from genome assembly GCA_034641835.2 of Pinus albicaulis. Classification (NCBI taxonomy): domain Eukaryota; kingdom Viridiplantae; phylum Streptophyta; class Pinopsida; order Pinales; family Pinaceae; genus Pinus; species Pinus albicaulis. Next base: position 1,878,780,562 of record CM076578.1, read on the forward strand.
CTGTTGTTTTTCTCACTCTAATTCGCATTTTTCCATTCCCTTCACCTGTACCATTTCTTCTAGCCAATCTTCTCTTCTTATTTTGTCCTGTATTTGTTTTACTGGAATGTTGTAGTATGAGTTTCCATAACTTATCCAATTCTTTGTCCATTTCACTTCTCATGTGTTGAATACTATTCTCTTGCAACTGATTGTGTTCTTGAATTAGAACATCATAATCTCTGTGCCAATAACCTTCCATATACATTTCTGAAATGTACAAATGCCTTCTCCCAGGTCCTTCTTCTGGTTTCTCATTCATGACTTCATCATTCCTTACTTCAAATTCTAGCATACCTGTATCTCCACAAATTTCTTGAAAACTCAACATTTTTCCTGCTTGTTTAGCTACTTGGAATATTTCTTCCTCCAGTAACTTCATTTCTGCACTCTTAAGGATTATGGCATTATACTTGTCTACCCCTGAAATGTCACTTCCAACCTTTTCTTCGTCAATAAATTTTTGTGGTATAATAGTAATTCTCTTACTATTATTTCTTGTACTCATCTCTAGTTCAGCAGTTTCATACCATAAATTCACCACCATTTCCCCATTCTGAGGCTTTCTGATCTCACCCTCCATTAATCTGATTTGTTCTTCCGAATTAACTTCTTGGTTCAGATTGACTTCACATTGCCTTTTTCTTGCATGTAAATCTTCATCAAAATTAATCAACTCAATAGACACAAATGCTTTACCTGGCTTCCTCATCAAAAGATTCGACTTATACCACAAATCTGCCATCTCATCTGGAAGTTCTCTCAAAAGTTCTGCACAATCTTCTCTAACTGCATTGTCCGCAATATCTGTCTTTAATCCTTCTTTACTCTAGCTTTCTTCAAGATCAATGATCCTCAATGACTGTTTAATATCTACAAAGTCTTCTATATCAATCTTCAATAGCTGTCCTCTTTTAGCTGCAGTTTTAAATAGTTGTCCAATATCTACATAATTTACTACAGTTATGTTTAACAGATGTTTTTCCCTCTGCCTCACATAATTATGTTAGTTTCCTTTACTTATGACAACACTAAATAGTTGCCATACCTCAATGTATCCTTTGATTTCAATAATTCTTTTGACATCCTCCTTTTGAATTATTCTTTGAATGTCATCTAAGTGGACATCTTCCTGCACTTGGTTGTAACTTCCCTCCTTATTCTGCATATGACTATGATTAGTCATCTCTTCATCTGTTAATACAATAGTCTTCAATAACTGTTTGTCTTTCCTCAAGTCGATATGACCTGCAAACACACAACAACCTTCAGTTTTCAAAATACAATACCTTCCATTTTCTTTTGATGCTTCAAGCACCAATCCTCCATCATAGATCTTTTGGATTTCAGCGGATCCTTCTTGCTGCGACTCCATTTCTCTGAGTCTTTCCTTATTTAACAAATCAATATGAATTTGTTCAAGTTCCCTGAACTCGTTCATCAGCTTGCTATTCCACCTCTGTTGCAATAGCTTCCACTTTACCCTTTTCTTCAGTCTCCATCTGTATCTTCGGTCTTCACTTGTCTTTCTTTGTACTGCTAGACCAATTTCTGGTTCTTCATTTTGCTGCCAGTTTCTATACTTCTGCAATTTAATGCCTTCCTCAAATTCACTCTTATGTAGCTGATCATTCCTTCCAAATTGTTGGTTACTTCCATATTCATCTTGCTGAATTAATATTTCTATCTCCTTCATGCCTCTGAGGACATAACTTCCTTGTTGCTCCTAATCTTTCATCTCACCTTCAAATAATCGCTGCTCAATTTCTCTGATTTCAGCATCATATTTATTAATGTTGTCTTCCACACCTTTTCCTCCATCAGGTTCTGTAAGCTTCGTTTCTCCTTTAGGTTCCTTGAGTAATCTCTCCAAGAATTCTATTTCCTTGTGAAATCTCTCCAGCAGTTCATCACAATTTCCATTCTCAGCTTCATTCTTTTCCTAGCAATCCTCCTGAGTTGACCTGTTTTCTACATTATCATATTGCAAGCATCTTTCATCAATTCCATTAAACAAATTCATTGGTTTACCTTCTTGTAGTACCACTATGGAATTTTCATTAGACTTCTGGTCTATATCAACCTCATCTGACTGTTTCACACCAAACAGGATTTCATCTATGAACTCCTTCTGTTGCAATAGATCAACGCCTTCTTCCTCTAAAAGGGATTCTCCATCATACTTCACCTCAAGATCTTCATTCCTATTTGTGACAATTTCATCAGACTGTCCATCATCCTCTGCATCTCCTGCAAACATACACAAACTATAAGAATTAAAATCACAAGGTTTGATTGCCTCTTCTGCTTCCCTTGTCAACATATCTTCGAATTGTTCTGAACTATGACAACAGTCCATGAGATCTTCAGCTGACCTTTCATTATCCTCTTCCCCCAACATTTCACCTTGTTCTGGTCTACAAATGGAAACTTCCATTTCTACTTCTGCTTCTCTGATTCCCTCTTGAGCACTCAATATCTGCTCAATCTTTCTCAATTCTTCTATTATCTCTAACTTCACTTGTTGATTTCTCTTTTCTCGTAGCCTTTGCCACTTTGCTCTTTTCCTCATGGTCCAACCATTCTTCTGGTCTTCAACACTTCTCTGCAGCATCTTCATCAATATTCCAATCTGGAAATCTATCTCAGCTTTCTCTCTGTCAAACTCTTCTTGACTCGTCCTCATGCCATTTGCTTTGGCATCTTTCCTTCTGCTGTGGCTTCTTTTTGAACTTCTGCTATGACTATCTGTAGTAATTTTCTTCTCCTCTCTTTCCATGAGCTCCTCACTCCTCTGCAACAAGCCTCTGCAATAGCAAGTCCTCCTTACTGTGATCTTACCTCACTAAGCTCTCCTCACTCAGTATTTTGGTAAGCACGATCCTCTATCTGGAACCTTCTCTTGAGAAACACCTTTGCTCCCTCTAGGCTTCTGCAATCTCTCACTCTCTCTTTCGAAAACACTTCAATTGTCCTCTTTGTCCAATCTCTTGTTGGATTCTTCAGGTTCACTGCCACTTCTAAGGGCTTTCCCTACTCTGCTTTTAAGAACACATCTGGTTCTTCTCTCACAGCTTCTCTTGGTCTATATTGCTGCAGTCTTCACTCTTTCTTATGCTGTCACCTGTTTTTTGAATGGATTTCCTCTGTCTCTTTCATATGCAAGTTCTACTACAATCTCTAAGAACTTCCCCAAAATTTCTTCTATAGTTCACTGCTGTAATCTGGTGCCAAACTTCATTCATTCAACATGCTACTATTTCCATACCTCTGTAGTCTTAAATTTTCATAAGCAAACATCTCTTCACATGAAATTTCTTCCTTTTCCTGCTCTGATACCAAAATTGACGCAGCAGCAGCTATGGAGTCAATCAATAATCACAATGGGTCCACAACTAACAATAAACATTCCTTTATAAAAACAGAACCAGAACTCTTTACATCGGTCAAAGTATGCCTCACTCTTTGGACTTACGATATAGCTCTTTTATACCATTAAACACCATTTGAAAACAGCGCTTTTTATAACATTTTCATATATAGAATACTGCAAACTCATATCTGAATGATCCGATGGTTCGAAACAATTCCCCAGATCGATGAATTGCAATATGCCACCAGAGTTTAGTGTTTTACCATGCTCCGATGCATTATTATTATGACTTACAAATACAAGGTGCTCCACGTTCCGATGTGTTACTATGCGATATCATGCAATTTCAATGCGCTCCACTTTCCATCTGCGCCGATGTGATATCAATTCGGCGTTCACAAATCACGACTATCAAACAACTACAACTGTCAATTGCTACTCCAGCTCCGATGCGATGACTATCCTTTCACTGTTCAAAAGCGTTCCAACTCCGACATACACTGATATAATATCAATCATCGATTGCAATTGTTGTGATTTGATATCACCGCCGACTGTCACAGACTTCACACCTCCGATGCGATGGTTATCAGAAGTTGGAAATCGCAGTGTTTTCCATGTTACCACCTATCGTCTCGGCGATATATCACGGACCCGATGTCCCTTAAACCCAGTTAATACAACTTCGCGTCTGGTTCATTGCTATATTGGTTAATATGGAAACCTCCCCTTTTCATTCCGATGTGATACAATTCTATGGACCCAATGTCTTTCAAACTAACTTGTATATTAATTCGACTCCACTCCAAAAAATCCACGAAGTCCTTTCAGGCTATGGTTCTGTGTAAACACTTTTCCAACAGACAAAATTTGATAACGTCGGATTCTAACAAACACAAAAATATTACAATTTTAAATAAAAACACAGATCGAACTCATTTCAATCAATTACAAACACCTCAAACTTATATCTCATCTTACATCAATGGATACAACATTCAATTTGTTCATAATATAAGTAAAAGACAGAGTCTCGGCCTTTGCCCGGTTATACATGGAATGATCTCTGTTTTTTTTTTTAACAAACACAGACCTTACTACAAATCTGAGCTCTCGCTCTACACAACCCTCACTAACTCCACTCGCTCATCCCATTTTTCTCTCATTAATCCTTCTAATAATGGCTAACAGAAATCTCCTATTTTCCCTAAAGATCTTAACAAAAATATCCTATCTCTTAACTCTCGGTTACACCTATTTAACAAATCTTATCACTAATCTAAACAAACTAGACTACTTGGCTTGATCTCCATGCAAGGAGGATCACTTGCCATCTATTCCCAATTTCTGTTCAGAATTAGGCCACTCTTAACTACTTACATTTAATTGAAATTAATACAAATTTAAAAACCAAGTCTTCCTCCAAACTTCTATTAGCCACAACATGTGACCATTTCATCACATTGCTGGCTAGGTCTAGATGCTCCTGCATCAGACTCCCAAAGTTTAAATTAATCATGATCTCCTGATCATGCACTTCTGGTCTGTGTCCTCCTGGATCCCATACTTGGTTTGGTAGTCTGTCCTTGGTTACTGCTGTTGTTGTTTGTCCCTCAAGTCTCCATCCTTTAGGCTGTAATGCCCCATTTGCTATGCTCTCACTATCTGCTGCTGTCCTTTCCACATATTTCGCTGCTGTTTTTCTCACTCTAATTCGCATTTTTCCATTCCCTTCACCTGTACCATTTCTTCTAGCCAATCTTCTCTTCTTCTTTTGTCCTGTATTTGTTTTACTGGAATGCTGTAGTATGAGTTTCCATAACTCATCCAATTCTTTGTCCATTTCACTTCTCATGTGTTGAATACTATTCTCTTGCAACTGATTGTGTTCTTGAATTAGAACATCATAATCTTTGTGCCAATAACCTTCCATATACATTTCTGAAATGTACAAATGCCTTCTCCCAGGTCCTTCTTCTGGTTTCTCATTCATGACTTCATCATTCCTTACTTCAAATTCTAGCATACCTGTATCTCCACAAATTTCTTGAAAACTCAACGTTTTTCCTGCTTGTTTAGCTACTTGGAATATTTCTTCCTCCAGTAACTTCATTTCTGCACTCTTAAGGATTATGGCATTATACTTTTCTACCCCTGAAATGTCACTTCCAACCTTTTCTTCGTCAATAAATTTTTGTGGTATTATGGCATTATATTACATGAGAATTCTAGCCCTTTCCATGTTAGAGATAGGACTTTAATATCTAGAAATATAATAATAGTATGATTAATATTGTTAAATAGTGAGTTGTTGGGCACAACCCAACTTGGCCTAGATTTTGATGAAAACTCCGCATTTTGAGGAGCGGAGTGCAAAGTGGACTGCGCAGCGGAGCATTTTAGATATACCACGCGGTATCTTAAGGGCTTCGGGGTGGGTCAAAGCCCATCCTTTTTGTAAGGGGTTTCAGGTTATAATTGCTTGTTTTGTGGAGTCAATGGTATTTTGTCGATGAAATAATATATAAAGGAATATAATGCTATGTTAGAATCAATAATGTATCATTCCATGGTTAAGGGCAAGTCTTTGTAATCTATAGTTTGTAGCGAAGGAAAGGCTCTGCAGCTAAGTGTGCAGAGACCTTGGAAGTGTCTATAGTTGTGTGCGCAAGTCAGAGAGTTGATTGTAATCGAAGATCCATCTTAATAAAGAAGCAAGTTTTGGGATGATATTTTATGTTTTATGTGTTTCATGTACTTATTTTCTTAGTATATATCATTGTGAAGTAGTTATTACAATTACATGTTAGAGCAACGCAGTATTGGTATACGATGTGATGTTATGTGATTAAGTGAATGTGTGAAGTAATTTATGAAGTTGTAAGGTAGAAAACATAAGAATACCACATTGTGCAGTCTCTCAAGGCTGCAAAAACCTGGTTCTATAACCACCCATATTCACTTCGGGTGAAATTGTGATCTGCTTGCAGGTCGATGCTGAAAGGGCCATTGATCAAGGGTTTTGTTGGTGCATAGTATAGATCGAACCTGGGTCAAGCCCAAAGGAGCCAAAAAATGGTTCTGTTGTTGAGACCAAGATCTATTTGAGGGATATGTGGATGTGGCACCCACAAAGAAGGAAATTCAATATTTGATAGTACAGAATGAGCGAGAATTTGCAGATCAAGAGAACATAAACCCTCATTTGGCATCTGAAGCTTAGTTACAAAGGTATCTTTTCACAAAGTAGTACAAATTTTCTTCAGATCATTCCCTAGGGAATTGCACGAGTGCATATCAAGGTTGACTAAAAGGAAGGACTGCTTTAAGAATGACAAACCTACATTGTGGACTCCTAAGCTGATACAACGAATCCAAGGCATTAACAACAAGATCTCAAGGGCTGTCTATTTCTGGATTGATAACATCTCAGGAGGTTTCATTACTGAGTTCGCAGTAGACTCGACTGTGTCCTACAGCAAAGCAGAGCGAATATTCTTCAAAGGACAGCAAGGTAAGTACTTGAAATATTTGAAACTCTAGATTAATATGCATATGTGTGAAAAGGGAGTTTTACTAATGCAATCAAATTGCTAGTTTATTTATGTTTGGAGGAATAAGTAAATTTGAGCAAGAAGTCGGTACAACGCAAAGTGGAAAAAGGTATATAGTAGATACCAAAAAGATATATCGCGAAGAAGACCCAAAGACCTTCATAGAGGCTAATTATAGTCCTCTGCTGAGTGAATATGGAGGTGAAAAAGAAGAAAACTACCCAGAGAACTCTCAGGAAACTTCGCAGTATACCCCTTTCCAGCCTGAAAGTTCGCCGAAGCCAGAATCCAGTAGTAGTTAGGGTGTTGGTGGTCTCCTTGCTCCCCCTACCCCTCATACCCCCCACCCCCCTACCCCTACCCCTTACACCCCAAAGAGAGGTATGGCAGATGATATTAAGCTACCTGTTTTCAGAAGAACTTGGTTAGAGGATCCAGAACAGTTTTTGTTTCTAGCCGAAGCTATATGGACAACGAAGCAGATCAATGATAAAGATATAAGGAAGGCGCAGCTCGTTACGACGTTGCGAGATAGAGCACTGACACGGTACATGAAGTATTCGACTAATTAGACTGGTACATTTGCAGACATTAAGAAAGCATTGATGCACGAGTTCAAGAAGCCGAATTTTGAATCACAGTGTATTACTGAGTTAAAGGAGATCAAGCAGAAAACTATTGAGTCAGTGTGGGAGTTTGATCAAAGATTTAAGGTCTTATTGGGTCAAGTAAGCTTCAACATACCTATGTAGCAGCATAAGGAATAGTTTATAGCCACATTGCTACCACATATCAGGTTGCTATTAATGCAACAAAATATAGCAACTCAAGCAACACTATTACCGATCAAATAGGTAACTTGACCTCAAAATGGGAACTCTAGCCCAAAAAGACTCTAAAAACATGAAAAAACACCCCAAAAACAAAAAGTGTGTATTCCAGAACGCACTTCGTTTTTTTTTAAGGTCAACTTTCAACATTTTATAAAATTATGGTAAAAACAAAATTTCATTTTCAAAAGGATTGAAAAACACAATCAAAACAAAATAAGTTGATACGAATAACAAAAAAAAATATTTGTGTCATACTTTTAGCATTTTTAAAAATAGAAATAACATTTTTTAATTTTTAAAATTCAAACATTAAAAAAAAAAAAACCTAAAATTTAAGAAAAAAAATAAATTTAAAAATTAAAAATATTGAAAAGCTTAAAATTTAAAAATATATGAAGATAAAAAAAATAAAAACAAAATAAAAATTTTAATTCAAACATTAAAAAAAAACCTAAAATTCAAGGAAAAATAAAAAATTAAGATTAAAATTTAAAAAATATAGAAATTAAAAAATAAAAATATTAAAAAAAATAAAAATAAAAGAAGAAGAGGTTCTAAAAAAAAAAAATTATAAAAAGTAAAATATGAAATTAAATTTAAAAAAGAAAAAGAAAATGCTTAATAAAAAAAAAACATTATTTAAATTAAAAGTAAAAAAATGAAAAATTAATTAAAAATAAAAAATAAAAATAAAATACAATGAAAATATTAAATTTAAAACAATATATATTAAAAAAAAAAAAAACTATAAAAAAAAAATTAAATTTAAATTATAAAAAATAAAATATATATATGAACTTAAATTAAAAATATGTATATATATCGATTTATTAAATTTTAAAAAAGATTAATATTAAAATGTTAAATTAAATTTAAAAATTAAAAATATTAAATTTAATAAATAAATGAATAAACAAATAAATTTTGAAAGAAAATAAATTTTAAATATAAAAGAAAAGAAAAAACATTGTTAAAAGACAAACTTTAAAAACTTTAAAATCAATTGAAAATGGAAAATTGAAAAAAAAAAATATATATATATATATATATATATATATATAATAAATTAAAAATTAAAAAACAAATTAATTTAAAAAAATTAAGTTTAATTTTAAAAAAAATCTAATTTTAAATACCCGATTTTAATTGAAATAAAAAAATATAAAAAATTTATGTAATTAACAAACAAAAAATAATAAAAAAGTAAAACATTTATAAAACAATATTAAATCCAAATAAATTTAAAAAAATATATAAAAATTATTAAATTTTATAAAATTATATTAAAAAACTAAACGCAAAACTTAATAATAAAGAAAAATTATAAAATTTTAAAAAAATAAAAATAAAATAAAAAGAAAGAAAAAAGAAGAAGCAAAATTTAATAAAAATTATTAAAAATAATAATAATAATAAAATTAAAACAAAAAAAATAATAAAATTATAAAAAAAAAACAAAACAAAACAAATTTTATTTTAAATAAAAAAATTAAATTAAAAAAATAATAATAATTTTTTGAGAGAAAATTAAAAAAAAAACACACACACACACAGAGAACGGGGTGGTGGTGGTGGGCGCAGTGGTGAGGCCGACTAGGCCGCCCGACTGGCCCCCGACACCCAGCGAGCGGGCTGTGCACCCAACAGGGGCCGTGAGGCCGGCTGGGCCGCCCCCATGGCGTCGTCCGGCCGGCCCCCGGCACCCAGCGGGCGGGGTCTATGCGCAAGCCCGCCCGCTGGGCACCGGGGGCCAACCGGGCGACGCCACGGGGGCGGCCCAGCCGGCCTCACGGCCGCCCGCCGCCCGCCGCTCCCACCACCCCATTGTTTTTTTATATATATATATTTATTTCAAATTTTTTTTTAATTTATTTTTTTTTTATTTAAAATAAAATTTGTTTCGTTTTTTTTTTAATTTTGTTTTTTTTGTTTTTTTTTTTTGGTTAATAATTTTTATTAAATCTTGCTTTTTTTTAATTTAATTGATTTTTTTTTAATTTCATAATTTTTCTTTATTATTAAGTTTTACGTTTAGTTTTTTAATATAATGTTATAAAATTTAGTAAATTTTGTATTTTTTTAAAATTTATTTGGATTTAATATTGTTTCTTAAATGTTTTATTTTTTATTAATTTTTTTTTTTTTAATTACATAAAATTTTTATATTTTTATATTTCAATTTTTAAATTAAATTTTTTTTAATTTTTTATCTATATTTTAATTTTGTAATTTTAATTATTATTTTTTTTTTTTACAAACTAAGTGATGAGAAATATTAATCAACTGGTCAAAATGCCGATTTGACACATAATGATCAAAATGCCAGATTTCGGATTACAATGAGAGGGGGGAGGGCCCAGGAAGTATCTATAGCCAATAGTGCTATGAGACTTGTGGACAGCTTCCAGCTCTTTTTGACTACAATTATGCACTCGATTTTTGTGATTTCCCCTAGCTTAAAAATACAAACAAACTGATTCAATAGAAAGCAGTAGAACATTTAAACTGGCAGATTATGGAATTGGATCCCATGTTTCGTCCTCGTCTCGAATTATTGCTCCAGCAGAGATGAGGACAGCTTTATTTGCTTCAAGGTCTGCTTCTTTGTTGTTTTCTCTCAACACATGATAGTAGCTCAACTTTTTAAACAATTTCCCCAAAGTCCTGATTCTGGATATCAGCCTTGCCAATCTAAGATCCCGGGGGGAAGAGTTTGTCACCATAATTTTGATTATCACCTGGGAATCCCCAAAAACATTAACCTCCTTGATTTCTAGATTCAAGAGCGATTTAAGGCCTTGAAGGAGGGCCAGAGCCTCAGCTTGAATGCTGGTGTTGATCCCCAGACCCCATGCAAAATTGTGGATCAAAACACCTTCAGCATTTTTTACAATACCACCTGCTCCAGCTCTTCCTGGGTTGCCCTTTGAAGCCCCATCGAAGAAGAAAGAGTGCACCTGCTGCTTGGAGATCCATTCTTGAAACTCAGCATTGTTCTTCCCCCTTATTTGCCAATCTTCAATGAGAGAAGTGTTGCTGGTGGCTTGAAGAAATTGCAGATTTAGGGAGGTACCCCAGACTGAATCTAATTGAGTAAGGTTTGAGGCATCTTTTTGATTGTCCAAGCTTTCCTTTAATTGGAATTTTATCTTGGCCGCCACCACCTTAACATCGTGCTTAGTATCTCTAAAGATTCTGCTATTTCGCTCAAGCCAGATCTGCCAGCAGCAGATTTTGGGGAGGACAGACCATGCCTTTTTTATCACTTTGTTTCTGGGAGGAGGTTCGGGGTAACTGTTCTGCCAATTTGCAAAGAGATTAGGAATAGTGGTGGGAAGGACAAATTTGGGGTTCCAGTAATCCATCAGCTCACTCCAAACCTGCACAGTGAATTTACAATTCAAGATCAAGTGTGTGGCACATTCCACATTTTCTCTGCACAATGAGCACTTGGACGGACCATGGAAACCTCGTTTCTGCAGTTTGTCATCTGTAAGAATTTTCTTGTGGCAAAGAAGCCAACAGAACATGTCGATTTTAGGCAGAGAGTGCAGACGCCAGATCGCAGTCCAAGGGGCAGGGTCCGGGGGGACGTGAGGCCTCAAGGTGAGCTTTGCGTAGCCTTGGGCTACCGTGTAACCTGCAGCCAACACACCCCACCCACGCGAATCTCTTCTGCGCATATGAGTGGGGGAAATACCATTCAGCATGGAGCGAAGACAATTGCAATCCTGGAGGAGCTCCGGAGGCACGTCGAAGAAATTCCATCCTGCCCAATGTGTCCCATCCCACAAGGAGATGTCCCACAGCGTAGTTTTCCCAGCAGAAGTCAACCAACAACGAATCGCGTTCAAAGAGGAACAGTCACCAATTGGATCGCGATCCAGAATTCGATCTGTCCAGATATTTATCTTCTTACCATTTCCTAGAATCCAGTAGGCGTTGGCGCTGATCAGGGGGGCAGCTTTGGAGCAGAGTCTAGCAAAGGGAGAGGAGCCTTGGGGGAGAGGACCATCTAGGCATCTGAGCCTCTTTCCTTTAAAATATTTCTTCCAGAGTGCTAATTGGGCCCAGCAAGGCTTGGGCGCAATGATTCTCCAGAGCAGCTTGGCACCCATGGCTATGTTCTGAAGAGAGAGATTCTTGAAGTTTAGCCCCCCCCTCCCTCAGCGGTTTGGAGACGGTCTCCCAGTTAACTAGATGGAATTTCCTCTCATTTTGTTTGCCCCCCTTCCAAAAGAAGTTTCGAATAAGCTGTTCCATTTTCAGAAGGATGCCAATTGGAGCTAATAGAACAGAGAACTGAAAAAGGGGGAGACTGCAAAGGACAGCTTTAATGAGGACAGACTTGCCCGCAATATTGAGCCAGGTGAGCCCCCAAGCCTGGAGCTTATTTTTGAATTTTTCCACTTGGGGGAGCCAATCCTTACTATAGGCCCTCTTGAGGAATATAGGAAGCCCAAGGTATTTGAAAGAAGTCCAAGCTGGAGAGGCTGCAAAGCCAAAACATCTTGCAATGGAGCTGAGCAAGCTGGGAGGAGTATTCCAGCTGTAAATATGACATTTCCCCTTGTTGAGGTTACTTCCCGACATCATACAATAATCATCTATAGCTTCTTTAAATCTGTTGGCTGAGTGTAGAGTTGCAGCCCCCAGCAGTAAAGTATCATCCGCGAAGAGGGCATGGTTGATGCTTTTAACTCCTCTGGCAATGCAAAGCCCTGTGATCTCCTGCTCTTGCATTTTCTTGTTTAGATAGAAACTGATAACGGAGGCTTGAAGGACGAACAGAAGAGGAGAAAGAGGGCAGCCCTGTCTTAGTCCTCTTGAGGCTTTGAAGAATTCAGCTGCTCTACCATTAACAAGGGGAGCAATCCAACGCTCTGAGATACAGGCCCGAATCCAGTTTATAAAGTTCTCCCCAAATCCAAATTTTTTCAGAACATTCAAAAGGAAGCAATGCCTGACTCGATCGAAGGCATTAGCTAAGTCCAGTTTGACAACCATACCTCTTTCCTTACGCTGCTGACTTGAGAGAATTGCCTCTTGAACCAAAATGAAATTGTCCACTAGCTGCCTACCGTGAATAAAGCCCCCTTGATTTTCAGGAATGATTGTGGGGAGAAGATATTTCAGCCTGTGTGCTATTACTTTGGTGATCACTTTATAACCAATGTTGCAGAGAGAGATGGGGCGAAATCTGTTGAAGGAGTTGGCGCATTTCTCCTTGGGGATAAGGGCAAGGAACGCAGAGTTTGTGCTGCCTCCTAATTTCTGACATTCTTGGGATTTTTGAACCATTTTGCAGAGATCTTTTTCCACAATGTGCCAACAGGATTGCAGAAATCTGGCGGTGAATCCATCCGGTCCTGGTGCTTTGTCAGGATCCATGGCAAAGAGAGCATTCTTGACCTCAGCCTTGGTGACTTTGGCTTCTAGAAGATGGTTCATCTCAGCAGAGATTGAAGGAGGGACCCAGTCCAGAAGATCAGAATTTTGAATCAGATTCACATCCTCACTGTACAACTTCTGGAAGTGAAGAAAAGCTGCTCGTTTAATGCTTGCAAAGTCTTTATGATTGGAATTGTCATCCTTAATCTCAGATATGGTGTTGAAGCATTTTCTGGCTTGAGTTTGCTTGTGAAAGAAAGAGGAATTTATGTCTCCCGCTTTGAGCCATAGGCAACGAGACTTAATCCTCCAAAACTCTTCTTCTGCCAGGCAGGCTTTGTGGAAGTGTTGTTGGAGTTGAATCTCCTTATCGAGGATTTCTCTAGTTACATATGCCTCTTCCAAAAGCAAGTGGTGTGCTTCCAGTTGACTTTGGAGATTTTTCCTTTCAGCTGCTGGGTTAGGAAGAGTTTTGGCCCAACATTTTAAGGTAGCTTTCGTTCTTCTGAGTTTTTCTTCCCATACGAAGAAGGGTGATCCATTAACTGGCTGAGACCAACTTTCTTTGACAATCTGCATGAAGTTGGCTTCCTTGACCCAGAGGGGGCTAAATCTGAACGGAATGGGGCCAAGGTCGGGGTGAGCCCGGAGATCAAGCTTGATAGGCTTATGATCAGATATGCTGCAAGGAAGGATTTGCATACTAGCATCTAAACCAAGCAATAGAAAGGAACTTTGAACAAAAAATCTATCCAGTCTTGTTGCTATGTGACCAGGGCCTACTCTTTTGTTTGACCAAGTGAACTTACCTGAAGAGGGCTTGATGTCCAGCAAATCCCAATCTTGCAGAAGATCCTCTGCCCATTCCCTTGCCGGATCTCGCACAATGCAGCCTTCTCTCTTTTCAGAGGAGTGCAATGTGAGATTGAGGTCACCTGCAATAATGATGTTGTCAAGGTTCCCTAAATCTGCTTGGTTTCTTATAGAGTCCCAACAGGCCTTTTTTTCTCCAGCATTGACCGGAACATAAACATTAAAGAGACAAAAGTATTCTTTAGTGTCAAGATGCTGCATTTTTAGGAGCAGCCAGTGAGTGTTTGAAATTTCAGAGATTAACGAGAACTTGCTATCATTCCAAAGAGTGCCCAACCCTCCAGAGGCTCCTCGGGCTGAGACATCTTTTGCTTTGCTTTTACTCCAGATTCTTTTACTTGTTTGGAGGAAGTCTGCTTCCTCCATCTTAGTCTCCTGGATAAGGAATATGTCCGGGGCTTCTATTCTTATTAAGTTTCTTGTTGCCTCTTCCTTGATCTTGCTCCCCATACCCCTACAATTCCAGGAGATTATTTTCATTATTTACCTTTGTTCTGCTGGGCTCCCTTGGAGCCTAGGGGCTGGCTTCTCACCATCTTCGTCTTTTTTGCTAGTAGTTTCTCCAGTGTTGGCTGGCTGCCCTGTAACTTGTCCTTGTACGTTTCCTGCTCTCTTTTCTCCCGATCTGTTTTGCGACCTCTTGTGGATCTCCTGACAGAGGCCTGAGAGTCGCCTATTTCTCCTTCCTCCTCCAAATCTTCCGACTCTAGGTCCTCTTCCTCGACGCCAACAGGTGTTCCTTTTGAGCTTTCTGCAACACTTGCGTCTTTGGAAGACACAGAGAGGGTCTCTTTGACCGGGGATGCTGTCTTTTGAACCTCCACCTCCTGGGTGTCCTCTTGGTGCGAGCTTAAGAGTTCAAACTTGTTTTCAGGAGCGGGCTTAGACTGGAACTGCTGAGAAGAGGCCTGTTGGGGACCTTTGCCACTAGGGCCTCCCGGCTTTTGAACCTTATTGGAGGTTTTGGTGCGCTTGACTTGATTCCATCCGTCCTCCTTCCCTTGCACATCCTCCTTGTTGGATGGACAGCCTCTGGCGAAGTGGCCATAGACATGACATTTCCGACATTTGAAGGGCAGCTGCTCATAGTCCAGTTTCTGCACGTGTGTCGAGCTTCCGACTTTGATTTTGATGGCCTCTGGTAGCCCAACCTCAAGATCTACTTCCACGCAGATCCTAGCACAGTCATACTGGTCCTTGTTGTTTGCTCGATCGATGAACTTCCCAAGGGCATTTCCAATATGGATCAGAGAATCCCAATTCCAGCAGTGAACTGGGAGATTTGGGAGTCTAACCCACACCGGGACTGCTTTGGGCACATCCACAGCAGGATCGAAGTCAGGAGTCCACTTATTTAGGTATAAACCCTGGGGGCCCATGAAGTAGGGGCCGTTCTGGAAGATCAAATCTTTATCATCTTTGGAAGTGAACTCGAAGAGAAAGTAACCTCTTCCCAAAAAATAAGAAGTGACGCTTTCTTTGATCAGAGGCGCCCAGTTTATGTTGACCCAGCTCTCAGTGGTTTTGGGAGAAGGCCAAAGCCCTGTGAACTGGCCTATGAGAGCTCGTTCAGACAGTGATAAAGCAACCTGAATCGGAGTCTCTGCTGGGAGAGAGATCTCAGGTATTTCATCCATTTTCTTAACAAATTTCGCAGCTTCCACATTCTTCTTCTTAGGAAGCCCTGCCAATAGGCGATCGAAAGCCTCAGCAGCAGAGGGCGGGGGAGGGGGACGAGGCCCCTGGGGAGAGCCCAGCCCCTCCATGGGCGCGGGCCCTAGCAAGAACGCGGCCCAGATCTATGCGCAGTCTTCGGATCTAAGCCTAGTCATTGACCCGATACAGCAGAGGCGTGGCAGGAACAGCAGGCCGCAACAGGAGCAGCAGGCCCTGCGAGGGCAGGCGCAGCGCAGGGGCACACAAAGACTTGAAGGACCTCAACCAAGCAGCGGCAGAGGCAGAGGGCCCTGCCAGAGCAGGCGCAGCCGCAGAGGCTGCAGCGCGCAGGGAGAGCAGCTAGGGATTGTAGGGTTTGCAGCGCGCCCACTCCGGAGGTTTTCTTTATTTTAATTTTTTTTTTAATATATATATATATATATATATATATATATATATGGTTTTTTTAAATAAGTTAGAAAAAAATGTTTTTGATGTTTTTTTTTTTTTTTTTGGGGTCAATTTTTGATTTTTTTTCTTTAAATTATGTGTTTTTTTTTCAAATTTTGTCATTTCCTTTTGATATAATTTTCAAATATTTTTGTTTTTTTTTTATTTATTTTTGTTTAAATTTTTTATTTTTACGAGCTATTTTTGTTTTTTTTTTACATTTTTATTGGTTTTTTTTTTATTGTTTTTATATATATATTTTTTTATCTAAGTTTTGTGTTTTATTACCAACATGAAAATCACCACTCTAAAAAAAAAATGTTGATGCAGCATCAATACGTTTCAAAATTAGCATGAAAATCACCGCTCTAAAAAAAAAAAAAATTGATGTTTCATCAATACATTTCAAAATTAGCATGAAAATCACTAACATTTTAAAACAAATATTCATACTTCATAAATAAAAATATTAAAGTGTCAAAAATGTGCACAAAAAAAAAATGGTGATTTGCATCACCACTTTTCAAAATCGGGTGCTTTTTATGCTACCAAAAAAAAGTAGGTAACATTGCGGTTACCTATTTCATCGGTAACATTGTTAAGCCAAAGCTCTGGAAACTGTGATGAAGTTGGAAGCTTCGCCTATAGGGGACACTAATGCAGGTATGCAATAGATGCAGAGTCAGCTAGCGAACCTGACCTTGCAATTGCAAGATATCAATAAGGGTAAAGAAGTCAGAGAAGAAGTGTGGTGTACAAAATTCAAATCATAGGGCCATTCTAACGAAAAATGCCTTGTTTTTAGGGATTACATGGCTAGTGGAGCACCTAATCCTTTAAATACAAGATCCAGCCTGTGGTGCGAGATTTTCTATTCAAGTCCTCTTGGATTCCTTGGATGTTGACTGCTTCTTTCCATGGTTGTACTTCCCATGGTCTCTTCCTTTTTCTTTCTCAACATAATTTTATTTCATTCCCAGGAACTTCCATAGTGCAGTTCCTTGATAATGTACAATCAGCTCATATTCCATATGAGGATATATTATGTTGATTTCATCTAGTGTGAACCATGCATTTCGACATATTTTAGAGGAGGAGATTCCTTTCCTTTGATCATGCTCCTCAGTTTTGAAGATTGCAACAAGAAATAGTGAAAGTGGCATCCAGAAACATCATTCCTTGATCCTAGTGAAAAATAATCACCTAAACAAGGTGGGACCCACACAGGCTATTTTTAGGTGTATGTCTATTTTTAGAATGGTGAGCATATTCTAAAATTAGCATGTGGAAATTATATGCACTAAGCATGCATATGTCCTTGATTCACCTGATCTCACACTATTTAACTTTATGCAAAATACTGAATCAATTCCACTTGTTAATCTTTTGCGAAAAAATTAATTGCACACACATGTGAAGCATAAACAAAAATAATCGATCGCACATAACACAATTTTTAACTGGGAAAGCTTGAAGCTGAAAACCCCAACTATATATTATGTAACATGGAGATCATATGACAATCTCATACAAACATACAAAGCTTATCACAAGATCTCAGTACAGTACAATCGTCATACACTAATCAGGACCAATCTTGCAAATCCATGCACCGATCTTTGCCTCCTGCTAGCCTGCCTCCACTGCGCAATCTCTGCTGAAGAATAGCTTTGAATGAATTCGAATTACCCTTGCCTTGACTATGCAATCCTCATTGGAAACTCCAGTGTGTGTGTGATGCAATCAATGCATCACTATAGTCACAACAGATAGTCTTTCTTGCCCTTTCACCTATCTCTCCACTGGTCTCCATTGAAACTGCCATGCACTGTAGTTAACTATTGTATTGTTCAGTTGATTAATGAGTTATTATTTGTGAATTAATTATATGCACTAAGCATGCATATGTCCTATATCCACCTGATCTCACACTATTTAACTTTATGCAAGATACTGAATCTATTCCACTTGTTAATCTTCTACGGAAAAATTAATTGCACACACATGTGAAGCATAAACAAAAATAATCAATCACACATAACACAGTTTTTAACCGGGAAAGCCTGAAGCTGAAAACCCCAACTATATATTATGTAACATGGAGATCATATGACAATCTCATACAAAGCCTACAAATCTTATCACAAGCTCTCAGTACAGTACAATCGTCATACACTAATCAGGACCAATCTTGCAAATCCATGCACCGATCTTTGCCTCCTGCTAGCCTGCCTCCACTGCGCAATCCAAGCTGATTACAAAGACCAATTTGATGCAATCCCACTCTCCTTGACTGTATGACTATCATTGGCAACTCCAATGTATATGTAGATGCAATTCATGCATCACTATATTCACAACAGATAGTCTATCTTGCCCTTTCACCTACCTCTCCACTGGGTCTCCACTGAAACTGCCATGCACTGTAGTTAACTGTTGTATTGTTCAGTTGATTAATGAGTTATTATTTTTTAATTAATTCACTCCACTCTCACTAGTGTATCAATTAGTTAGACTAGATACAACTAGCTCAAATGAGTCTAACTGAATACATCTCCATAAACTACTTCTTCCAACTGTGTCATAACTCTGCCACTTGAGTTCTAATTGAGTCCTCCATGCATTAGCTCTAGTAAACCCTTAGGACTTGCATAATTGCTTCTATCAGCTGATGTGCCACATCTGTGCACTGAACTGAAGTGCTCCAACAGAATAAGTTGTTGTTTAGAGTCTAATTATTATTAAGAGCTAATAATAATCGACATGCATCTATTTTTAGATCAGCGCTCTATAAATAGACTTCGCCCAATATTCTAAAAATAGAATTTCATTTATTTTTCACATTTGACCAACCATCCACAAATAGCCTCTTGCTACATATATAATATGCTCACCATGTCTAAAAATAGACATACACCTAAAAATAGCTTGTGTGGGCCCCACCTAGTTTAGGTGATTATTTTCCAACTAGGATCAAGGATGATGTTTTAGGATGCCTCCCTCACTGTTTCTTGTTGCAAACTTCAACAATTTTTAGGTGTATGTCTATTTTTAGAATGGTGAGCATATTCTAAAATGTTGGGTATGTGTTATATTCTTTCCACGACTAATTTCCTTAATTTCCGCTGGGTAGTCTGCGTCCATGGTTTTGTGCATGGTTTTGCACATGGTTTTGGAGTTCGATGGTTTTCGGGCCCTGGTATTTTTGTAGATCCGGTCAAGGGAACTACGGTTATGTTCTAATCCAGGGTTAATGGATTGGGGTTTATGTATGCTCCGGCATGTATATATATGTGTTGTGTTATCACTCAAGTTTTCCTTGAAGTTGTGGAAGAGGAAAGTATACCCGAGGTAACCACAAACCAACCTTCAGATGCAGAATCTAGCCAATCTGCATCCAGAGAGGGCTCTCTCTTTATAATTTATCTTTGTTCTTAGAAGATTTTAGGCTAGTTATAAGTCCAAGAATTTGTTTTGAAAATGGTGGAATCCGCAAACTAGGGGCAAGGTTGAAAATTTTCAGTCCATTGGGCTATGGAGTCAAAGGATGGCTTTACTGGATTTCTATTCTACACACAAGATGGTTTTGCAGGGCAAGATAGCCAGACAGAGGACAATCCTTAAAATTTAAAGTGGATGGGATGATTTTGAAGGGATGAAAGGCAGCTAAGAATCTTTCACCATGTTCAAAAGAAAGAAATGAGATGATTACAAACAAAGATCAGTGAAGAATTCTTTATTATAGTAATCAAGAATGTTTAAATTAGCAAAGCAAGAGCATTTAAGAATTCGTGCTTATAACCAATTTAGAGGAAAACATTAAGAATAATTACATCTGAAATCAGAGTACAATTAAGTAAATTTTGATTCAATCCTTTATGTAAATTATTCAGAAATTGACATAATGATATTCTAAACAGATATAAAACTTAAGACATAGGATAGAAAGACTTATTGAACTGCAATCCGACACATGAATCCTGCAAAAAGTCCTGAGCTTCAAATTGTCATCCAGTAAGCCACAAATAAATTTCTCCAAAAAGCTTTTATTCCAAAAACATCAATGTCACAGCAAAGTAATAGAATCCACCCAAAATACTTCCAAGAGTGAAGTATTTATACAAATTCTAAACTAAAATATCTTGAAAAAATATCAAGATTAGTTCACAAATCTCTCCAACTATTTTGCATAAATAGAACTTAAGTAAAGGACACTCAAACTAATTCATCTATTTGGCACTATTTTGTATGGATAGGTGATGACAAAGAGGAGAATTTGAATTTGATCCAACTCTTAGTTGATGATGAGGCATCCAAGTCACTAACTGCTTCCTTTCTTTGTGCAATTCTGCTCCAACAATTCTGCAAATTTGGGGTCCAATGATACCTTTATATTTCTCAATACGTAATAGATATGTAAAAAGTGAAAGAGGTTATTGTAGATAAATACGTTGGTGAGATAAACCTCTTTCACTTTCCTAAAATTCCTCTCCCGCTGTGCACAATAGGCTCTGCAAAAATATGTGTAAAACAGAGTTTTAAAGAGTCTGAAAAATAGCCTCTAAAGATGTGCATGTATTTCTCAATATGAAATCAATGTCCCAAAAATGAGATAGGTTTTTGTATATGGGTCACTTAGGAACAAAAACCTCCTTCAGTTTTGTAAGATGTATTTTTGATTGGCCACAATATTCTCTGCAAAATGATGACTTAACAGGAATTTTCTGCAAAAAGTTCTTTCCAACATTGTTTAATATTTCCAAAACCATAATGGCTGTTAGAAAAGTGAGAGAGGTTTTTGTAGATGGCCCTCTTAAGAACATAAACCTCCTTCATTTTTGTAAAATTCATCTTGGATTGATCACAATAGTTTCTGCAAAACTATGACTAAAATATGCAATTTCTACAAAAATGTTCCTTCTTGTTATGTTTTTTCATCTTTTTACTTTCTTGCTCTTTTGACTGTTTTACTTTCACTTTAGAAAAACCTCACTATTGGTGAAAGTATTCTCATCTCTTTTTACCATTTTACTGCCTTCTATATTTACTTTTACTATTTACCTTTGACTTCTCTGTAACTTCATTTTAACTTTCACTGACTTTTACCTGATACACTTTAACCACTGATACTCTTTAGCTGTTATGCTTTCTAACCTCTGTTTGAATAGATTTGATAACAATCTTGGAGTAAACAAATCTTATGACTAGTATTAAGACTGTTTATCCAAGGATGTGATCTTCTGATTACCTCTTCAGGGGACAACCGAGTAGATTTTTCAAGCAATTCCCCTATGGACAAGGGAGTGAGGTTTTGACCAGGTTCAAAATGGAGCATCATTCAAGGCTACAGGAACTCCCATTTTGGTTCTTGTGGAAAAATGGAAATTTGGCTAATGGTGAGGAATTGAGTAAATTCACGGGAAAAACAGGTCCATTTGCAGATTTAGTAATTCAATTACAGTTTTCGGGGTCACGGAATGAACTAGTAATTAATTCTAACTCTGTTTCAGTGAAGGAAAAAGGAAAGCCGAGATTTCAACAAAGTTCAGTTTGAATTTATGGTAAATATGTGTTTTTGGAGAAAACAGTGTTTGGATAGGTGCCGGCTAAGGTAGATAATCTTCTGAGAGGCTTGTCTGCAATCTTCTTCGAAAGGATAAGGTAAGTGGACTTCACAAATTCGAATTTTGAATTTTTCTGCGTGGAAGGCATTTTCTTTCACTGGCGTACAAAATGATCAAAAAGACGTGAGTGTTTTGTTTTATCGGCAAAGTCAAACGGGGGGGAATTTTTATTATTTTTATGGGATGACGTCACTGATGTACGATGGATGCGTCACCGAGGTCGGGCGGTAAGCGGTAAATTCCGCATCGCTTTCGGGAGCAGGCGGTTTTCCACGGGGAGGCAGCGATTCTATTCGGAGATCAACACGTGGCGGGTGCACTATTTCGAAACCACCGTGATCCCGCGCGTTAACGATCAGACGATGGATGGCTGGCGGAATTACAACGGGCCGTTGATCCGGGAATGGGCGATCAGACGGGTGATATGACGTGAAGAAGGTAGGGGATTTAACACGCGGGCCCAAAGTAATTAATGTTAATTTAACTATTCCGGGCGGCGTCTTATTGACTGAGGGATTGGTTATTAATTAATCCGGGTGATTAATTAATCCCGTGGTTTAATGAGAGTTGGGGTTGCGGCGGGGCTTTGGTTTTATTTGTTTTTTCCGTTTAAAACATAAAACATATGTTTAAAACCTTTTCAATATTGTTATTATATGGTAATAAATCAATGTAATTTATTATCCATAGGGGCGAGGATAGATTATAAAGATATATTTCTAACCAAAGGGCACATAATGTGGGTCTTTTATGAATAATTGGAAAATAAATACTTTGGTTGAAATTTTATAATAAGATGGGCTTTTGGGATATTTATGTAGAAGGAGTTATACATATAGGAAAAGGTAAGTTATATAAGGATTTAATATTTAAAGTTAAATGTTAATATTACAATGGGACAAGGGAAACTCAAAATACTTTACACAACTAGGAAAGTGGAGATTTCTGAAGTAAATTGTATCATTTCAATTTCAACACTTAAACATAGAATAGTAAGTAATTTTGAGGGATTATTATGGAAATTTGCATGATTTTCCTAAGTAAAATAAAATTTTACTTAGGAAAAGATTAAAAGGGAATGTTTATAATAATAAATAACTTCAAATACTTAGGTCTTTTTTATCATCAGGCCGAGGGTCCGGTCCCTCCAAAAGTCAAGGAAATGCCTTGAGCCCCTTTAATCTTCAAATACCTTAGCACTTTGGGGAAATTAGTAAAACTCTTAAGGAGAAAGTGATGTGGGAAGTTAATGATTTTGACTTTGCTTTCTGTAAATTTTCCAATGTATATTCTGCTTCAGTACTTGTGATGAAAGTTAAAGATCAAACACATTTAACACCATCATTCATCATATGAAACTTTGCAACACCATCTACCTACCCTATCTACTTTACACTACCATTTTCTCTTCTTTATTAGGGTGCACTTAGACTGGAAAACCCTTATCAATCTTCTTTTCTTTTACAAGGAAAATCTATCTAATTCTACCCTTATTACATCCAAGGGCTCAGATTAAACTGTTGAGCACCTTTTATTAACTCTACCTATCTACTTATCTGCCAAGATTAAACTGTTTGGTCAGATATTTATTCTCTATTCTACAACATGAAATTGAAACATGAATGAGTCAAGTTTAAGCAGTTTGACTCTTCATAAATTGTGGCAAAAGTTTGATAAGCTGCACACAATTGCTTTATTACAAAAATGAAATAGTAGTGGCATTTGGATTTGCACACTTTCCTTGGTCTATTTTTTGCTTAGGGTTCATTTCTTTCATTTTCTTGACCAATTTATTTTTCTTACCCTTTGATTTTTCTTTTAGGGTATACCCTCTTTACATTTTTTAAATTTTTTGATTTTTTGGTTTTTCAAGAATATGGAACACCTTTGCTCAAGAAAAAGGTTTGAACATATTCCATAGTTCCATCAAGACAATCATGAAAAATGACACCTATTGGTATAGGAGTCTAACATGTTGTAACACTAAAAGGAATATATGAAAAATCAAGCTGGTCGTCCTGATTTGGGATCCAGGGGAAAAATCTCTGTGTTTATCTGTTTTATGTTTTATGCTCTTGCTATTGTTTATTTTCTGTTATAAGATTCGTGTGTAGATAATTTTTGTTCAGGGTTAAAACCTACATAAAATTAGTAGGATGATGATTCTAGATGGTTGAGCAAATTCTATTTTTAGATGAGTTTCTATTTTTAGAAGATGGGTGAAGTTATTTATAGATTGCTAATCTAAAAATATAATGCATGTCGATTATTATTATCCCTTAATAATAATCAGACAATAAATAATAATTTATTCTCTTGGAGCATTTTATTTCAGTGAACAGATGTGGCACATCAGTGGGCTGAAGGAATTACACAATTCCTAGGGTGGTTGGTGACTCATGCATGAAGGACTTCGTTATAACTGATAGTGGCAAGTTGTAACAGAGTTGGAAGAGTAGTTATGTGAGTTGTTATTTAGTTTAACTCAGTTAAGTGGTTAAACCCAGTTATACTAGTTTTAACTAAACATACACTAGTTATAGATGAGTGAATTAATTATTTAATTAATTAGTGTCTTACTTGCAACTGAAGAAATACAGTAGTTAACTACTTGCATGTCAGATCCAGTGGAGACCCAGTGGAGAGATAGGTGAAGGGGTGACATGGAATATCTGTTGTGACTATAGTGATGTGTTCAATGCATTTACACACACATTGGAGATGCTTATGAGGATTTCACAGTCAAGGCAAGGAAAGGTCGAATTCATTCAAGGTTCTTCTTCAGCAGGGATTGCACAGTGGAGGCAGGTTATCAGGAGGCAAGAAATTGGAGCATAGATATGCAAATTTCTGCATGACAGTGTGTGACGATTATATATTGTATTGAGAGCTCTATGAGCTAAGCTTTGTATGAGATTGTTACATGCTCCATTTATATACAATATATGATAGTTTGGGTTTTTATATTTAAGATTTCCCGGCAAAACATTCTTGTTATGTGCGGTTGATTTGATTCGTATGTGTTTTGCAATTGGCGATTTAATTTCCGCAAAGAATTAAGTGGAAGGATTATGTATTTAACATAAGGTTAATTTGTTAGATCAGGAGAATCTGGAAATACATTATTGTGTTTATAAATTTCTACACTCAGGAAAGGAGTAGTGATCCATGTTACCTACAACCATACGACATGACAATATAATATTAAACATGCATACCTCATTTACCTTTAGGTCATCTAGTATTCTTTCAAAAACTTCCTTGATTGAAATGTCTTCAATCCCTTGTTATGCTTCATCTCTTATCTCATCACCATTCCATGAACTTCACAAGTTGAATTTCCTGATCAAACACTTGCTTCCTCTAACAGTGAATCCTTCGATGAGGATTCTATTAGAGAATTTTGAGGATACTGAATTTCCTTATTTTGGAAAATATTTCCTCTTGAAGTATGATGAGCCTCATCCTTAATGACTTCTTTGATGAGGTTCCCAATGGATATATCTTCCATAATTGATTTCCATGAATATTGTTCTTCCTGTCCTCCATGATTCCCCATGATGATGTCACAAGCTATTGCTTCTTAATGCTTTCATGATGTCACACTGCATCTATTTATTGTAGTCATGTCCTATATAGGATTTAGAAGCTATGAAAATACCTTTTGTGAGGAGGACTATCTTAACCATAGTAAATATAGTTTACTCCCTTGTTCCTTGAACTTCCTTTCTTCAGCTTCCTCCATCCTTTTTCTATGATATGAGCTTCCTTTAACCTTTAATATTTTTTACTACAACATGTCTTTTTCTATCTTGTATGGAAACCATAAGTTGTTGAATGAGGTAAATTTCTTGTCCCATGGACACTTGTTACCTGGCTCACCAGTTAAAATAGTGATGATTAAGTTTTATCATTTATTTCATAATTAAGGTTCTCTTTACTGCATCTTTATCACATATTTCTTCAATACCTCCAATCCTGCCACATAGAGATGAGAAGACCTTTGACTGATTTCATAAGAATATTTTGAGCCCTTTGATCCATTTACATGCTTGAACTCCATATATTTTTCCATAGATATGATCACTGACTTCACTTCCTTCGAGGATTATGTCTATGCAAGAAAAGTTTCTAGGACCCATCGAGCTTATGGATATTCTTGCAATCACGAATCCATTTAAACAAATTTTATTATAGAATGACAAATACTTACTTGACACGTGAAGATGATATCACCTTTATCACTTTGATGGTGATTGACGAATATTTATTGATGCTTTATCGGATGATATTATTAAAGAATGAGATCCTTATTGTAATGATAAGGAGCTTTCCTTGTGATAATGCCTTCTTTCCTTCAGGACATTTCAACTTCTTTGGTAGTGAATGAATGTAGATAAAAAATGATTCTTTATACTTTGGACTGCCTTGCTTCGAAGATCTCTTCATCTTGATGAGAATCTTTGGGAACCAATACTTCTTGCTGGTGATGACTCGTAGTCACCTTGATTTTATTAACGATCCCAAAGACTTCTTCCTGAGGTGGAATTTTCTGCTTCGATGTAGATCCTTCATTTTTCCTTGACATCGAGATCTTCATTATTGCTCT
The DNA here is from genome assembly GCA_034641835.2 of Pinus albicaulis. Lineage (NCBI taxonomy): Eukaryota > Viridiplantae > Streptophyta > Pinopsida > Pinales > Pinaceae > Pinus > Pinus albicaulis. The sequence goes on from CM076578.1 coordinate 1,878,806,964, forward strand.
GATATTGAGATCTCCATTACCGATTTGACATAGAGATATTTATCACTAAGACTGTTGTATCATAGATACTATTGCCATGGTACCGAGATCACTGATATATGTTGAGATTTATACACCTGTGATCACTGTTGTTATGTTATTGCAAATTAATCCTTTTAGAGGGATCCAAAACTATCTTATCACTGAGAATGACAAACATATCCAAACACTGTGATCTGAGCTCATCATAATGGTATGCCCTCGTCATCCTTTCATAGATGCTATCTGAAACACTAGTACTTAAGTGCCTCTTAGATGCCCTTCCTTTGACTTTAGCACCATAGCTCCGATACCATGTTGAGAATTTGGTAGGGTAGTGTTTAATCCAATTTTATTACTTGATAACTACTTGTGTTATAATTATTATGCTTCTTTCTCTTAGATTTTATATTCATTAGCTTGTTATGTTCTTCATCAAGTCAATTATCAAATGCACACAAGACACAAATTTTAGGCTTTCAAGCCAGGGCCAAAACCTCTCTCTCTTGGAGAGGAAAACCCGATAATCATTCTTCTTATAGACCTTCAATTGAAAAGTACCAAGACCATGACAGAGACCCCTGACCTAAATATCCTCCAAGAACCTTGTCACTGATATTTGATGTTCTCCTTGAGTTGCTTCTTCTTTCTCCTCCTTGAGAATCTTGATTCCTCTATGCTTCTGCACTGTACCACACCACACTTCTCGACATCCACTAGGAGAGTCTCGGTCTCCTTGATATTGCAATCCTGGACATAGATTTTCACTTTCATTTTCTTCCCTTATCCTCAACTTCAAGACTTCTTCTCGACTTCCTTATTAGTCTCCATTTATGTGATGCCTTATCCAAACAAATATATATATGGTGCTTCAAATTGTAGCGTTGTAGATGCATTCAAATCTTTCTATTATAACAAGAGAGAGATATTAACCCCAAATCCAAATCTTCCTTCATTGCTTAACAGTCTTCTTCTCTCACTTCCTTTTAGTTCTATTCCTCGCACTTGTTATTGAAAACCTTGACCGAAGTGAATAATTTTAATATACCACCTGTCTTCTTCACTTTTTTCTCAAACTTGATCCACACCCTTCCATTGTATTAACCCATCTGAAAAACTCAAACTTCATCAAAATGTTTTTTATGTTCTACGAGGGTATATCCTCCTTTATATAGTTGATGGAGCTTATAAATAAGCCGACATGTCACAAGTGAACCGACATGTCTCCAATAATGAGCTGACATGTCAAATATATATATTGAGGTCGACTTCAGCTGTGCATTCTCTGTTTGAGGCCATCTTCAAGGAGATAGTGAAAAGATCTTGGAGCATACAATTCCATCAATAATTTGTCTTTTACATGAGTGTAATATGACTCCATATACATTACTCAAATTATATTTATGACCAGAAAAATTCCTAAAGACATCAAGAAGAATTCTTTGACCTATAATAAAAACTTCTTGCTCATGAAACCCATGAAGCAAATATTTACAAAATACATTTTATTATCTTTGCCTTCATTACATAAATTCATAATTACTAGTCATTATGAAGACCGATCCTAGTTACACTTTCTAACATGTGTAACGTTATCTACATAACAATGTCACAAGACACAAAAAAAGGAAGAGGATGTGTCCTATGTTCCATATGCTAATGCAGTTTTGATCCGTGTAAATTTTTTATACCCTTTTAACCAAGACCTTTTACTCCAGATGATGTGTTATAATTGCATTTTATCAAAGCATCAATGAACGCATATGCAGATATATTCAAGAGGAAAACATGTCAACAATCACACAACAAAAATGCAAGATGTTTAATAACGGAGTTCATCCAGTGTGGACTACGTCTCCGAGCGTCGGTGTCTCAATGGTGTTGGCCGCTTCATTTGGTGTTGTAAATGGTTATGGTTTACATGGACATTTTTGACTTATCATACAAGGAAATAGGCCCTCAACATGAGTGGCAAAGTTTCTCCACGAGACATTCCGCTGCACGGAACTCTCACACATACAGACCTCCTATCAGCATGACAACTTCACACATGGTGACAAAGAGTATACCACCATCAAGGCAACAAAGGGATCTCACAACATAAATCATCATCCATGATAAATACATACCACATCAAATAAACATAAATATTATGCATCAAACATTAAGCAGGAATCAACAACAACAAATAAACATCAAGATTATGCATCATACATCAAACAGGAATCGACACAACATAAACATCCTACAACAATATTCAATGAATTACATGGCAACAACACTTCATATACCTCAACTCTGATGATGGCTGAAGAATAGGCTGCTCAATCGATGGATCTGAATGCACCATCGAAAATGTGCTACCTAATGGCAAGAAATCAACTGTCCACATGCTGAAATCTGACACCGTCATCCCATTATGAAAAATGGCTGAAAAATCAAGACCTCTGTTGCAGAAAATGACACTACCATCAGGTTTGTGTTGTCAAGAGGTATAAAATACATATAAAATTTGTCCAATTTGGACACTCGGAAAATTTTTCCCCTCTGAAGGTTGAGCTCAAATCATGGTTCCAATGCCTCTACACACTGGCTCATGATTCTGCCTGCATTAAAAAATGTTTGTCTCAAACAACGTGCCCGCTCCAACCTGCTTTCCCCCCTTGGCGCACTATGCAATATGAGTTTAAATAAAAGAGGCTGGGCAGAGTTACCCAAGGGAGTTAGTTGGCGCAGTGGTAAAATTAGGAGGTTCATTGGAGGGAAGTCGGGGGGTCAAATCCCAACCCCTCCATAATAGTTTGTTTTGTTATACCAACGTTGCATGTTGTAACTATATGGTATATATGTGTGTGTGTGTGTGTCTGTGTGTGTTGCGTTGTTTTAAAGCATGTTTGGAATGGGCACCGTTTGTTGTGTTATGGTGGTTCTATTGTGTTTTGGGTTGGGCCACCCGTGGAGCAGGCTGACCTTTGTGGCCAGGCGGGTTCGATTCTCATAATATTCATACAACATGTCCGCCCTTTCAGACATCCTGAGCATGGCCTTGTACATGTCTTTTACATCCTCCATTTCCGCACGTTCAATGGTTCACGCTTGTGGTTCACATCAACAAGAAGATTGCTCTGATACCACTTGATCCAGGAAAAAAAATTATACCCTTTTAACCAAGAACTTTTTCTTCGATTGATGTGTTAGAATTGCATTTTATCAAAACATTAATGAACACATATGAAGATATATTCAATAGGAAAACATGTCAACAATCACACAACAAAAATGCAAGACGTTTAATAACGAAGTTCGTCCAGTGTGGACTATGTCTACGGGCCTTTGTGTCTCGATGGTGTTGGCCGCTTCATTTGGTGTTGTAAATGGTTATGGTTTACATGGACGCTTTTGAATTCTCATACAAGGAAATGGGCCCTCAACATGAGTGGAAAAGTCTCTCCATGAGATATTCTGCTGTATGGAACTCTCACTCGTACAGACCTCCTATTAGCATGACAACTTCACACATGGTGAGAAAGAGTATCTTGCCATCAAGGCAACAAAGGGATCTCACAACATAAATCACCATCCATGATAAATACATACCCCATCCAATAAACATAAAGATTCCACATCAAACATCAAGCAATAATCAAGAACAACAAATAAACATCAATATTCTGCATCATACATCAAGCAGGAATTGACACGACATAAACATCCTACAACAATAATAAATGAAGTACATGGAAACAACACTTCATATACCTCAACTCTGATGTTGGATAAAGAGTAGGCTGCTCAATCGCTGGATCTGAATGCACTGTTGAAAATGTGGCATCAAATGGCAAGAAATCGACTATCCACATGCTGAAATCCGACACTGTCATCCTATTATGGAAAATGGCCAAAAAATCAAGACCTCTGTTGCAGACACTGACACCACCATTAGGTCTGTGTCGCCAAGGGGTATAAAATCCATATAAAATTTGTCCAATTTGGACACTAGGAAAATTTGGCCCCTCTAAAGGTTGAGCTCAAATCATGGTTCCATTGCCTCTACACACTGCCTCATGGTTCTGCCTGCATTAAAAAATGCTTGTCTCGAACTGTGTGCCTGCTCCAACCTGCCTTCTCCCTTTGGTTCACTGTGCAATATGAGTTTAAATAAAATAGGCTGGGCAGAGTTACCCAAGGGATTCAATTGGCGCAGTGGTAAAATTGGGAGGTTCATTAGAGAGAAGTCGGGGGGTCAAATCCCGACCCCTCCATAATAGCGCGTTTTGTTATAACACTGCTGCATGTTGTAACTATATGGTATATATGCATTGCATTGTTTTAAAGCTCGTTTGGAATGGACACCGTTTGTTGTGTTATGGTGGTTCCGTTGTGTTTTGGGTTAGGCCGCCCGTAGAGCGGGCTGGCCTTTGTGGCTGAGCGGGTTCGATTCCAGCCGGCCCATTTTAAATGGTGCCCCGTATATATATATATATATATATGCGATTACAACCCGTTTGGTTGGTGCGGTGGGTTATAAATATAATGCGGTTGTAACATTTTAATACGTTTTGTAATATAACTGTGCGGTGGGGTGGCAAGGATGGTGTCCCGCCACCCCCATTTTTTAATATATATTTTTTGTTTTGTTTTTAAATTAACAATAGTCTCATATTATGAAATTTGGTTTTAAGGCCAAAGAGGACTAATTAGGCACATGGGTTAGAAATACTCCGGAGAAAGTTCCTATTTTTTATGTTCACAAAGAAAAGAAAGTGTTTATGGAAGAAAATCGAAGTTTTATGGATGCAGGAGCTTCGACTTCAACTACACAGTTAGGGCCTAGCAACTGCGACATGTCAGTAGTTCCGACGAAGAACCAAGCTGCAACCCAAGATCGAGCTCTGACATAGAATTCGACAGATCAAACAAGTATGTTGAGATATTTTATGCAGATTTGCATGAAGTTGTTAAGATATCAGAAGGTTGTAGAAGGGCTTCAGGAATTAACAAATTCATGCACATCAAAAGAAGCACCGCGAAGTGATATGTGCGTAGTTAATAATGTGCATTGCCAGAAGAGAACGAACAAAGAAATGAGACTTAGTGCACAGATAGGAGAATATGAAATAGATCAAGTTATTATGGATTTGGGATCTGATGCTAATGTCTTGACAAAACATACATTGGAATTAATGGGTAAGCTGAAGCTACAATGGTCAAACATTCAGTTAATATTGGAAAATCAACAAAATATCTTTCCTATGGGAAGACTATCAGGTTTCACAGTAGATGTTGATGGAGTTCGCACAATTGTTGATTTTGAAGTAATAGAAATTGTTGATGATAGTAATACTTACCCTGCTTTACTTGGAATTGATTGGGAAATGGAAAATATGGCCAGAATCATTCTAAATAAGAGACAAATGATATTTGAAGGAAATAATATGAGGGTGATTGTTCCTTTAGATCCATCAGAAGGAGTAAGATATACAGAGCTGTTACACAAAAATTTGTCACCGTCCCTGCAATTCCCCATCCCGCACATTGGAGGGCCTATTCCGTGACCTGTGAGCAGTGACATGATCTGAAAACACTTTCATGGCATTCCCCTAGACATGGAATTTTATTCCTTTGAAGAAAAATCCTTGTGAAAAACCCTAAAAATAGCCTTTTTATCCTTGGCGCGACTCCTCAGTGTCATACCCGCGCCAATGGGGGAAATCCTCCAAAGAGGGCGCGCCAACTGGCTCACTGTCTCAGTGTTGTACCCACGCCAGGCTTAATAAGGAGTTTTTTTCAAAAATAAATGGCGGAAGATTGACTCTAACAAACTCCTGAACTGGACTCTAAATCGAGTTGGGACATTTGGCTCCGGTTCTCCATGTAGAGGAAGTAGTTTTCCACCTCTCATGGAAGCTTCCTTGAGGATAGGGCCAATCCCATGATTGTAGGGATCCCAACTCCCCTTCCACCATCTATATAAGCTTTCCATTTCCCTTTGCAAGCTAGTCTCCAAGAGCCTTCATAGCCTAAAGAATGCTGCAATAGTCCTCATAGAGCCAAATCAATAGCAAGGAGATTGACGATCAAAGAGAGAGGCTTGTCCCCATTCCCGACAAGCTTTACCGAGACGTATTCCACTGACGACTTTCCGAAGGAAGGTTCAACGTCAGAGCCAGGTTGTATTTTCCTTTGTATGAATTAATGATAAGCGACTATTGGTTATGGTTCCACTCGTATTGTTCATTATGATCATGAGTTGTGTCTTCTCTGACTGATACATAATTGCATATATCGGGTTTTACGCTTGTGTTTGTCGTGTTTCTTGTGCGTGCAGGTGTTCGATCGCAGCGAGCGAGAGGATTGTGATCTACTGGAAGCAAGGAGACGGGAACACCATCTTCCCTACAAACAACAGTGTTGGACTTGAGGTAGGTCTGCATCGCAAGTTGGTCTGTTTCAATTAGGAACTTGCACCTTAGCGTGGTACGATTGTTGCTAGACCCGATCTGGGCTAGTAGGGATCGCCTCTGTCCGCAGAGGGGAGTTACCTCTACAACAAATTGGCGATTCTGCTGGGGAGTTAGCTTGTTGTTTTCTTTATAAACTACAGACGAAGCCTGAAGTTAGCCAGATAGCCTTTGAAACGCTCTTGCTCTGCATTAGCGAAAGTAGATGAATGCTTCTTCAGTCAATCTCCGATCTAGTTTATGAACTGAACACTTGGAGTATTGTCTTGTCTTTCGGTCGATTCTTGACTTTTCTTGCTTGATCAGCTCTTTTGGCTGGCTCTTTTCGTGAGTTTGGATTTTGGTTTGAGATTCAACATCACTGGTCTGCTTCTTGGATTGCTTTCTTTTATTTTTACATAGTAAACTTGACTGGCGCGCTTATTAGCCTGACAGTCGCGCCAATTGGCGCTAGTTGCCAGTTTACTTCCCGCGCCAATTCTGTTATGGCGCTAGTTTCAGCCTGACAGTCGCGCCAATGCTGTGAGGTGCTAGGGTTTGCTTTGTTCTGAGATTTCCAAGCTTGATATGTGATTTTGGTTTCATTTCTTCAACTACCTGAGTGTTCTGGAGCCTTGTTTGACTAACTGCGACCTTCATCCTTTGGTTGTTTGCCCTCTTCTATCGATTTTGTATTTTAGCCCTAGGGCGTCTAAGTGTTATTGTGCGTCGAGCCTCCCTTGGGAGTTTGTGGTTTCTGTCTGTTCAGTCAACTCTTTCATTGCTTCTCTGCATTCGTTTGGTGATTGTCTATTGTTTCATTGCGTTATTTTAGTGATTGGCTTCTTCTTCATTCGAATTCTGCCCTGTCTCGTTTTGGGCCTAGATTACATGGTTCATTTGAGTCTTTGAGTGTCTTTTGATTTGAGGGAATTTTTGTCAATTTGAGGTCTAATTGTGTGCTTGCATTAAGTGAAATTTGATTGTTTTTACTCTTTTGCTTTCGCTTCTCAAATTTCTCTTTTCATTAGTTTTCATCTTGTTTAGTGCATTTTGCTCTTAAACATTGGAAATACAAAAAAAAAAATCTTTTTGCTTTGATCAGTTAATGAAAATCGAATCTTTTCTGTCTCATTAGTGATTTGTAACTTTGAAAGAAAAGATTTTAGTTTCCATTAGTTGCATTAGAGACGTTATTGGTTGTTGTCTGATCATTTTGTTATTGTGTGAAAAGCTCTTAACTCTCTCGTAATTAGCTTTCATCAAATGAAATGATATACTGTGGCATGTAGTGTGCATTTAGGAGATTTTGAGACATAACACTCGCTAGGGCCTGAAACTTAAACATAATTGAAGATACATATTAAAATTCATTCAATTTACACTAAGGCAGCATTGGAACATTAACGAAATATTTAGAGGTCTAGGCTAGAGACGTGTTCCGGCGTCTTTAAACCTAGTAGCTGTCATTCGCCTCTTGGCTTTAGACAACACTAGTACAGACTTGTGCTCCTTGTACCGTCACGTATATAAAGGGAGACCTCACTAGGTTTCTATCCTTTATCCATAGGAAGCTGAGTCTGCTGCCCTATACCCGTGATACACCGGACACAACACTCGGGGAGATTGCCTGCACGTACGTTACGTCCTTGGTTGATTTCTCTTTCATTTTGAAACCAAGGTGTATATTGCAATTCACGGTTATTTGGTACACCCTTTGCCTAGCATTCCTGAGCAGTCATTTTGATCTTATCTGACTCCTTAAATTTGAAAATATCACCAATCGCTTGTCCTTTCACACTTGCTTCAAAACTGAAAGAGATAGAGTCATCTTTCATCCGTTTCTTGACTCTTAAAACATGAAACGGTGAAGTTTATAAGTTTCAATGTCGTAAAATAAATCACCCGCGATCACACGCCCTGTTAGATTTTGCTTGTTGGCCGTTTGATTGTGTGCCTTGGTTTTTCAGCCCGTGTGTTGTGTTTGATCTTTGGTCATTATTGCCACAGTGGCAGAACCCTCAATTTCGTCTACTGGTAGTCCATATATGGATGATTCATTAGAGGTCTCGCAATCCTCTGCTGAACATCAGCAGCCCATTGTTTCCGAGTTTCCCGACGGGGGACCGGTTCTGTTTGAGCTTCCCTTTGGAGGACCAGTTGAGTTTAATTGGCCCTTATCCGACCCTTGGTCTGGATTTGGAGTGGGGGAACATTTCCTTCCTCTTACATCGGGTTCGCCTTTTCTAGCTGTTGTTATTCCTCCTAGTCCTCGTCGTCTATTACGAGATCTAGCAGTAGGTTCAGATATGAGTGCATCCATCCATTCTCCTAGTGAGGAAATCCCCACGTCTGGTGAAGACTACCAGTTGTTCCCAGAAGACAACTCCGAATTATCTGTCATGTCTTTGCCCGGTCCTTCACTACCAGCAGGGTATAGATCTCTGAGTCAGATTATGACTGTCGTTGCCTCTATGGGGATATCAACCCCTTCTACGAGGCCGGTTATTCCTTCATTGGGGATGTCTCCTAGGACACCCATCATGTCATCCCCTCAGGTCACTTCTATACCCGTTAGGCCCACTGTTTGTGTGGTTGCATCTACAACTGTTGTTACCACTCAGTCCGTAAGGACCACATCGCTTCCCGAAGACGTCTATATAGCATCTGCTATGCCGGAGAACATCTATCCTGAGGAGTATCGATTGTCTTTACAACAATCAAACCCCGAGGTCGGACAATCCTCTCAAGATCCTAACCGCCCGTATTTTTCGCATTATGCACAGGATGGTACGCCCGTGTACGTTTTTCCATATCAGTACGATGAGTACGAGAATCCTTTACATTTACCTGCTCCAGAGGCTCACCTTCATGCTCAAGGTTTTCCGTCTAACCAGGCTGGGCAGTCTTATAACCCGCAAGGACAACCTTTTCAAGGTCAACCTTCGGGCCAGCTTGGCTATCCTTATGACCCGCAAGGACAGCCCTTACAAGGCTACCCTTCGGGCCAGCAAGGGCCATTATACGGTCTGCAAGGATAGTATTACAACCCTTCAGGTCAACCTATGTAGCCTCTTCCTAGAGTCCAACCTGAGCAACCTCAATGACTCACAGGTCAATCGGGGTACCAACCAGGGTCGGTATATGGTCCTGGGGAGCAAGTCCAACCTTCCAAACCCATGCAACCTCAGTATCCTATTGGTCCGAATGTTGCACATCAGCTAGGATCATCTTATGGTCCTGCGGTAGGTCAAACCGGTTACCAGCCACCACCTGGCTCCATTCCACCACCAGGCCAACCGGCCCATCCGTCACAACCTGGTGCTTCACAACAGCCAGGTCAACATGCACAACCGGCACAACCTGTTCACCCAGGGCAACCTGTTCAACCAGGTCAACCCGTTCAGCCAGGTCAGCTTGTCCAACCAAGCCAGCCTGCACATCCTGTCAACCCTGCTCAACAGCCGATTTACTCGATGCCACAACCGAATCAACCGGTGCATCCTAATTATCGTGCTCAGCAGGGTCCCACCTATCAGCAGCCCGCTCAACCTCAAGGCGGTTACTACCCTCATGATCAATCTCGACCGACTTATAATCCGCCCCAAGGTTGCCATTATTACACTCAACAACCCGGCTACACCTATACTCAACAGCCAAATCCACAGACTACTCAAATGGGACTGACATATAATCAGGGTCCATACTCTGGTTATCAACCCCCGTACACTGGTTACCAGCAACCGAATCAGGCTGGCTATATGCCCTATACCCCCTATGGTCAGAATCCTTCGGGACAGAACCCATGGGGGCAAGGATACACTCAACCAGCGTGGAGTACAGGTACAGGTCCTTATCGAGGGCCTGACATGCCATTCAATCCACAATTATCGTTCTTGGCTACCTTGGAGTTACCGGACGTTTCTAAATTAACTAATGATCTGATTCTTCATAATCCTTATTGGCCTCTGGTTCCAACCAAGGTACTCAACGATTGCCCTAAGTTTGAAGGTAAAGCTGGTGAAGACCCCCAAGCTCATGTAATGACCTACTATTTGTGGTGTTCATCTAATTCTTGGGTCGATGATTCAATTCGTCTACGTCTCTTCCAGTGCACTCTTACCGGTGCTGCCGCTAAGTGGTATATTGAATTACCCCGTGGCATCTTTCAGGATTTCAATACTTTAGCAATGGCTTTTCTGACCCACTTTCAGTTACCGGTTCGCTATGAAGCCGGGACGCATCTCCTGACTTCGTTGAAGCAGGATAAAGCCACCCACATATCTGATCATATTCATGAGTGGCGACATCGTTGTAGGCTGATCAAGTTTGATAGACCTGATCAACTACTAACTCATTGGTTCACCATGTCCTTCGTTAACAAAATCGCTCAAGATATTGCTATGGGGGCATGTGTGACTAAAGAACAGGCCATTGCGCGTGCCCAGTATCTTGATCTGGTATAATCTCAGTCTGGCACGCTGTATGATATTTTGACTGATGCTCCATGCCCAGGAAGCTCTAAAGCTCCACCTACCCTGGCGGTGGATGGTGTTATTGGTTCTGTGTCTCAAAATTCTCAAAAATCTTCAAATGGGAAGCAGAAGTCCAATTCTTCCAATAATTTTTCTCTTCCCGCCCCTCCAGATTTTGGCAAGACTGCGGAGGTCAATACCGTTCAGGCTAATCCTACGGAAAAGGCCTCTAAAGGAAGGAAGAAGGGCAAAGGAAAATCCAAACCCGACGCCCCAAAACCAGAGTCTACTAAACCTCGTACTGAGGACGATCCTCAACGTAAACCGAAGTACCCCTGCCTTATCTGTGAAGGAGATCATTATACCAAGGATTGTCCCTGACAATCTGAAATTAGTCAACTTCTCAAAGGCTCCAAAGGGACTCTGGCAGTTCTCAAAGAACCGTTCCCGTCTCAGAAGACCCAGGTGGTTGAACAGCCATCACCATCTGCACCATTTGGGTCCCAGGTCTTTATGATGAATGGTGATGCACCTGTCTCAATTGCTACGCGTTCGAAGGATTACGTTGGATCGCGTCAGGCAGCTGGGAAGGAAGTTGTGGATGGCCCACCTCCTCCTCCTGTCTCCGGTCCTTTGGAAATTGAGAAGCCTACTGCTGAACCTGTTGTGAGGCCACCTTCTAAAGGTGTTCTACGAAGGTCTTCCTACAATCCAAATGCCTGTGCCGCTCAGCACTACAGTATTGTTGAGGATTTGGCATAGGCGCCTTTTGCTATGTCTGCATTGGAATTCCTTCAAAGTTTCCCTTCGCAACGGAAAGCTCTGTTGTCTGCGATCGGTGGAATCGAACCCATTGATTCTAGTCTTCTCACCTTCGACCTAAAAAAATTTACCCCCCGACTTCCGCATCAAATTTCTCTTGTGATACAAGTCGGGATCAACGGTCTTAACATCCATAGGGTCGTTGTGGATGAAGGTGCTTCTACCTATGTCATGTCGTCCACCTGCTGGAAGGCCATTGGCTCTCCAGTGCTTTCATCATCTCCCAATGCCTTAGAGGCATTCGATGGTTGGGAATCGAAACCCCTGGGTGTTCTCGAGAGTTTGTCGATTACGTTACAGGGGAAGACAATCAACGTAGAAGTAGAAGTGGTTGACGCCAAGCTTAACTACAATATGCTTCTCGGCCGTAGTTGGACTCACGCCATGTTATGTGTACCATCCACCCTCTTTCGACTTCTTAATTTTCCTCATGAGGGCAAAATCGTTACTGTGGATCAGTTGTCTTTCTTCACCTCCACCTCTGATAACAACATTCCTTACGTGGATCAGATCCCTAATCCCCTTGACAATGTAGGACCCAGTCTCTTCAAGGACCTCGTTCTCATGGGTATTTTTCCCGCGCCACCACCGCACACCGTTCAAGTTAATATGATCTCTAGGTCTGACGACCCATGGATCATCCCTTTGCCTGAACAGGTGACTGATTTTGGAGAATTGATGCCCTTAACTCCAGTAGAGATTAATTACTGTGAAATCATTGCCGCATCAGATCCTCCTCCTTCTAAACATGCTCCCTCGAGCATGGCTTTAGATATCTATTCCCAATCCCCCTGGCTCGATGAGGCTGACTCGGCTGATCCTCTTAAAGAGATTTTCCCCTCTGACGAAGCCATTGTTGAAACAATGTCTCTTGAGGAGCTGCCTTGGAGCGATGGACATCATCGTTCCTCCTTCATGCCTAGCCTAGGGGCAATGTCAGATTGTCTAGAGCGTTTTGCATCTCAGGTTCCTACTCCCCCTCTCCAGACGCCTATATTGACACATGAGGTCCTTTCGGAAGGAAACCTGAGCAACATTACTCAGACCACTCCGATCGATATCTCCATCAAACCGAGGATAGTTGAAAAAATACATGTGGGAGTGACTTGTTCTCCTGATGAGATACGATTTTATACTGATCTTTTCCGTGAATTCAGAGACGTGTTCACTTGGTCCTATGAGGAAATTCCTGGGATTGATCCCAGCATAGTAGTGCATGAGATTCCTACCTATCCCGGTGCAAAACCTGTGCGCAAATGCCTACGCCTAGTGCATCCTCACAAAGTCGTTGCCATTAAAGCAGAAGTTAAAACACTTTTGAACGCGGGCTTCATTTACCTGATTCCCCTCACAGAATGGGTCTCAAATATTGTCCCTGTAGATAAGAAACAGGGAACTATAAGAGTTTGTGTTGATTACCGTGATATTAATCGGGCCTGTCCTATGGAAAACTACCCCACTCCCTTCATAGATCAAATCATTGACGAATGTGTTGGGAGTGAGATTTATTCCCTGATGGATGGATTTTCCGGGTATAATCAGATAAATATTTTACCTACCGATCAACACAAGACTGCATTCATCTGTCCGTGGGGTACCTTTGCTTATAAAAAGCTCCTGTTCGGCTTGAAGAATGTTGGAGCTACTTTCCAGCATGCTATGTCTTACGTATTCCACAACATATGCCATATCGTTCAGCCTTATCTGGATGATCTTCCAGCTCACTCAGCTCGGCGAGAGGACCATCCCGAACACCTCTGCCAGATTTTCCTTCGCTGTCGACGCTATAATATCCATCTTAACCCTCATAAATGTGTCTTTTGCGTGGATTATGGCCGTCTTTTGGGGTTTATAGTCTCCAAGGATGGGATTCGCCTCGACCCTCTAAAGGTCGAGGCTATTGTTAATCTCCCATCACCCTCCTCGTTACACCAATTGCAAAGTCTGCAGGGAAAAGCTAATTTCCTTCGACGCTTCATCCCGAACTACGCGGAAGTGGCCAAAGGATTCACGCATATTTTAAAGCAACACGTTCCCTTTCGCTGGGACGAGATTTCTCAGCAATCCTTTGAGAAGCTTAAGATGTTACTTGTTAATGCTCTGTTGCTTCGTCCTCCAAACTATCACCGTGATTTCACTCTATATTTGGCCGCCGCATTTAGCACCATAGCTATGGTTCTGGTGCAGGATGACGATGATGGCAATGAACACGTTGTTTATTATCTATCATGGAATATTCTCGACATAGAAACACATTACGCTCATGTCGAGAAATTGGCATTAGCCGCAGTGCAAGTTGTGCAGCGTTTTTGCCACTACATCCTGCTGCGTACAGTAACCGTGGTTTCGAATTGCAACCCCATGACGTACATTCTATCTTGACAATTACTGGGGGGCAAATACTCCAAATGGATCATTATCCTTTAGGAGTTCGACTTAGAGTTTACCACTGCTAAGTCGACCAAATCACTGGTTTTTGCGGATCTCATTTGCTCCCTCCCGACAGACTCCACCCCATCTCACTTTGAGGAACATATCCTGGACAAAACCCTCTTCCTTATCAGTACTCGCGATCCATGGTACGGCAAGATTATTATGTATCTTCAAACATCAACGTTCAAGTCTGAGTTGACCAAAGATGCCCGACGTCGGATTCAGCATCAGTCTCAACCCTACCGCATTATAGGAGACACGTTATACCAGGTTGGAGTAGATTCGGTGCTCCGCCAGTGCCTCACCCTGGAGGAGGATGAAAGAGTCTTGAATGACTGTCACAGTGGCGCCTGTGGGGGTCACATGTCTGGATATGCCACTGCCCAGAAGATTCTGCGTGCGGGCTACTTCTGGTCGTCGATATTCAAAGACTGTATTTTTGCAGTCCGAAAATGTCATGCGTGTCAGGTTTTTCAGCGCAAGATGCGCGCACCACCTCTCCCTCTGCATCCTGTCATTACTGTCGGCTCTTTTGCAAAATGGGGTGTAGATTTCATGACGTGTAACCCTCATTAGGCCAGGGGGCATGCATATATAATCGTCGTTGTCGACTACTTTACTAAGTGGGCCAAAGCGATGACTACACTAGCCGCCAACGGTAAGACAGCTACCTAGTTTATTTTCAACCACATTATTGCACGTTTCGGGGTCCCTCAATCCATTGTTACCGATCATGGTACTCATTTTAGAGATAACATGATGGTCGAGCTAACATCAAGATTGGGCTTACGACATGATAGCTCAATGCCATATTACCCCCAGGCAAATGGCCAGGTTGACGCTGTGAACAAAGTTTTGGTCACAATGCTTCAACGGACAATTGGTATTCATAAGTCCAATTGGAACCTCCAATTGTTCTCTGCTCTATGGGCCTACCGGACGTCAACAAAGAGTGCGACCAGATTCACACCTTTCCAATTGGTGTATGGTCTGGAAGCAACTCTTCCGGTTGAGTGTGAAATTCCTTCCTTAAAGTTGGCTGTGGGAATTTTGCCCGACACCTCTCCTGAAGAAGAACGTCTCTTGTATTTGGAACGACTGGATGAAACCCGCCACTTGGCTGCTTTATTCATTGAAGCACAGAAGAAGCGGGTCAAAGCCCACTTTGATCAATCCGTATCTCCGCGCTCCTTTGTCGAAGGGGACCTCGTCCTCCTATACGACCAAGCACATGATAAACTTGGAGTAGGCAAGTTCCAACCCATGTGGCATGGGCCTTACATAGTAAAATGAGTATTGAAAAATGGGGCTTATGAGCTCATTGATTATGAAGGAGTTCCGTTGGCGCAGCCTAGAAATGGGTTGTACCTTAAAAAATACTACGCTTGAGCTATTTTTTGGTATGGTGTGTGTACATAGGTGTGTATATTCATTTGTGTGCATGTTTTGGTGTGGTGTGCCATGTAAGAATTTTTCTGTTGATCGGGTCTTCCTGATTGTGCAGATGTCTATTACTCCGTTTGTGGGTTTCGCGGATGGTGCCTCCCGCAGTACCAGGAATCTGTCCTCCGCAGCCTGGGTAATCTATGATCCTGCTGGTGAGTTGGTTAATTTGCAAGGTGTGTGTATAGGGCCTACCACAAATAATGTTGCGGAGTATAGTGTTGTTTTAGAATTATTAACCGAGGTTGTTAACCTCGGCATTTGTGCATTACTTGTGTATCTGGACTCACAACTTGTAGTATTACAACTTAACGGTCACTATTCAGTAAGAAACCCATCCATTTTACGTATGTATCTACGTATTCGTTTACTGGAAAGAAATTTTGATTATATCACATATCAACACATACCCAGGCATATGAATACATTAACAAATGCAGTAGCTAATTTGGTTTTAGATAGACATTTGCGCAACTTATAAATAAAAACATCATCACATGTAAAAAGATCCATCCATAAATAGATATATAGATATATGTTTCGAATAATTTGCAGTACATCACATAAAGTCAAAAAATATACATGTTTTTTCTGATAATAGCCGGATACAACATGTCTCTCAAAAAATATGCATATGAAAGCCCTAAATAAGCTAATCAGCATGATGCTCGTGGTAGCACGCCACCGCGCGCACCAATCGCCTCAGTAGTCTGTGAAGGCGACTAGGCACCCCCACAGTGTGTCGCTGGTAAGACGTCTGCCAGCCGTGCATAGTCCGGGATTCCCCGAGAAATGCCCTCCAAGTTCTAGATCAGCTCGTTCCCTTCACCACCCTTAGCTTGAGGGTCATGTACGAGATGGGTCCTCCGCGCAATGGGTGACATGCCCGCGGGCCTCTCTGGGCCAACGTCTGCATTCACATGGAATTGTTGTTAGAACGGACATGTATTACCAAAAAAATCATAAATTCATAAAAATCAAAAAGAGAATCATACCCAGCTCCTCATCCCAGTCCTCCCCCTCCGGGAGCGGAATATCGGGATCTCCGGTGAAATCGGACCTAGCATAAGGCCAATCCTCAACTACAATCAGTTGACGCCATAACCACCCAAAGAACTCGGGTCTCCAAGACATCTGTTGACCTCCCCCTGACCTGGGCATAAGCGCTGCCCAGCGAGCCATCCTTGGCTTCCTCGGTATCGGCTCGGCAAATATTACCCCTTGGCCTTGGAAAATGGGTAGTCGTTCCAGGATGAACGACACCAAAATGGAATCGTAGCTGAACTGCTTTAGTTTGGCTTGCTTGCATCTTGTTAGCTGCCTCTTGATAGTGCTTGTCACTGCTGTAGCCCAATTGAACAGTGTAGGATTCATACACTCGGAGGCTAGTATGAGTTGGGCTTTGGTTGCCTCATGTGGAGCTTTCAATCCTGCAGCTCGTGTAATGGTATGAAGCACTACCCTGAGTGCTAGGTCGCGGACAGTGTGGATGTCCACCTTCCCGCTTCCCGATCCTGTTCGTGCCCCTGGGCACACTCTTGCCATTAACATCTCCATTTTCTCTCCGGAAGGTCTGCTGCCGGTTATGTTGGCACTGGACCTTTGCGCGACAATCCGGTTATAAAGTAAACATCGGAGACCTCAAGAGCTAGTACTTGGTCTCGAAGTTTGAACACTTCCTCATTTTCATCCCATATGCTGACCAAGTACTGTAGCAGCTCAGGTTGAGCTCGTAAGCTTGGCGTAAGGAAGAATTTTTTGAGTCCATAGTTCCTAAGTGCATTCATACAGGCTTCGTTTTCCATAGCCATTTCATTTTCCTCCCCATGTTCCCTCTCCTTCCATTCGATGACCATTGTGCCCGAATATCTGCATTAACATGAGTAAAAATGCCTTGTTAGATCTCTGTTGCATTCAAAAATCCACATGGATAGCTCACATTTTGAAAACTTAAAGCAGAAAATTGCGTTGCGCCATTGGCGCAACCCCTTTGTGAGAAAATTTCCATTGGCGCGGGTCCGTGCCCGATACCCGCGCCAATGGAGCGAGCCCTAAAATTTTAGAAGGTTCCCCCCATAGGTCTAATGCATAATGAAAACTTATAAAAAATTGATTAAAATGGAGCTTAAGGGAGTGCCTTTTACCTGGAACAGACGAGGATCTGAATGATGACTCGGATCAGTTGCAATCACCGCCGCAAGTTTGCACACAGACAGACCACTGTTACTCTCCAAGTGAGGTAAAAATTTGTTTTACCATTTGGAGCCTATTTATAACTTTTTAAGTCAAAAATTAGGTTTTAAATGTCATTTTTCTCAATATTTTAATATATTTTGTCGAAAAATGGATTTTACACTTGCCTTTATGTGCAGCGACAGGTTTTTACGCGACTTGAACGGTGATACGAGTTGTATTTTATACTTTTTCGGACTCGGTAAAAACACAAAAAAGTCATTTTGGAGTCATATTTCAGCTCTTTTCTGACTCTCTAAACATGAAAAGATTGCCGAGTCCCTTGTCGTTTCGATCTCGTTAAAGTGGCCCCGAAACGACATCTACCCAGTATACGTTTACCCCTTTTTCGGGCTGGGATGGATTACTTACGATAAAGGAATACCCTAGCCTATTGCGACTAGGAGGTTTTCTCATACATAGTTTTCTACCTTTTTGGGTCTGAGGGACTATTTACGAAAAGGGACCATTGGAGTTTACTTTTCTGCTGTCTTTTCAAACTCTCTAAACATGAAAAGACGCCGAGTTATTCCTTTATCAGACTCGTTAAACCCTGATGACATCGGATCCAATCGTAATGATGATATTCGAGTTTCTCCTTCCTAGGGCTCGTTAAATGTACTAGGATGGATTCGTCCGAAGGACGGACTTATATGACAAGCATATGCTATCCCCTTCAAGCTTGTTTTCAAAAATAATTGGGGTACTCGCCAGAAATGGTGGGGAAAAAATGGAACCAGCATCATTGTCGTGTCGGCAGTATGTCACTCTTGAACATGGCACTTGTCTGCATTCGTGTTGGGTTGGGAACATCTCACCTCATTATCTAATTGCCTCCATGGTTTGGGTAATCCCTTTTGACCTCTCATCTGCTCTTTGTCCCATCACCATGACCTCTGATCTTTTGATGTCAAATACTGCCAAATCCACTGTCGTGCCGCCGATATGTTCAAGAGAAGTTCACCTCTGCAAGTTTCAACCTTCCTCTGATTCTCATCTGATATTGATTCACAAAGACATTATGTTCCTCTGTCTCGTGTCGATGATGTGGGAAACACTATGGCCCACCTTCGATCAAGGTCACTTCCTGTCGACTTTAGCCCATTATCCAAGAAGTTGATCTAGAGACTCCCTTCTGGTACCTTGGAGCCTACATGCCTCAATGGCAGGTTCTTCGCGTTCGACGTGAGGTTTTCATCATTGGCCTTCGATTGAGTGATTCTACGGGTGTTCGACGCCAGCTCACTGATTCACATGCCGTAGATTGTACCTATAGTACCTTGAGGGCCATTGTCATTATTGGTGGTACCTCTCATGTCTATTAACAACTTTCATCATTGGCTGGTAATCAGGCGATGTTCTTGCATGTTCGACTTCAGCTCACTTATTCGCATGCTTGAACTTGTACTTTGTTCTGGTCGATATGGAGTGCAAGACCCTGGATTTTGTCTGTTAGAATCCAAACTGCGATTTTGTGGATTATTATGATTGGTTACATGACTCATTGATTGGATGGCTGCGACCATACCTGAGTCTCTTTATCGATCCTTATCGGATGGCTGCGTCCATGCCTCGGATCTAGATTCTTGTATACTCTGTTATGGATGGCTGCGCCCATACCACATATATATCATGTATTTGAGATATCAGTTATACTTCTCTACGCAGGTTTTTCGACGGCAGTGTTTTCAGTTGGACACGTTCTCGTAAAGCATTTCACCCCTCTCTCTCTTTCAGGCCTCATGCTTTAGGGGGCATCTGTTACACAGCAATTTGTCACCGTCCATGCAATTCCCCATCCTGCACATTGGAGGGCCTATTCCGTGACCTGTGAGCAGTGACATGATCTGAAAACACTTTCATGGCATTCCCCTAGACATGGAATTTTATTCCTTTGAAGACAACTCCTTGTGAAAAACCCTAAAAATAGCCTTTTTATCCTTGGCGCGACTGCTCAGTGTCATACTTGCGCCAATGGGGGAAATCCTCCAAAGAGGGCGCGCCAACTGGCGCACTGTCTCGGTGTTGTACCCGCGCCAGGCTTAATAAGGAGTGTTTTAAAAAAATAAATAGCGGAAGATTGACTCCAACAAACTCCTGAACTGGACTCTAAATCGATTTGGGACGTTTGGCTTCGGTTCTCCATGTAGAGGAAGTAGTTTTCCACCTCTCATGGAAGCTTCCTTGAGGATAGGGCCAATCCCATGATTGTAGGGATCCCAACTCCCCTTCCACCATCTATATAAGCTTGCCATTACCCTTTGCAAGCTAGTCTCCAAGAGCCTTCATAGCCTAAAGAATGCTGAAATAGTCCTCATAGATCCAAATCAATAGCAAGGAGATTGATGATCAAAGAGAGAGGCTTGTCCCCATTCCTGACAAGCTTTACCGAGACGTATTCCGCTAACGACCCGCCGAAGGAAGGTTCAGCGTCAGAGCCAGGTTGTATTTTCCTTTGTATGAATTAATGATAAGCGACTATTGGTTATGGTTCCACTCGTATTGTTCATTATGATCATGAGTTGTGTCTTCTCTGACTGATACATAATTGCATATATCGGGTTTTACGCTTGTGTTTGTCATGTTTCTTGTGCGTGCAGGTGTTCAATCGCGGCGAGCGAGAGGATTGTGATCTGCTGGAAGCAAGGAGACGGGAGCGCCATCTTCCCTACAAACAACAGCGTTGGACTTGAGGTAGGTCTTCATCGCAAGTTGGTCTATTGCAATTAGGAACTTGCACCTTAGCGTGGTACGATTGTTCATAGACCCGATCTGGGCTAGTAGGGATCGCCTTTGTCCGCAGAGGGGATTTACCTCTACAACAAGAGCCAATCA
Organism: Pinus albicaulis; assembly: GCA_034641835.2. Taxonomy (NCBI): domain Eukaryota; kingdom Viridiplantae; phylum Streptophyta; class Pinopsida; order Pinales; family Pinaceae; genus Pinus; species Pinus albicaulis. The sequence goes on from CM076578.1 coordinate 1,878,827,662, forward strand.
AAGAAGAATACAACGCAGCTCACATATATAACATCTATCAATTAAAATCTAAGGAAGAATATTATATTAATCCTACTGCAAATGTCAAGTTGAATTGAGATCATGATTTCTCTTGCACATCATATTCAAAAGAAGAATTGGAAAATTGGCAAAATAGGTTGCATCAAGGATCTACAAAGCGTTGTGAAAGAATGACAAAAGTAGTTCGTTGTATGAAATTTGAGGTATGTAACCTGCCTTCTTATGATGGTTTGGGAAATGTAGATACTTTTCTCACTGCTTATGAAGAACAAGTGCCAGAAAATAAAATTTTGTAAACTTTGGATATAACCTTGAGAGATACCCCTACTAGATGGTGGGGCGCGCACAAGAAGAATATAGGAGATTGGCAGGTATGTCGAAGACTAATGTGGTTAAGGTTTGGACAAATAGAAACATAAATGGAGAATAAATATGATGGTGAAACTGACCCAAGAGAGCATATCCATCTATGCATTACAACATGGAAGGATATTCCACAACAGGAATGGGTACATGGATTTATTCACACATTGGAGACAATTCCTAAGAATTGGTACCTAGAAATAAAACTGTGACATGGTACTATGAATTGGGTAGACTTGGTTGATGGTTTTATTTTAACATTCAACTTTGAGGATGTATGTCCGGGCATAGATTCGTCCTCTCAGGTAGTAAAAGAGAAGATCTTTGAGGGATTAACCACACTAACATGGCAACAACCTAATTGGGCAACACAGATAAAGTATGCATTAGAGTGTTATAACATTATTGCAAAAGAGGAATAAGATTCACACAACTTCGACATCATAGAATCAGAAGGACATCGTGAAGTACAAGGGCCTAAGATAGAGACACCAAAAATAACAAAGCCATTGAAGATCAAGAAGGTGAATATAGGATTAGACGAAGAGCCCAAGTTTGCAACAATAGGAGATTATTTGGATGAGGAGACAGTCAGCAAAGTTATATAACTACTCCGTGAATATCAAGAACTATTTCCCACTAAATTATCAGATCTGAAGGGATTATTAGGAGATCTAGGGGTCATGAAGATTCCCCTGAAACCTTATGCAAGGCCAGTCAAGTAGAGACCTTATAGGTTGAACCTGAAGTACAAGCAGAAAGTGAAGATAGAACTTGATAAGATGATAACAACAAGGATTATTGTACCTAGAAAAGAGGCGGAATGGGTAAATCTTATGGTGGTGTAGGAAAATAAGACTCGAGGAGAGATTAGTATCTGTGTTGACCTAAGGAAGTTGAACGATGCATGTTTACATGATCCTTTTCCTACTCCTTTCACAGATGAAGTATTGGACAATATAGGAGGTCAAGAATCCTATTCATTCACAGATGGCTTCTCAAGTTATCATCATATAAGAATTGCACCTGAAGATCAACATAAGACCATATTTGCTACAAAATGGGGTTCATATCAGTACACAGTGATGCCTTTTGGGTTGAAGAATGCCCCTACTATATTTTCCAGAGTGGTGGTCGCAGCTTTTAAGGAGTACATTCACAAGTTTTTGGAGGTATACTTTAATGACTGGACAATATTTGGACTATTGAAAAAACATGTTGGAAGTTTGAGGCTTATACTCGACACTTGCAGACAATATCATATCTCTCCGAATTTGAAGAAGTGCACATTTTGTGTACCCATTGGCATCTTGTTGGTGAATATTGTTTGTAACCAAGGATTGATGGTGGACCCTACTAAGATTGTTGTCATTGTGAACTTGGATCCACCTAAGATAGTAAGAAAGTTGTGCAACACATTGGGAGGGACATACATGGTATTACAGAGAGTTCATTAAGGGGTATGCGCAAATCACTGCGCCCATGGAGAAATTGCTGAAGAAATATGCCACTTTTAATGGAACGAAGAATGTCAGAAGAGCCGTAAAATATTAAAGGAGAAGATGATCACTGCACCTATCTTAGTATTCCTTGATTGGAATAGGGAATTCCATGTCCGTGTAGATGCCTCTTGCATAACTTTGGGAGTGGTATTGGCATAGCCTGGTGAAGGAGAAATTGATCATCCTATAGCTTTTTCAAGTAGGAATTTATCTAGAGCTGAGAAGAACTACCACACCACAGAAAGAGAAGGATTGGCCATGGTGTATGCTCTGCAGAATTTCAAACATTATTTTCTCGGATCACATTTTAAGATTTTTACAGATCATTCTGCATTGAAGTATGTGGTCAATAAGATTGTTTTAGGAGGCAAGATCAGCAGATGGTTATTGTTATTTCAAGAGTATGAATTTGAAGTTGTTGTTAAATCAGGAAGGCTGATTGCAGGACTTGACCATCTGTCAAGAATAGAAACAAGAGAAGAACCAACCAACATAGAAGAAAATCTCCCTGATGTGCATTTATTTGCAATCATAGTAGTGAATGACCATTTTGCAGACATTATTCAGTTTTTGACAACATGGATGACTCCCTCAAAGTATACTATGCAACAAAAGAAATAATTGGTGGTAAAGGAAATTGATTTTTCATTGATAACAGGACAATTATATAAGATGGGACCAAATGAGATATTGCGCAAATATGTTTCTGAACATAAAAGATCGATTATTCTAGCAGAAGCTCATGGAGGCGTAGTTGGCAGAGATAATGCATGGAAAGATACTGCGCAAAATAATTTGAGAGAAGGATTGTGGTGGCCTACACTACATAAGGAGGCAAAGGAATATTGAAGAGAATGTGATGTGTGTCAAAGAACAGGGAAGCCTTCTAGAAGGGATGAGATGCCATTAGTTCCACAAGTGACATTGCAGGCTTTTGATAAGTGGGTAATTGATTTTGTTGGACCCATCAATCCACCTAGGAAGAAGACCGGTGTGAGGTTCATAATAATTGCGACTGATTATCTGACAAGATGGGTTGAAGCACAACCAGTACAGAATTGTAGTGCAAAAACTGCAACGAAGTTTATTTTCGAATACATATTGTCTAGATTTGGGTGTCTGAAGATCTTGATGAGTGACCAAGGCTCGCACTTTCTGAATAAGACTATTGAAGAATTGACCGAGGAGTTCCAAGTCTATCATCAAAAGAGTACTCCTTATGACCCTCAGGCCAATGGAACAGCGGAGGCATTTATCAAGAATTTGGAGAATGCACTCACTAAGGTATGCAATGTGAATAGAGATGATTGGGACCTCGAAATTCCAGTTGTATCATGGGTTTACATGACCACGTGCAAGAAGTTGACAGGATAGACACCCTTTAGGATGGTGTATGGGCAAGAAGTTGTGATGCCCATGGAGTATGTTGTGCCCAGCTTGAGGATTGCAACCTTCACAGATATGGAAGACCATAAAACGATGGAGGAAAAAATGTCACAGTTGATTGCCTTGGAAGAAGACATATTTGTAGTAGGATTCCATTAGCGGGTGAAAAAATCAATAGAAAAGCCCTGACGTGATAGAAATATCAAGTAGAATCAGTTCAAGGTGGGAGACCTTTTCCTCCTTTATGATAGTAAGTTTGTGAAATTTCTATTTAGGGGAGAATTGTTGGGAAAGATTCTGTAGTTGAAGTTCGCAGACTACGACTTCAACAATAGAACCAAATACCTGCAGTTCGAACCGAGAAGATATCTAAAGCCAGTCCACTATCCAGAGAGTGGTGTGACAAGATTGGAGTTTTATCGATGGGAGAAAGGATTGGAGCAGTCTGGATTACTGAATATGCTGAATGTGCCACACTTCGGAAGAAGTACACATAGCAGAGCCTGCGTAAGACATTTGCTCGTGTTGGTGCACAATGGATGCCTTTGGATGGAAAGATGATCCCCATTGATAAAATGATGATATGGAGAATCACTAGGTTACCCTATCAAGGACGAGATCCCACATAAGAGTTTGTGGGCAAAGATTAGGACAAAGTAGTATCTCAAAACATGAAGGATAAGTTTGGGCTAACAAAAGGAAAGCGAGGCTATGACATCAACTCAATCAGTGACCAAGGAGTCCACTTCACCTCACACATTTTAGCTGGGAATATTACGAGGAAGTGTCAAGAAAATGAAGTCCTCATAGCAGTAGTTTCACTGGTTGCACAATGTAACAATGGGGTCTAGTACAACTAGGTTGAATACCTCTGCAAGAATTTTTTGGATGACTGTTGTGAAGCCCAGGAGAAAGGTACAACCTTTCACTATGCATGGTTGATCTTGATCATAGAAATGCTAGCATGGAAAGAACCGGAAGAAGCATAGTTTCTTGTGGTAGAAGCAGATGCATGCAAAGCAGTACGGTATGCCTTGCTCTGGTATACCAATGAGCCATCGCATGCACATGAGAACATGATAATTTTTGTCTTATATCACATGGATTTGTGCATGCTAGTGAACCAATATCCTCGATTGTCACCAAGCTTGTATGAACAATATAACGTTGTTGCGAAGTTCAAGGCCGACTTTCACAAAGTGTATGTGCAAGTGCAAATAGATACAATGAAGACATGGCATCCTCTGCCATACTTGGTCACTGGAGATGATCTCGCTACACTAATACAGTAGTGGCCCGCAAAATGGATGACTGTGCTGGAGGAATAGGTAGAAGGTAGTTAGAAAGATGAAGAAACATCGAAGCATGGAGGCCTGAGTGGCAAGGATAAGGAAACATATGAACAAGAAAAAGACCAGGAGAAGGAACACGATGAGGGTCAAAAGGATCCTCTTGGAGGCGATAAGAAGGACAAGGAAAAGACATCGATAGAAAAAGGAAAATGTAAGATGCACAACGAAGTTTCCCCCAAGAGCAAGAAGAAGCAAAAGGCAGATAATTTGAAGGGCGTAATGCCATTGGTCCTTACTGATGGGGACATAGAAGAAATGAGCAGAGCATTGTAGATCTAAAGCTTTTAGTGTAGACAACTAGACAACCAATGTCGATAAGCCAAGCACTCCAACCAGAGAGATTGATAGAAACAACATTTGGGATGAGACTCATGCAGATACCTATTGGAGCTCTGCAGTTTGACACAGCTAAAGCAAAGCAACAAGCAAAAATTTGGGATAAGGTCAATATGAACATTGCAGCGCTGCCAATTCCGGTATTGCATGGCCTACATCAAGGTATCATAAATGAGCTAAAGGAGTAGGAGCAACACAATGTCTGCTCATCAAGTCAGGCATATTCTTGATCAGATGATCATTGAGTATAAACTGATGTGTGTTGAAGGGAAGAGTGAGATTGAAGCCTGTAAAACAATTATTCAATGTTTTACTGGTACTCTGGCTAGATGGTGGGAATTAGAATCTTCTCCTGTGTTGATTGAAAAAATGGAGAAAGAGATTCTAAAAGATGAACAAGGTGATATCATGTTTCATCCTGATGGCACTGCACAGTCAAACATGATTGGTGCCCTCACTGCACTGATCCAAGAACACTTCTATGGAGCAGAATATGCTATCACAGATAAGAATGAGTTGTTGCTAATGAATCTGAAGTGCAACAACATTAATCAATATGAAGATTTCCACAGAGATTGGATACAGAGAATATTCTTGGTCAAGGATCCCAAGAATCTCCTGTGGAAACAAGTATATCTTGCAGCTCTTTCATCCAAGCTGGTTGATATTTTGAAAATGGAAGATGCTTTTCCATTGCCAATGGAAGTCTATGTGTGGGGAGACTTCTATGCAATCATTACTAAAGTTTTGATATCTCTGTGTACCAGATCCAAGATGCAGAAGTCTATTGACAAGTTGAACAGACTTCCTGGTACAAAATCTTTTTGCAGCAGATATGGCATCACAGTGGATGATCCACTGGTTCATAGAAGAAAACACAAGAGACAGGCTAAAAAGGCTTATAAGAGAAGTAAATCTACTTACAGGATAAGCTCCACAAAGAGAAGAGAGCTTCGCAGACCAAAACAGCATAAGAGACCTAAGGAAAGGAAAGGGTATTACAGATGGAAACCAAATACCCATTACTACCAGCCTCATGACATTCGGCCCAGAGACGCCAAAATTCATAAGATGAAAGACGTTGAATGCTGGTTGTGTGGTCAAAAAGGACATAATTCAAATCTGTGTCCTACAGCCTTAGAGTCCAAAAGAGGTTTAGGCAAAAAATTTGCCCAGCATGCTAAAAATAAACAACAAGCTTCCTCCTCACAGCCTCAAGTCACTGTTAAGAGAGATCCCGATGCCTGTGCATACTGTCATTCTACCTCCCATAGAATTTCAGACTGCCCCGCCTATTCTCAGCGTCATCTCTCTATTCAACAACATGCCATACATTCTGCTAGTTCCTCCTCGTCTGATGACTATTCTTCCTCTTCTTCCGAAGAACAGGTCAATATGTATTGCCATTGTTCAGACCCAGATTACTGCCAATGTGATTCTGATTCTGAGTCTGATTCTTCTTCCTATTCTTCTGCTGTCGAAGACCCTCCTCATGTTCTCATGGCCTAGCTTGATGATGATCTTAAAATCTTTGCCCAAATCCGTGCCATGGATGAAGGAGACCTTAAAAATGCTCTCCTTTCTGCTTATATGAAAAATCTTCCCGGGTCTTCTAGCTCTTCTAGTTCCTCTAAGAAGCCTAATTTTGTTGAAGCTTCTTATGAGCGCAATACCAAAACGTATCTCCAACATAATAGCAAAGCTCGTGCACTCACTTTGGGGTAGGTGAGTAGGGAGATACATGATCTCAAAAGTGAAATTCGCAGCATGAAAAATGAGATTTATGTCCTAAAGACACAAGCTAACCAGTCCGCTTCTTCATCAGTGCCTAGCTCAGGGAAACAGACAAACTATACGCTGCATTCCAGTCCAAAAACTGAAGTCCAATTTGCAACAGGCAAATGTGATCCCTCAATAGGCTTCAGTGAAATCGGGGATATGCAAGTCCTCGCAGTTCAGTACCAGCAGCACCATGTCCAGGTAAATCTTTGTGTAGCTGGTCATGTTTACGATGTCATTGCCCTAATTGATTCTGGATCTGATATAAACTTGGTTTCCAAACATATAATCCCATCAAGATACTGGACCACATCTGAAAAGGAAGTTATGGGATTAGGAACCAAACAGTTAAAGTTTGAAGTTGCTAAAGCCACTGTCTGCTTTGATTCAAAATGTGTCAAGCTCTCCTTTGCAGTCTCAGATATTCCAGTTGACTGTATTTTAGGAAATGTATTTCTAGCAGCAGTAGAGCCCCATGGGTCATATAGATTTCCTGATGGTTCTGGAGGATATTTTATTACTGTTTCTGGTTGTAGAATTGAATTGCCTTACGTATCTAGAACCAGAATATCACCCATGGTTCAGATTATGAAAGAAAAAGAAAAGAAACTTCAAACAGCTGAGAAAAGCCTGGTCGAACTCAAAAATCATAAAGAAACAATCAGAGTTGAAGAACAGTTGAGTTCTCCAGAGATTCAGAGAAAAATTGCAGAAATCCAGAAAGAATTTGAAGAGACGTGCTGCTCAGAAGAGCCAAATGCCTTTTGGCATAGAAAGCAGTACAGTATTGAGCTACCTTACAAGGAAGGATACACTGGCAGACCTTGTAAGTCTAGAGCGATTTCCATGTCTGTTGAACACAGACAACACTGCCAAAAGGAGATTGAACAGCTTCTGCAGAAGAAGCTCATCAGAGAATCCAGCAGTCCTTGGAACTGCTATGGGTTCTATGTCAATAAGAGAAGTGAACAAGTCAGAGGAATCCCCAGATTGGTAATAAATTATAAACCTCTGAACAATGTGTTAGCAGATGATACCTATCCGATCCCTCATAAAGGAGATCTGATCAGGAGAATTTCAGGAGCCAAAATATTTTCTAAGTTTGATTTAAAGTCTGGCTTCTGGCAAGTTGTTGTTGCAAAAGGTGACAAATGGAAGACTGCATTCAGTGTTCCTCGTGGACACTATGAATGGAACGTAATGCCTTTTGGTTTAAAGCATGCACCATCAAAATTCCAAAAGGTAATGGACTCCATCTTTAAACCTTATGATGAATGGTTACTCGCCTACATCGATGATCTGCTGATTTTTTCCAAGAACCTTCAAGACCACTTCAGACACTTGAAGATTTTCATGAAGTTAGTCAAAAGAAATGGCTTAGTCTTAAGTAAAAAGAAGATGGAACTTTGTAAGACTAAGATCAGATTTTTGGGACATGAGATTGAAAATGGCCAAATTTCTCTACAACATCATGCACTGGAGTTTGCAGATAAGTTTCCTGATGTTATATTAGATAAAACCCAATTGCAAAGGTTTTTGGGTTGCCTCAATTACGTGAGCAATTTCTATCCTGCATGTGCCATTGATAGATCTCTGTTAAATCAGAGATTAAGAAAGAATCCAAAGCCCTGGACTGATAAGCACACTCAAGCAATCAGAGAAATAAAGTCCAAGGTAAGAAATCTCCCTATATTATATGTTGCTGATGATAATGCATTCAAAATTGTTGAATCAGATGCCAGTAACATTGGTTGGGGAGGTGTCCTCAAACAAAAGCCAAAGGAAGATGATCCAAAGGAACAAGAACAGGTTGTTCAATTTGTCTCAGGAGTATGGAGCAAGGCTGAGCTGAACTATGCTCCTATCGAGAAAGAGGTAAAAGCAGCCTGGAATTGTATAAGAAAGTTTTCAATCCATTTGGCTAACAGATATTTTCTGCTTAGAACAGATGCAAAGGCACTGGATAAAGTTCTGACAAAGGAAATCAAGAACCCAGAGGATGCAAAGTTTGCTAGATGGAAAGCTCTCTTTGCATATTTTAATTTTAAAGTTGAACATATTAAAGGTTCTGATAATTGTATTCCAGATTTTTTAAGAAGAGAATATCTCCAGCACAAAAAACAAAAGAATGACTCTGATGAAGAGCCAATTCATGTGATGGTCATTCTTACATAATGGAACCAGGGCTACAAGAGGGAAGAACTCAGATATATTGCAGATGATGAACCTTGGCCTGTGTATGCAGAAAAATGGAGGCCAACATGGATCCTCCGAAACACCCAAGTGTTGGATGGGAATTTACAAAATCATACAGATCTCCAACATTTGGTTCCAGGAAGGAAAGTGTACCCAAAAGGAAATAGGTGGATACATGAGATGATGTATACACATAGTATGGCAGCTTCAGAAGAAGCAGAACGGTCACTTTCCCAAGATTTTTGGGATCTGTCTGTCATATGTACTAGTGGCGGAGACAGAACCAGAGTTTATTACAAATCCTTTGTAATAAACAGAGTCAGGAAGATTGGCTCATATATTCATGGAAAATTCACTTCATGGCCACATGATGACCCTAAATTATTATTTCCTGACACTGTTTACAATTTTGCAGGTTATGAAAGATTATGGTGGGATCTATTGAATAAAGATGGACCAGAAGAAACCCATTATACCAAATTAAAGTTTGCCCCCACTTGGATAAATCAAAAAGAATCACAAATCCCATGGCTAAGCAATTGGTGGCATCATTATGGGGTCAGCCCATACAGTATGGATCCGAACTTCTATGAGACATATTGTAGAAGATTCTGTGATGACTATCTTACGAGAATTGGTGAATGCTTTCACTATCCTTGTAATACAGCTGGGGAAATCGCAAGATTAGAATACAAATTGACAAATCCAATACTGAAGTCATACATGCAGATGCATTATCAATGGCTGGTCATGACAAAGATAAAGCATCAGATAGTGCTCAACAAGCCAATGATTGTCCGACGGATATATACTAAGGCTTGGGATGATGAGTTCTATCACCTTAGATATCCGGGCATAAAAATTTTGGACGATCCTGCAGAATCGACATCAGCCAGTACAAGTGGTCCTCGGGAGCCCCACTAAAAAGGCTTTCCCTGTGTACAATTGATACCTAGTCACGGGTTTATGGTGACGAAGCTTTTCTCTTGGACTTTTCCTTCGTCCGAAAAGTATCCAATGTGTAAATCAATAAAGTTTGATTCTCGTGGGCCTTTTGTAAGGTATCCACAGTGTACATTCACCCACTAGCTCTTTAGTTTATCGGTAGGATGGATCTCCGTGCGGACGTCACATTATGTGTTACCCGAAAACGATGATCCTACTGCCAAGTGTCAATAATCCGACGGTGCACAAAAATGTTTGTCCCCCTCTCTATTCTATATAAGGAGAGGTAAGGCTCATTTGCAACCATTGGCATTTGGAGTTTTGAGTCTAGAGTCTTCTGTGTTTTAAGAGTCCGATTTTTGCTCCCTGCTCTGCGTCTGCGCAATCTTTGCGATCTGCTCGCATCACGGAGTCTTTACTCACAGTCCTTAGGTGAACTGAGAAGCCTGCGTGTCTGTTCATGTGACAGGCAAGAACCTAAAGTGGCCAGTTCATTAGTGTAAGTCTGCATAATTTTATGTATGTGTGTTAAAAAAGCTCTGAGACAGAGTCTGTATATCGGCCAGGAAGCCTCCAGTATCGATCACTCATTCGTGAGTATCATAAGTCTGGTAAAAGCCGTTACAGTCCATCTCTGATACAGAGACTTGAATCCATAAATCTGTAATCTGATTGTGAAGCATTCTGCTATAAATAAAGAGAGAGATTTCATCTGTGATTCCGCATTTAAGTACTGTTACTCTGTGTGCATTTTACACTGCTGTTAAGATACTTGCATTGCTTGAAAGTTCGTCGTAAGTTCGCTGGAGTTCGTGAAAAAACTGAGGGACGCCAAGGCCATTTGAAGGCGAGGAAGCCGTGTGGTAGGCCGCGAGTGCGTGAAGGTTCAGTAGGTTCATCTGTGTTCACAGTCGGGTTCACATAAAGCAGTGTTCAGAGAGACTTAACAAGGCCAAGACGGTTGGTTTACGACCGCAAGCAAGCTTAGAAGAAGCCTCTGCTAGAAATTGGTATCGGAGCCAGTAAGGCGTGTTTACGCGTGGTTCAGGAAAAAGGTCAGTACTTAAAATCCATCTCTCTTTATGGATTCATCTATGTCAAAATCAGTCTCATTCAGAGAGCTCGAAGAGAAAGATCGAGCAGAGCCAAACCCTCTCAGAGATATGTTTGCATCAAGTAGTAGTCGTGTGATTAATGAGTCTGATCATTTGTACGAAGAAGTTGAACCTCAAGCCCGTTGGGTTCTTCCCAACATCAAAGCCTCAGAAGTATATAATGATCTAGGTATCTGGCATCTGAAAGCTGCCACTAGAATAACTATCAAAGAGTCTGTAAGTAGTATAGAAGAGAATAGTGATCGTGTACAGTTGATCCCTATTCTAAATCCCAAAGAACTTCAAGCCGAAGCCAAAAAATTGGGAACACAGTTTTTACATTTGGGTTGTTTACGTGTTGGCATTCATGCATTGGTGCATCCGGGTGTTGATGCTTATGTGTTAGCAACAGTCAGAGATCTAACACATAATAAGTATACTGATTCATTAATTGGAGGAATCGTGGCTCCATTATCTAATGGACCAGTCTGGTTTGACTGCTATCCAAACTTTTCAGTCGCAGTCAATGATGAAACATTGCCTGATATTCTGCAACTTCAAATCCAGACCATGGGATTTGATATGAGAAAGAAGAGGCAGAATATTGCCATTCAATTCCGCGGATGTTTCCGCCATACTTCAACAATGTTTCCTGCAGTCCTCCATGCACCCAGTAGAGAGTCAAAGACCAGTGTTGTTGTTCTTACAGATCCAAAAAATCACAAGATAGAACAAAAGTCCTCTCATTTTGTTTCTCCCGATTGTACAGATACGGGATGTAGTTCAGTTGTTTCTAATTGTAGCCATGTAGCATTATTTGAGTTTGCACAAATTGTAAATTTCCAGCCAGTTAAGGTCGAATGCCCTCAATGTAAACAGTCTGTCAATCTGCAAAGTCTGGCTTATGCTGTGCTCCATAAGAACCATAACTCTAGGACCGGTGAAGCACCTCCCAGTACTTCTCTTAATCCCTGTCCTAATCCAAAATGCTCTGAAATTCCATTCCCCCATGAGGACGAGCATGTTCTTATGATGCATTTGGTTCCACATTTAGAAGATGAAGATCCAAGGCTCACAGAGCTATTGATGAACCAAAGGCCTGGAAATAGCCCAAAGTATGGATTGGGTTATCTTGAGCAAGCTGACAAATTGATACCATAATGCAGATTCAGAGATCTGCCTCCAGGATGCAAAAGAACATCTATTCCTGAAATACAAAAGTTTTATACTTTAATGGATGGATGTCCTAAGTCACAAATCCCGACACAATGGATGAAGCAAATGATAAATTGGGATTTGTTCACACATCCACAAGCTGATGGTTTTGTAGCTGCTTTCCCGAGAGAAGAAAAACTAAAGATGGCAACAGAATGGAAGGAATACATGGAGAAAATGTATGTTTGGATTTCTTTCTATTCCTGGAAAAAACAAATGGAAAATGATGTGGTTCTGATGGCAGATGCAGCCACATCTTCTTCACATTCATGGACTGCAACTGATGGTAGTAAGATAGAAACCAGTACTACCTACCCACCTTTTAGAAGCATTGTCTTAGGAGAAGGGTCTAACACAGCTCATGCTAGCCCCCTGGTTCAAAAAGACAATTCTTTGATGGGTACTGAAGGTAGGATACAAAAAGTAAGTGAGCAAGTTAATTGGACCAATAATGCACTTACTGGTCTAGAGAAAAATGTTGCAAAAACTACCTTGGTTAAAGACCAAATTGATTCAGTCCAAGTCTCTTTGAATGATGTACATAGAGTTCTTAATTCTGTACAGTGTGATTTACAAGTAGTTAGAAAATTTTCTGAAAAGTCTTTTGATAGATTTAATGATGTAGAAGGTTGTATAGTTGAACAAACCATTTCTACAAGAGAAACAGTTTATGATTTGTCAAATAATTTTGATAGAATAAATTTGAAGAAAGCCAGCAAGCCTATTCCGCTTTCTTTCATTGCTGGTAAAGGGAAAGGTGTCCTGCCTCATGAGATTGAGAAACCTGAGCCTATGTTCAACCCTGTGTCAAAGTTTCCTCATCTCTTTCCCAAGGAAGTGCCTCAGCTATCTCTAACACCTAAGTCAAAGCCTGAGTAAAAAACGGAAGAAAGATCGGAGAAGCTAACAAATAGCCTTTGTCTTAGAAGCCTCAGATTCTGAGAAACATTCCTTCCCAATCTATGAACCTTTAGAACCTCAGTTTACCAGACATGCAGCCCCTGACCTCTACGGTGCAGGAAAGGTTCCACCCAGGGAGACATTCCATGAAGGGAGTCATAAGGAGTGGAATATTGATAACATGTCTGCTCATCAAGTCAGGCAGATTCTTGATCATCTGATCTAGCAACAGTATAGAATAAATTTGAAGAAAGCTAGCAACAGTCAGAGATCTAATGGATAGCAGTCAAACCAGACTACGACTGAAAAGTTTGGATAGCAGTCAAACCAGATTGGTCCATTAGATAATGGAGCCACAATTCCTCCAATTAATGAATCAGTATACTTATTTTGTGTTAGTACACTGTTGCTGGCTTTCTTCAAATTTATTCTATCAAATTTATTTGACAAATCATAAATGGCTTGTTCAACTATACAACCTTCTACATCATTAAATCTATCAAAAGACTTTTCAGAAAATTGTCTAACTACTTGTAAATCACACTGTACAGAATTAAGAACTCTATGTACATCATTCACAGAGACTTGGACTGAATCAATTTGGTCTTTAACCAAGGTAGTTTTTGCAACATTTTTCTCTAGACCAGTAAGTGCAGTATTGGTCCAATTAACTTGCTCACTTACTTTTTGTATCCTACCTTCAGTACCCATCAAATAATTGTCTTTTTGAACCAGGGGGCTAGCATGAGCTGTGTTAGACCCTTCTCCTAAGACAATGCTTCTAAAAGGTGGGTAGGTAGTACTGGTTTCTATCTTACTACCATCAGTTGCAGTCCATGAATGTGAAGAAGATGTGGCTGCATCTGCCATCAGAACCACATCATTTTCCATTTGTTTTTTCCAGGAATAGAAAGAAATCCAAACAGACATTTTCTCCATGTATTCCTTCCATTCTGTTGCCATCTTTAGTTTTTCTTCTCTCGGGAAAGCAGCTGCAAAACCATCAGCTTGTGGATGTGTGAACAAATCCCAATTTATCATTTGCTTCATCCATTGTGCCGGGATTCGGGATATTAGATGGTCTTTTGCATCACGGAAGCGAGATCTCGAATGCATTCGTATCAATTGTCGGCTTGCTCAAGATAACCCAATCCATACGCTTAAGGCTGTTCCACAAGGTCTTTGGTTCATGTCGCCTACGTGGAGTGGATCTTCATCTTCCTAAAATCTGGAACCAAGCCATCACCAAGGCTATCACAACATCTCATGGAGATGGAACTGAAACATTTTGAATTCTGGAATGAGGGATGTCAGAAATGTGAGGTATGCTGATCCTAGAGTTATGGTTCTTATGGAGCACAGCATAAGCCAGACTTTGCAGATTGACAGACTGTTTACATTGAGGGCATTCGACCTTAACTGGCTGGAAATTTTCAATTTGTGCAAACTCAAATAATGCTACATGGCTACAATTAGAAACAACTGAACTACATCCCATATCTGTACAATCGGGAGAAACAAAATGAGAGGACTTTTTACATTCGGCTTCAATCCTTCTCCTGTCTATTGTTGACCTTCTGGGAAAAGACAAGGTAGCACAGGATTGATCTTCAGTGATGTTGGCTGTGGTTATTTTTTGGACAGAGAGAGGTCTGGGGTTTGGAACCGTCCAGTGTTGGGGAAATTGCAGATCTTCCCACTTGATGGCTTGGTGTTCTATCTTGTGATTTTTTGGATCTGTAAGAACAACAACACTGGTCTTTGACTCTCTACTGGGTGCATGGAGGACTGCAGGAAACATTGTTGAAGTATGGCGGAAACATCCGCGGAATTGAATGGCAATATTATGCCTCTTCTTTCTCATATCAAATCCCATGGTCTAGATTTGAAGTTGCAGAATATCAGACAATGTTTCATCATTGACTGCGACTGAAAAGTTTGGATAGCAGTCAAACCAGACTGGTCCATTAGATAATGGAGCCACGATTCCTCCAATTAATGAATCAGTATACTTATTATGTGTTAGATCTCTGACTGTTGCTAACACATAAGCATCAACACCCGGATGCACCAATGCATGAATGCCAACACGTAAACAACCCAAATGTAAAAACTGTGTTCCCAATTTTTTGGCTTCGGCTTGAAGTTCTTTGGGATTTAGAATAGGGATCAACTGTACACGATCACTATTCTCTTCTATACTACTTACAGACTCTTTGATAGTTATTCTAGTGGCAACTTTCAGGTGCCATATACCTAGATCATTATATACTTCAGAGGCTTTAATGTTGGGAAGAACCCAACGGGCTTGTGGTTCGACTTCTTCGTACAAATGATCAGACTCATTAATAACACGACTACTACTTGACGCAAACATATCTCTGAGAGGGTTTGGCTCTGCTCGATCATTCTCTTCGAGCTCTCTGAATGAGACTGATTTTGACATAGATGAATCCATATTAAAGAGAGATGGATTTTAAGTACTGACCTTTTTCCTGAACCACGCGTAAACACGCCTTACTGGCTCTGATACCAATTTCTAGCAGAGGCTTCTTCTAAGCTTGCTTGCGGTCGTAAACCAACCGACTTGGCCTTGTTAAGTCTCTCTGAACACTGCTTTATGTGAACCCGACTGTGAACCCAGACGAACCTACTGAACCTTCACGCACTCGCGGCCTACCACACGGCTTCCTCGCCTTCAAACGGCCTTGGCGTCCCTCAGTTTTTTCGCGAACTCCAGCGAACTTACGGCGAACTTTCAAGCAATGCAAGTATCTTAACAGCAGTGTAAAATGCACACAGAGTAACAGTACTTAAATGCGGAATCGCAGATGAAATCTCTCTCTTTATTTATAGCAGAATGCTTCACAATCAGATTACAGATTTATGGATTCAAGTCTCTGTATCAGAGATGGACTGTAACGACTTTTACCAGACTTATGATACTCACGAATGAGTGATCGATACTGGAGGCTTCCTGGCCGATATACAGACTCTGTCTCAGAGCTTTTTTAACACACAGACATAAAATTATGCAGACTTACACTAATGAACTGGCCACTTTAGGTTCTTGCATGTCACATGAACAGACATGCAGGCTTCTCAGTTCACCTAAGGACTGTGAGTAAAGACTCCGTGATGCGAGCAAATCGCAAAGATTGCGCAGACGCAGAGCAGGGAGCAAAACTCGGACTCTTAAAACACACAAGACTCTAGACTCAAAACTCCAAATGCCGATGGTTGCAAATGAGCCTTACCTCTCCTTATATAGAATAGAGAGGGGGACAAACATTTTTGTGCACCGTCGGATTATTGACACTTGGCAGTAGGATCATCGTTTTCGGGTAACACATAATGTGACGTCCGCACGGAGATCCATCCTACCGACAAACTAAAGAGCTAGTGGGTGAATGTACACTGTGGATACCTTAGAAAAGGCCCACGAAGAATCAAACTTTATTGATTTACACATTGGATACTTTTCGGACGAAGGAAAAGTCCAAGAGAAAAGCTTCGTCACCATAAACCCGTGACTAGGTATCAATTGTACACAGGGAAAGCCTTTTTAGTGGGGCTCCCGAGGACCACTTGTACTGGCTGATGTCGATTCTGCAGGATCGTCCAAAAATTTTATGCCCGGATATCTAAGGTGATAGAACTCATCATCCCAAGCCTTAGTATATATCCGTCGGACAATCATTGGCTTGTTGAGCACTATCTGATGCTTTATCTTTGTCATGACCAGCCATTGATAATGCATCTGCATGTATAGCTTCAGTATTGGATTTGTCAATTTGTATTCTAATCTTGCGATTTCCCCAGCTGTATTACAAGGATAGTGAAAGCATTCACCAATTCTCGTAAGACAGTCATCATAGAATCTTCTACAATATGTCTCATAGAAGTTCGGATCCATACTGTATGGGCTGACCCCATAATGATGCCACCAATTGCTTAGCCATGGGATTTGTGATTCTTTTTGATTTATCCAAGTGGGGGCAAACTTTAATTTGGTATAATGGGTTTCTTCTGGTCCATCTTTATTCAATAGATCCCACCATAATCTTTCATAACCTGCAAAATTGTAAACAGTGTCAGGAAATAATAATTTAGGGTCATCATGTGGCCATGAAGTGAATTTTCCATGAATATATGAGCCAATCTTCCTGACTCTGTTTATTACAAAGGATTTGTAATAAGCTAGTTCCGTCTCACTTATGATGCCATGAGAATAGGATCTAAAAATCTTGGGAGAAGTGGCCAGTTACCAGCCTTGGAAGGTGCCTTATATGTGTATACATATCTCCAATATCCACCTATTTCCTTTTAGTTGCATATTAAGAATGTTGGAGATCTGTATGATTTTGTAAATTCCCATCCAACACCTGGGTGTTTCGGAGGATCCATGTTGGCCTCCATTTTTCTGCATACGCAGGCCAAGGTTCATCATCTGCAATATATCTGAGTTCTTCCCTCTTGTAGGCCTGGTTCCATTCTGTAAGAATGACCATCACATGAATTGGCTCTTCATCAGAGTCATCATTTTGCTCTTTGTGCTGGAGATATTCTCTTCTTAAAAAATCTGGAATACAATTATCAGAACCTTTAATATGTTCAACTTTAAAATTAAAATATGCAAAGAGAGCTTGCCATCTAGCAAACTTTGCATCCTCTGGGTTCTTGATTTCCTTTGTCAGAACTTTATCCAGTGCCTTTGCATCTGTTCTAAGCAGAAAATATCTGTTAGCCAAATGGATTGAAAACTTTCTTATACAATTCCAGGCTGCTTTTACCTCTTTCTCGATAGGAGCATAGTTCAGCTCAGCCTTGCTCCATACTCCTGAGACAAATTGAACAACCTGTTCTTGTTCCTTTGGATCATCTTCCTTTGGCTTTTGTTTGAGGACACCTCCCCAACCAATGTTACTGGCATCTGATTCAACAATTTTGAATGCATTATCATCAGCAACATATAATATAGGGAGATTTCTTACCTTGGACTTTATTTCTCTAATTGCTTGAGTGTGCTTATCAGTCCAGGGCTTTGGATTCTTTCTTAATCTCTGATTTAACATAGATCTATCAATGGCACATGCAGGATAGAAATTGCTCACGTAATTGAGGCAACCCAAAATTAAATATTCATGTAGAAAAAGAGCGAGTTGCACCGAAGAAACAACTCGACTAGGAAATTAAGGAGAAAGGTCAGGCATAACAAAAACAACATAGGCTAAAAGAGGTGGTCGAATCCACTTGCAGAGAAGTTTCAGACATGGATGTCCGCGAGGAGGAATCAATAGAAGACATGGTCGCGAAGCTCAACCTTGCAATCAAGGAATCAAAGAATAAGATTATAAACATGCAATTCAAGTATGAAGTAAATATCAGTGAGCTGCAACTGAAGCTGCAACCAACAACACCACTGGAAGTGCGAGAGGAGGGGAAGATTGACCTAAAGGCTGTAGTGGCAGACATCTCCGGGACAGTGGTAGAGTGCAGAAAATTACTGGATAACACCTTGCAGATTTGGACTTCGTTGCAGGAAGATCCAAATGTGCTGAAGATAGAGGATGATATCCAAAAGAAGCATAAGCAGTTGGAGGAAATCAAGACAACAACGAAGGACTTTCCAGTTTCGCAGAAGCTCACAAGGATCAACGAAGGAAAGGTCCTTCAAAAGTAGATAAAAGAGCTAAGGAAGGAAGAGAAAAAATTGATGGAGTTTACTCAACCATGGCAAGATGAGACTCTCCAGCTGTCACACGAAGTGGATGGGAAGCTCCAGGAGCTTTGACAACATGAAGAGGTAACATTGAAGAAGATTGCAGGACCAATCACGAAGGCAGTATTGGAAGAAGTCCGCAGTAAGGAGAAGTAGGTCACAAAGGTGCTGCAGAAGTTCAACAATGCCTACAACAACATCGCAACAAAAATTAGAGGCCAAGCAGCTAAGTGACTTGGGACGAGTCACATGTGAGTGTTGGGGGCTTGTTGGGCGCAACCCAACTTGGCCTAGATTTTGATAAAAATATCGCATTTTGAGGAGCAAAGTGCGAAGTGGACCGTGCAGTATCTTAGGGGATTCGGGGTGGGCGGAAGCCCCCCCTTTTTGTAACGAGTTTCGGGTTATAGTTGCTTGTTTTGTGGAGTCCATGGTATTTGTCGATGAAATAAATATATAAAGGAATATAATGCTATGTTAGAATCAATAATGTATCATTCCATGGTTAAGGGAAAGTCTTTGTAATCTGTAGTTTCTAGTGAAGGAAAGGCTCTACAGCTGAGTGAGTAGAGACCTTGGAAGAGTCTACAATTAATGCACAAACCACCTGCAGTTGTGTGCACAGGCCGAAAAGCTGATTGTAATCGAAGATCCATCTTAATAAAGAAGCAAGTTTTGGGATGATATTCTGTGTTTCTTGTACTTATTTGCTTAGTATATGTCATTGTGAAGTAGTTATTACAGTTACATGTTAGATCAATGCAGTATTGGTATATGGTGTGATGTTGTGTGATTAAGTGAATGTGCGAAGTAATTTATGAAGCTATAAGGTAGAAAACATAAGAATACCACATCGCGTAGTCCCTTAATGCTACAGAAACCTGGTTCTGCAACCACCCATAGTCACTTCGAGTGAGATTGCGATCTGCTTGCAGGTCGTTGCCAAAAGGCCAGTGATCAAGGATTTTGTTGGTGCACAATATAAATCAAACCCGAGTCAAGTCCAAACAAGTCAACATGAACTTTAATCAAACTAACAAAAACCTTACACAAATATTTCTTACTCTCACCATTGCTTGATGAAAAGAAATGTGATCATATTCCAAAATATCCTAATTTCTATTTTTTTTGTTATTATCAAAATATCATATTACACGAGAATTTTAGCTTTGGATAAACCGTTAGCTTCTATACTTTTCTCCTTATACACATGTTAAATAGCAATATAATTAAAAAATACCTCAAACTTTTTACCTCTTTCAACACAAAATTGAAAAAGACACATACTTGTTAATCTTTTACCTCTCTCATAACCACTTAAAAATCATGGAACATTTATAATATGTTATTTTCTTTTCATTTGCTAACAACAATGTCATCAATTCTGCATGTTAATATCAAAATATTATATATAATAATACTTTTAATTATATTAATTTAATTTATTTTAATTATATATATAATATTTTTAATAACTAATAATGTAATTACGCTGGAGGCGTTCTCTTTATGAGATTGGGTGGGCAAACACTGTTTGCCCCACTCAATCAAAGAGCTTCCCCATCGCTCTTCTAACTAATTATATGTTTACGCTGTAGGCCTTCTCTTTATGAGATTGGGTAGGCAAACACTGTTTGCCCCACCCAATCAAAGCCCAATCAAAGAGCTTCTTCATCGCCCCTTCTAACTAATTATATGTTGACATTTAGCGACAAAGTATGGGGTGAGTGAGTTAAAATCAATTCCTCCTTCATTCCTCGATTTCCCAGAGCACTGTGGACAGCCTCGATTTCGCCTCGATTTCTCCACCGTCCAGGAGATGGGCGTTGTGGACCGCCGTGCAGAGCTTCGATCTTAAGGATCACGAATCCAAATTGCTTCGATCTAAATAGAGAGTGTAGGTGTAATTATGTGAATATATGGGTTGCGTGAATGTTCTAGTGTGGATGAATTGAGCTGGATGTGGAAAGGAGCGTTGAAGCCTCCTTGCGAGCGTGTGCGTTGAAGCTGATTGGTGTACAACGTTGTGTTTTGGAAGTCAAAGTTCAAGAGACAATATTCGATCGCTGGAGAGTTGAGCTGGAGGTGCCGAAAGTGCATGAGCTCTAAAGTGAAAGTGAAATTGCAGGTTGCTAGTTGTGGACGTTGCAGAGTGAGAACCATGAGATTATAATTGTGGTTGAAAAGCACTATCAATCAATTAAAGCCACCAATTGAGAAGGGAAATCAATTGGTTGCGCTGACTGGTGAGGGTGGAGCCACCATTTTTCTTGTTGAATCTGTTGTGTTTGTCGTACTCTGTAAAATTTTGAAGCCTTTTCATGAGATGTGTCTCTGCGCTCAGGCAACTTCGGCGTATTTTCGGACAATGTGGTTAAGTGACATCTGAGAAAAGTCAATTGGAAATGCAGAATCTGTCTGGATCTGCATTTTCGACTCTGGAGATAGTTGATGGCTCTTGATAATGTTAGTGCTTGAGAGAAAAGGAGATCCTCGAATCCAAATTGAAAGGAGACCAAGTATCCTTTACCAGTTGCACATAGCTTTCTTCATTTAGCTAAGACAAATTAAATTTAAATGGATTGTTGGGTTTCCAGTTTCCTCCCTTTAACTCTAATGGTGATCGGAATATTTCCCTATTTCGCTCCATTGATGAAACAGGCCAATATTGCCAACCAAATTTTTCGCTTCATAAAACAGGGGGAGATTGCCAACCAAATTTTTCGCTTCATAAAACAGGGGAAGATTGCCAACCAAATTTTCCGCCAGAAGAAACATGTCAAGGCGATTGGCCACCATCCTGTTTCCAATTCGCCTATTCATCCAGGAAGGTTTATGTTTAATAAGTTTAATATCATTGAGATTATTGTCAAACAATTTTCTGATAAAAAAGTCCACCATCAAGTCCACCATCAAGTCAGGGAGGGCTTGAGGTCCCCATACTTCTGATGCACCCAATGAAAAATTCATATACTCCGAAGAAACCGCGGGCAACTCGATTAACAAGCTATTCATCAATGTACCTGTAACATGCCATTTGAAGAACTGCCCAAGAAATGGGCTGGAACTCAAATGCTCTGCAAAAGTAAAGTACCCTTTTTACCAAGAAAATGCAACAGTAAAAAGCCTAGTGCCGCAGAAATTTCAGAGAGCACAACCTTGAACTCTGCGTAAGTCTGACCCTTGCTGCCCAACTTATTTTTCTTGGTACTGCATTATATTATAACAAAATATATCAATGACTTGTGTCTCTCTAAGGAATGGTTCATCGGTTGGGGTACAATGGTGAGTTAACAGGGGTCAATTTCCCTAGTACTCGATTTGTTGTGAAACCCCACATTAAAGGCAGGTAACTTTCATAATTGTAATTTGGGTTTGATTTGCAGAGTGAAACAAGGTTGTATAGTTAGTTTTTTTTGCTCCGCAGTGTAGTTATTGATTTTTGAAAGATATAATACAATTATTTATGACATATATTTGGAAAGTTAGTTTTGCTTTAATGTACTAGAAGTTTTAAAAAATAAAATCAGTAATAAAATAATGAAAATGATCTCTAACATTCTTGTTATCATATTCTTGCATTTAATATAACTACTTCAACCTAAAAAAAACTAAGATGCGCTTTTAGTACTTAGGTGGAATTCTCCTTAAAACAAAAACTAAAATTTTGTTTCAAAAATATCCTTTTTTTTTTCTCTTTTATTTATTTATTTTTTCCACAGAAGAAATCGAACTTTCTATTATATATAGATAGTCACATAGCATATGCATAGAATTTTTGATCAACTCCATTTCTCTTTCTATTCGAAGAAGAAAAGTAGTCTCAACTGCCTAGAATACCTGAAGGGTATCATGAAAACAGCCTGTCCAAAAATAGTCTTAAAAGGCACAATCATTTAGTCACATCTCCCGGTTTTAATCCGAAACAGAGATGGTGATGACAATGATTACATGCCTGCAGAAGCCGAGGCTTCCTTTCCATAACAAAAACAGAGAAAACTGACAGTAAAAACTATCCCGGTCTCCTGTGTTTCAAAAATATCTTTTATCTGGAACATAAAAACAAATATCATTCCAAAGTTATAATGTAAATATTGTTCTAAATAACTTTAATCTCGTGAAATGTGTTATATATATTATAGGTAAAATTATAGAAATTAATTTGTTTTAATTTTTAATAATTATATTGAAAATGTTATATAATTTATAAAGAAGATTTATTGTTATAATACTTAACATTATCTAAAAAAAATAAAAAATAATAATACCAAATTCCATATCATCATCACAATCACAATGATATTTGAAATTAAAACAGACCCTTTCTTTTTAGCAAAAGCCATCTATCTATTTGCAGCAGAAGCAGAAATCACTGCTTGTACACATGAAACTGAAATGAAAAAACACAAAACACTGAAAGATGCAACAAAATTGTTAAGAAAAAAAAAAAAAAAGTGTAAGCTAATTGCAATACAGTTTTAGTCATCATTCAAGATAAATTAAAAAAAAACTAAAAACTAACCAAAAAAAAAAAAAAAAAAAAAAAAAAAATATATATATATATATATATATATATTTAATTACATTAACAAATAAAAATATCTACAAAAGTAAAATAATCTCCCATGAAAAATGTATCCCCACTCCGTGACCTTATTTTGCACCTCTCCGTGCAAATGCTAGTATAATTTAATATAACAAAACTCTGAATATGATATTTTTATAAACTGTTGTGTAACAACCTCTTAAACCAAATTGCTGCTGCCGTATAAAACGGGTGCGAACTCATGGTGCGGTTCTTGGTTTTTGCGGATTTTGTATTTTGTCGAATCTGAATCCATCTGCATGCAGTGACCTCGCTAACCAGAAATGACTTTTGAGACTATCAGCTGAAAAGCAGGGTTTTTCTCGCCATGAGTGCGAGTCGTAGGGTATAGGGTTTAACCCATGAAGATGAAGGTGGATGCATGTGCAGATGCTATATGCAAAGCCCTGATAAAGGCCAGCAATGGCAAATGGGACTCATTGGTAGAGAAGAGCCTTCACAGATTGGGTTACAGGGACCTTCTCAACCCTTCTCTCGTCGCACAAGTCATCACGCAGCCCGGCCTCCAACGCCACCATGCCCTGGCTCTCGGCTTCTTCAACTGGGCGGCACAACAACCAGGTTATTCTCATAACACCACCTCTTACGAAGCCTTAATTCAATCCCTTCGCAATGCCAAGCAGTTCAGAGCCATAGAAAAGATTCTTAAACAGATGAAACTTCAGAGAATAGCCTTATCCTCTTCTGCATTTGTAACTATCATCTCTGCAAACATACAGGCCAAGAGATCCAAAGATGCATATAAGACATTCATGGAAATGAAGGCTCTGGGTCACAAATTGAATGCAGATGTTTATAATCCTCTATTGTGCAGTCTTTCCTCAGACGGGCATATTGACTTAGCCCAGGCAGTGTATTCTGAAATGAGGTCTGATAGAATCCCGGCGAATGCAGTTAGCTTTGGGATTTTTATGGGGGCTTTTTGTAGGTCAGGGGACCTCAAAATTGCTCTGGATATGATAAATGAAGCGAAGCAAAATACATCTTTTCCGGGCTCAATTATAGCAACATTGGTGATCAACGGGCTCTGCCAGGCCTCTAGAATTGAGGAAGCGTGCTGGGTGTTGGAGGAATTGAGGGCAAGAAGCTGCAAACCTGATTTCATTGCCTATTGCATTGTGACTGAAGCTCTTCGGATGGCAGATAGATTGGATGAAGTTCACCGAATTTTGAAACAGAAAAGGAAACTGAGTGTTGCGCCTTACTTCTCTGAGTATAGGGATTACGTGTTTGCGCTCATTTCAGCCCGAAGAACTAAAGAGGCCTATAATATGGCACAATCAATTAGAAGTGCTGGTTTTCCTCTTGAGAAAGATGTTTATAATGTACTTATTGGGTCACTTTCCAGTTTTGATCCCGAAGCTGCATTGGTGCTTTATCATGCCATGCTAGCTGCCAATCAGATACCAACGAGTCTCACCCTCCGTAATTTAGTTCAGGGTCTTTGTACTATTGGTAAAGCAGATGAGATATGGCAAGTTTTTCAAGACTTTTGCCTACAAGGATTTGTGACAGACATAACTACTTACAATTTCATAATTTTTTCGCTCTGTAAGACTGAGAAAGTAAAGGAAGCTTACAAAATTTTGGACGTGATGAGGAAGAATAAACTAAGTCCCGATGTTGAAGCATATAACACAATAATGGATGCATGTTGCAAAGCTGATTTGTTGCGTCCAGCTAGAAGGCTTTGGGATGAGATGTTCAGAGAATGTTGCCATCCAAATGTCCAAACCTATAATATTCTTATTTTAAAGTTGTTGAAGGTTGGCGAGGTGGATGAGGCTGAAAGTCTTTACAAAAGCATGTTACAGAAGGGTGTGCCTCCGGATGCACTCACCTACAGGTCTCTAATCGATGGATTGACAAAGGCAAACAAACTAGAAGAGGCTTATACTATTACCAATGACTTCATGAAGAGTGGACTGGCACCACATGCAGCTGTCCCCAGCAAAGTCAGAGATACTCTTTCCAGGGGTGTGACCGAACTAAAATCTCAGACAATGATTGAAGCATCTATTAGGTGAACAGTTGGTTGCTGTGGTCACAGGGTAGTTGTCAACCGGTGGTCATGTTTTCAAGCTCTATAATGATATTTCACTTGCAATACCAATATATATCTCACTACAAGAGGTGGAATTCCCTGATAGCCATGAGCCTGGGTTTTCATACCTTTTAGATACCTGTGTTCTTGTGAATAAGACAGATACTAAGTGATTTTTCATTATGTGAGGATGTATTGGTTAGCGGATCTGAATCTACTCAACGTTGGATGTGATGGGCCAGGCTTCTAGGATTTTGGGTACATTCATATGGTGCAGAAAGCTTTGTCGTAAATATCACTTTCCTGAAATTATTTTTTTAAGTGAAGCAGTAAAATAGGTGTTCATCACTTTTAATGGATGAGAAGTCATTTCCCATTAAAACTACTGAAGAGTGGACAAGGTTAACAGCTTGCCATTTCTGCTCTGGTAAGACTGGTGCAATCGATACGGTCATTGCAATGGATTCAATCTCCCAACATGGACCCATAAAGACAGTATTAATACGACACTGTATTGATTATCATATCGATGAGATATTTAAGCTCACAAAGATTTTTACAAGAGAGGTATGTTGTACTGCTGCAAAATTATTTTTCCTTCTTACAGATAAACAACCTGGTCTGCCCAATTTTGTAAATTTTCACATATTCAACGAGGCAGAAGACAAACATAGATCCTGTGCAAGCTCATCCAGTCCAGCAATTTGGGAGTTAGATATTTTTATTGTGTACCTTTTATGGCCAGCTGTAAACTTGTTCAAAGCTGATAAAGGATACTGGGAAGCAAAGTAGTAATGGCTTGGTGAAAAAACTTGGCAAGGCTGGAGTGTAAGAGACTCTGAGTTGTCAAAAACTTGGGATAAAAAACCCTGAAAATTTTCCGAGAAGAATGGTTTTTTTTTTGATGTTTTATTCTCTGTTTGACTATTATAATGGGACAGACAGTTTTCATCAGACTTGTGAGACAAATGTGCCGATCGATGAAAAACTTGATGGGTATTTGCGGGTCGTGAGTTTCACTTACCTGCAGTTGGAAACAACTCGTTTTCTGAGCTGAACCAAGTGTGACTCATAAATTTGAGTCAAACTCAGTGTGTTTTGTGACAAGGAAGGACAAGTCAATTTGGGGAGATCCTTACAAGATCAACTACTATATTTGGTTGTAAACGT
The DNA here is from genome assembly GCA_034641835.2 of Pinus albicaulis. Taxonomy (NCBI): domain Eukaryota; kingdom Viridiplantae; phylum Streptophyta; class Pinopsida; order Pinales; family Pinaceae; genus Pinus; species Pinus albicaulis. The sequence goes on from CM076578.1 coordinate 1,878,854,293, forward strand.
AGGCTTCTTTCCCGTTCTTCAATTTTTCTAAGGAAAAACTTTATATTCTTGGCCTTTTGTTGCTCTAGACCAGTCCATTAGGTCTTGGGAAATTACTTTTGTCCGCAATCGTAAATTCCGCATAACAAATTGGCGACTCAGTTGCATTCGTATTTCTTTCCTCTTTTCGCAAGGTGGCAACCTGTTGCTGGGTTGTTCACATCTCCTGGCCAAATACCACAAGTCAGTGCTCAACCTCATTTGAATCCTCCATATCTTGGAATGACTTTAGTTCTTGGCAACCTACTTCGCTCGTACAACCTGGCTTGGTTGTGAATCAAGTTCAAACTTCTCAACCTGTTCCATCTTTATCTCAAATTCCTACTGGTCAACCTATCTCTCAACCTGTTCAAACGCAAGTTCATGTAAGTCAACTTTTACAGGCTACACATTTAATTCAACCTCTTCCACTGGTATCTGGGGCTTCCCAAGCCCCACTTACCTAGCCTCTGCAAGGTCTCTTATAGTCTCCACCACTCTGGACATGCTATTTCTCAAATCTAGGTAGGTCAACCTGCATATGGTATGGCAGAGACAGAAGCTAGCCAGCCTCATGTTGGGATGATTCAAAATCCCACGGGGCAGTCATTCCAAGGCATTCCTCAAATGCCTTACCAAGATCAGCAACTGCAAACCCAACCATTTCAACCTTAGCAAGGTTATCTTGGAACTGGGAAACAAGTTTATTGTTATCTGAGTTATTAGAATCCTCCCTATCTAGGAGCACAGATACTTGTTGCTTAGGCAATTCCATCTTACCCAGGATACCCTCCACCAAATTTCAATAGGTAGTTGCCATTTGTGGCAACCCTTGAATTGCCATATCTGACCCAACTTACAAATGATCCCATTTGTCACTCTCCATGGTGGCCGGTTATTCCTACGAAATTGCCCAGTGATATATGGAAATCTTGGAGAAGACCCATCTACACATGTCATGACGTATCATTTATGGTGTTCTTTGAACTCTTTAAATGATGACTCTGTCCGTTTACGTCTTTTCTAGCGCACACTTATTGGTACGACAACAAAATGGTATATTGAATTACCACGAGCTTCATTCAACAACTTCAGTTCCTTAGCTACTACATTTCTAGCACAGTTACCCATTCAGTATGGGACTGGAACTGAACTTTTGACCAATTTCAAACAATTTGATTCCACTCACATATCTCATCACATTCATGAGTGGAAACGTGGTCGTCGTTTGGTCAAGACCTATGTTCTTGATCAACTCTTAGCTGAATGGTTTACCAAATCTTTATTGGCACCTATTACTGAAGATGTTTCTAAGGTCGGAGTTGTGACCAAAGAGCAAGTAATTGCTCGTGCCCAATATCTAGATCTTGTTTATACTTAATCGGACACGCTTTATGATAAAATACCAAATGCTCCGCGACCTGCACATATTGTTCCACAACCTCCCGTTAAAGAATTACATGCTGTTGATGGTGTGATTGGTTCTGCTGGCCAGTAGTCGGTGAGTAAACCATCTGGTTCCACTCTTGCTGTGGCCGCCCCAAACCTGTCTACTACTACTCCTGTGACTTCTACTTCCGTGATCAATGCCATTCAATCCCCAAAGGGAAAATCTCAGCAACTAGGAAGTAAGAAGAAACACAAAGGTAAGAAAAATAAAGATAACCCTTTGCAGGACAAACAAAATAGTCAGTTTTTTGAAGAAAAGAGGAAACCCTGTTATCCATGTTTAATCTGTAATGAGGAAACATTTCACTCATGACTGTCCACATCAGGTAGAAGTAAATCAATTTCTTAAGTCATTTGCTAGGCCCGCTATACTGACAAATCCCTTTCCTAATTAGGAGACTAAAATGGTTGCTCGAGATCCTGCTTCCTCTTCCTTGGTAATGATGCTTTCTTCCACCCATCCGAAAAATGAAGTTATGGTGGCAACCAAGAATAAGGACTACGGTAATCCGAATTCCTCGACTGGATAAGTTCCTGATCAACCTGCTGGTTCTACCTCTTCTACTTTGAATCCTACCCCCAATACGGTTCCTACTCAATTGAAAATTAAACCTCTGAAGGGCGTTATCCACAAATCCACATTCAACCCTTGTGCGAGAGTTGTGCAAAATTATAACATAGTTGAGGATCTAGCTCAAGCTCCTTCAACTATGTCGACTCTCGAGGTGTTGCAAAATTGTCTCGCCTAGAGAAGCCCGTAATGGGCTACTTGTATGAGGGCATGGATAGGGCCAATGAAGCCATTCAGAGCTACTATGAAGATAAGGGGGATGAGGGGTTTCAGAAACAACTTCTTGAATGGGAAGTGATTGATGAGCGATAGAACAACACACTCCATCGTCCCATTCATGCTGCGGGGATCTTCCTGAACCCCACATTTTCTTAGTCCTGTGCTTTCTTATTTGATGCGGAGGTCATGGATGGATTCTTCACTTGTGTTCAGAAGATGGTGCCATCTCCAATAAAACGTGCAGAAATCTCCAAAGAAATGGAGATATATAGAATTGCAGGTAGCACATTTTGCTTTGAGATGGCTATCCAGGATAGGAATATTAAAATGCCAGGTAAGATTTAAATTTTTAGTTTGTTTCAAAATTCATTGTCTTTTCAAGTTCATAACTTCATACTTTGCTTCAATTTTCAATTTTCAAATTTTCATTATTTTTTTTTATGTTTATAACTTTATCTTATTTGTTGTAGATGCATGGTGGAGAAACTACGGTGGCAGGATACCCAATCTCCAAAGACTTACCATTCAAATACTCAGCCAAACATGTAGCTCCTCAGGATGATAGCGCAACTGGAGTGTATTTGAAACAATACACACCAAAAAATGCAACAGATTAAAATATTCCAATTGATTTTTTGAATTCATTAAATATTTTTTTATTTTTTATTTTTTTAATTATTAATTTATTATTTATAATATTATATTATATCTCATCTCATTGGATGCGATTGACACCACTGTTGCATGGAGGGTAGAGGCTTATCATGGAGTCGACCCTTGATTGATTAGAGCAAGAGGTAGTGGAGGAGGAGGAGGAGGTGACACCATCTACCCCTACCATCGGTAGAGGACATGGTCTACCTCCTATAGCTCCTGGTGCTTCATCTTCTAGAGCACAACAGAGTCCATTGCCAATCCCACCAACTTCTTCATCTAGAGAGAAAGCTATTACATTTTCTCGCAAGAGGGGTAGAAGAACTCAATATATTAGTTATCTGGTTCATTCCTTTGTATATGACATTATGACTCATGATATGAGATACATTATTATATTTTTTGTTGATATTTTGAGGTTGAGTTGGGACTCAGGACTTAGTATTGACGACATGATTTATTGTTATGTGTGATGTAGCACTAAACATGATATTACACATCTTATATATTAGTTCTTTTTTCATGTTTGTGTCAATGCATTTATTTTATGTTGTGGATGCTTTAGATATTAAAAAAATTGAAAAAAAGAATATTTTTGTATGTGCCGATTTTTTCTTGATTTTCACTGATTTTTTCTTCTCTTTTACGATTTCACCCCTTGCCGATTTAATCTCAATCGCGATGTTCGCAACACTGAAAAATACTATGCTTAAGTCATTTTGTACCTACTGTTTATAGGTGTGATGAGTGTGTTTGCCAGTGTGTTCCCTTCAGAGTTTCCTACCGTTTCTGTTAATCTTGCTTTACATTTGGTTTGCAGATGTTGACATCCCCTCAACCATATGTTGGTTATGCTGACAACGCTAGTCGTAGTATTCAAAACCTTTCCTTTGCCACGTGGGCTATATATGCTCCGAATGGCGAGTTGGTGACTTTACAATGGATTTGTATCGGTCGCTCTACCAACAATATCGTTGGGTACAACGCAATGATCGAACTATTGTCTAATGCTATTTCTCATGGTATCTGCCGTATAGTTGTCAGACTTGACTCACAACTTGTAGTACTACACTTGACTAATGTCTATTCAGTTAGAAGTCCAACTATGCTTCGTATGTTTTTAATGGTTTGCCTTATGGAAAGATATTTTGATTATATCCTATATCAACACATCCCTAGAAGTCTAAATACATTGACGGATGCATTAGCAAATCATGTTTTAGATAGACATTTGCGACATATGTAAATTAAATTCAATTCATATCATTGAACAAGATAATAAAACACATAAAGAAACACCGATAGGCTATATATATATATATATATATATAAAGTTTGATTTTACAAAATGATGTGCTCGAGACACATATGGCCACATGGCCTATCATATCAAAAATACATGCAGTAAAAAATGGCTCTATAGCCTCTTAGTAGATTAATCTTGATGATACTCATGATAACAAGTGACTGCATGAGCTAGCTTGCATAGCAGTTGGATGATACGATCAGGCACACCAATAGTATGACGCTGCAGTTTCATAGGTATTTGGTCGACCTTGGTCTCAGCTATGCCCTGGGCCAATCCCTTCATATGTCGCTCAACCTCCGCGAGAGTCTCAACCACATCAAGATCCTGCAATACCTCTCGCCCCCCTGCAACAATCTGTACTCTAACTTGTGCATGTTGTGGGTCTCCACCACGCTGAAGATAGGATGAACCCACCGGTCAAACGCGTCCAACATCTGCGTGTTAAAATCGTAAGTTAGTCTTGGATACATGAAAAACAAAACAAAAATTGTAAAACTCAAAACTCAAAAAATATAGTCAAAATGATTTTGTTTTACATATGATACCCCATCGCTCGCAATTAGGAAGCACAAGCTTTGGGTCTCTGTGAAAATCCATCCCGACATAAGGATAGTCTTCGATCATGATGAGCTACATGCGCAACCATCTGACGAAGACTGGTGTGAAACTCATGGAGGATGGACCTGCATGTTTTTGAGAAATCAATGCAAGTAGATTAAGGTTTGATTCCTCTTTCTTGATAGTTACTTGTGAATTATGTTGACTTCTTTTGCTTCTTTATTAGTTTATCTTTCATTAAGCAATTGCGATATTATGTGTCTATGAAGATCACTAAAACACAAGCCTCAAGATGTAGGCATTATGCCAGGGAAAAACCCCTCTCTAGGGGAAAACCCAATCAAAATTCTCTTCCTTCAATAGTTTTCTTTGAGACTCTTCACCCTAGACAGACCAAACCTTTCCTCCACACCAAGTCATCCTTTCCAGATCTTCGACCCAATAGCAATAGCAACTTGTCCCCAACAACTTCGACTATGTAACAACTTACGGCATCAGGCAACAACAATACAAAAAGACTTCGATCTCCCAAACTAGGGCACGAAAGAGAGAGAGAGTAGCACCAAAACTTCAATTTTCTTCTTCTCTTTGACCTTGACCGAACTCGCACTTCTGTTGGTTTCCTTGACCCTCTTCGCACTTTTTCTGGCTTCCTTAGAGATATTGAACTTGCTTGAGATGATATGCTCCAAATGAATTCGATCTCCTTCTATTTATAGGCTCCAGGTGAGGTCGAATTGGTCTTCTTTAGGCCGACTTGGTGTGGAGGTGACATAAATCATATTTGACTCAATAATAAACATTTTTACATGATTCAAAAGCCCAACAAGGGTCTCTTTAAATGTACAATGACTCTATTGACTCAATATTAATCCTAGGAGTCCACAATGGGGACTTTGACTAATATAATGATGACCTAAGCATGAAATGTTAGGATATTCCGACACATAGGAAATAGTTAAGAATAACTCAGTCTAGTGTAGAGTTAGGTAAAGTGTGTTTCTTTACCATGTACATTTGTAACTTATAATCCGACGGTCACGATTTGTAGTGATTCGACGGTTATCTCTCTCCTCGGTATTAACAACACTTGATCCGTGGCTTAACACCCGATTGGTCCATGATCTCTATTTAGAGAGCATGGAGGGTCATTTGTCCAGTAACTGTTTATGAGAGAAACATATATAACTTTTCTTTTATATTAATAAATTGCCTGAAGTGGTCGCGTTGGTTCACGCCGTGGACTGTTTCCCTCTTTGAGGGTTTTAACCACGTGATTATACTAGTGTATTGATTTGTGATCTGGTTGTGAGCGGTGACCTTTGGTTCTTGATCTACGATTGTTACCCTGTAAATTCCTACATGGTATCAAAGCATGCCTGATTATTCTTAACATCACCAATTATTTCCAATGACTACCTCACATGGTAGATATACTTAGAAGTAAAGGGCTTTACAAAATAGCCATAGGGGTAGAAACTAAACCTCTTGATGATGATAAAGTCGGTAAATTGGAAAATAAACAAGATCAAGCAAGAGGGTTGATAGGAATGTCCATTGCTCAAGATCTTCGATTTCATATCCTTGACATTGACACCCCTCATGAAGCCCTAGATAAGCTAAATAATGTCTTTGGCATTCAAAATCAAATCAAGGCTCACCAGCTTGAAAATGAGTTGCTTACTTTGGACCCTAATAATTTCTCCTCTATTGAACACTTTTTGTCCAAATTCATGACCCTTAGACTTCTTTTAGAAGGTTGTAAGGTCAAAAAGGAAGATAGTAGGCTCATCTATTGCATTCTTGCTAAGCTTGGCCCCGCTTACTCTGTATTTGTTTCCGCCTTCCATTCCACTAGAGAAGCCATCATTTCTTTAGGAACCACCTACAAGAATCCCTCTTTTGATTCCTTTTGTGATTCTTTGATAAGAGAACAAGAAAAAATCTTACACCTTGGTCTTATCACTTCTGGAAATGCTTCTAAGAAAGCCTTAGTAGCCCAACAACAATCATATCAAAAGAATCCCAAGAAGCAGTATCCTAAAAAGTATGGTCCGAAACCAAACAAAGGTCCTAAGCAATTTCAGCCGCAAACTGAAAAAGCAACTCACCAAAATGATAAAGCATATAAAAACAAAGGAAAGAAGACAGATAGACATTGCAACTTTTGCAATTGTGATGGCCATATAGAATCCAAATGTTTTAAGAAGATGGAAGCCTTAGAAGCAACAATGAAGAAGCACAACATCAATTTGGAGCACTCTTCCCCTTAATCTTCAAGAATGGCACTTTCTGCTTCTGGTTGTCAAGCATGAAGTTCTGGTTATGCATTAAATGTATCTTCCTCTTCTCACTCTCATGAGTGGCTCATTGATTTTGGAGCTTCTTATCACATGGCCAAAAATAAAGCCATGTTTTCTTCTTTAAATGATTGTAACACCAAACATATTTATGTTGGTGATGATAGATCTCTTAGTGTTGTAGGATCTGGAACCATTCATCTCGATAATGGTCGGTTTAATGATGTACTATGTGTTCCTACCTTGTCATGCAACCTTCTCTCTGTTTATCAAATAACTCATTCAGGTGAAGGGAAAATAGTAGAATTCTCACCTCATGATGTTGTAATCAAGGACCTCAAAGATCCTCGACATATTTTAGTTAATCAGTATCGTCGATGATTCCACAAGGTTGTATAAGTTTGAAAACTTTGGGTCATCATGCCTTCCCTGCATTTTTGTTGCTCATAATGATGAAGCGAGAAAACTTTGGCATGAGTGATTTGGTCACTTAAACTATTGCTCTCTTCAAACTCTATGTCAGGAAAATATGGTGATGGGTCTTCCTATGTTATCTTTACGAGATGGTGTTTTCTCCGAATGTGTACTTAGAAAACATCATCTGGATAGTTTTGAAAAATGTGCCTCTTGGCACGCTTCAGCCCCTTTGTAGCTTGTGCACAATGATTTATGTGGTCCACTTCCTGTTGTTTCTTTCTCTAGTTGCAATTAATTCTTAACTTTCATTGATGATTTTTCCAGACGCACTTGGGTATACTTCTTAAAACTCAAGAGTGAAGTTTTTAACATGTTCTTGGCCTTTAAGGCCTTTGTTGAGAAACAATATGGACATCAAATTCTTAAGTTAAGATCAGACAATGGCGGAGAATATGTTAACAAAAAATTTATCAACTTCTACACTGAGCATTGAATTCAATTGCAACATACCGTTCCATATACTCCACAATAAAATGGTGTAGCTGAAAGGAAGAATCGCACCTTAAAAGAAATGGCTAATTGTATGCTTCAATCTAAAGGACTTGGTCTTAATTTTTGGGCAGAAGCCATTAACTGTGCAAATTACATAGTAAATCGCACCCCTACTAAGGTTTTAAAGAATATAACTCTAGAAGAAGTTTGGAGCTCAATCAAACCAGATGTAAGTCACTTTCGTGTTTTTGGAAGTGATGCTTGGGTCCATATTCCAGATGTGAAACATAAAGACTTAGAACCTAAGAGTGAAAAATGCATTTTTGTTGGATATTCTGAAGATGTCAAAGGATATAGACTTCTTCAACCAAAATCCAAAAATATAATAATTAGAAGAGATGTAAAATTTGATGAAAATATATTGGCCTGCGAGCCTAGTTTGGCGGGTGTGCCACCTTTGGCCTGCGAGCCTGATTCGGCATATGTGCCACCTCTCTCTCTCTCTCTTCTATATTTAATAACATTCCTTCTAGTTTAGATGATGACAACGAGGATGACAATCCTCCTCCACCTCTCAAAATTGTTCTGCAACTGGCTTCAAGATGGTCCACTTCACTTACGCAGCTCCTCTTGCGTGTGACCCCGCGATCGACAATGTACACGTTCTCGCCAAAGAGCTCTTTCCTTATTTGGTCAAGTTCTGGAAACTTTGATCCCAAACTTTGAAGAAGCTTCCCATTATCCAGATTGGGATGAAGCTATGAATGAAGTGTATCGTTCCTTATTGAGTAACGATGTCTGGGATCTTGTTCCTCTTCCAAAAGGAAGAAAACTTGTGAGAGGCAGATGGGTTTACAAAACCAATTTTGGATCAGATGGAAAAGTGGATAGACATAAAGCTCGCCTTGTTGCTAAAGGATTTTCACAAGTTGAACGCATTGACTATACTAAAACCTTATCCCCTGTTGCAAAAATGAATTCTATCCGCCTTGTTCATTCCCTTGTTGCCTCCTTTAAATGGGAAGTTCATCAGATGGATGTTAAATCCACCTTCTTACATGGAGATTTGCATGAAGAAATTCCACATGGATTGAATCCCCAAAGTTTATCCAAAACGACTCTAGCCTTGTTTGTCGCCTTAGGAAGTCTCTCTATGGTCTCAAACAAGCTCCTCGGGCTTGGTATGCCAAAATGGATAAATTTCTATTAGATAATGGCTTTTCTAGGTGTCATTCTAACAACACCGTCTACACTAAGAAAGTGGGTCAGTCCTTCACCATCCTTGTTCTTTATGTTGATGATCTTATCCTCATTGGTAGTGATCCAAACCATATAAACCATGTGAAGTCTAGCCTCAAAAAAAAGTTTGAAATGACAGACTATTGTACTGTGCAACAACCCTCCCCATTTCAAAATTTTTTTTATATATTAATTTTATAAGAAATGGGTCCCCTTTTTTCCCTTTCTTTTTAGATTCAATAAATTTTCCTAGCTTAGCTTATTGCAAAGATTAAAGAAAGACCTTTGTATATATGTAAATATTAAAAGGAAATCAAATGAATCATAAAACAAAGCAAAGCCTAAACATAAGCCTTTATTGCATTTCACAAAGTATGAAAGGAAAAGCTCAATATGTCATTTGCCCAAAAGTTCCGATGCGATAAAGTGAATCGCTAAATCGCATATCACATAGGAATAAATTCAAAAGCTTTCTCCATCATTCCGATGCGATAGATTGGATTGCAAAAGTGCATATTGCATTAAACATAAGGTTAATTCTTCCCTTCGAAAAGTTCTGATGCGATGAAGTCTTATCGCAATCACAAATCGGCAAAATTATATCACAATTGGCCCCTTTTGAAAAACTCCGATGCGATAAGTCCAATCGCAATCGCGAATTGGCGGAAAACTTAATACATCCTTATGCGTTCATTTCAAAAGTTCCGACACGATAAATTAAAATCAAACGCTCATCGCTCCAAATCACATTACTCATCAGCGATCACAATTGGAAGCTTCAAACGATAATCTTTAAACCGAGACTTTGAGATCGCCGATCCTCGATGTACGATCATCATTGATCAGAAATCAGATAAGTCATGACATTAACTCAAATGTGAATGCGCGATGTGACTTTCCATAACGGCATTTAATTTTTAAGACGGAAATCATTAAGTTAGATTCATGAATGAAATCCTTTGCAGATTGTTTTTTTTAAAATAATAATATAAAGATTTCCTTTTTCATGACGCTGTTTATTCTTCGTTGTTTTCTTCCCGATTCTAAGAGAATTTTTCATCATTTCCCACTTATTTACAGATCTGTAGAACAATTATTCCGCTTATTTGCAGACCTGTTAAAACACTTCCAGTCAGAGAAAATGTCAAATAAGCTTAAGAAAGCAAAGGTTACCACCATCCCGAAGGAAAAGCCGGCCAAAGTTAAGTTAATAACCGATACTACAGGCCTTGGTATCGGAAAGACTTCTTGGGAAGGGGTTTACAATCTGCTTGACGCTGAAAATCCCATTGTGACAGTAGAAAAAGCGACAGTGCCAGATGAGGACTCAGAATCAGATAATCCCCTCAAAGAACTGGTAGACTCTTATCTTCATAGAGTAGCGGCTCGAGCAAATGTACTTCTGTACTATGATTTAGTACGATGGGTAATAGAAGGCATAAACATCACAGATAGAGCATTTTTCACAGCTGGTGGGAAGATGTTCAGATCCTTTAAATCAGAGGATATCAGGGCAATGTATCATCTACCAAAGCCTCAGAAGATCTACAACAAAGCATTTCTAGAGGATTTCGCTACAAAAAACGAAATAGAGTCAGACCTTATTAGAGAATGGAGGCAAGCTCCAGAGAAACACAAGCATGAATCCTTAGGTAAGTACTCTGTAGAATCTCTAGCACCTCCCTATTGCTACGCTGTTGCCATGATATGCAGACTATTTGGGATTGCCAATTCTGCAAGGTTTTCTATTGAAATGGTACCTCTGATTAATGCCGCCGTGAATTCTTATATTATGGATTGGTCAGTCATCCTATCCGATAAGATAGCAAATGAAATTCTTGATTATAGAAGGAATAGGCATATGTCTATCGGAACGACACCCCCATTTCATATGTATGCTTACATTATAGATGCCATATGCTTCAATTCCGAGTTTCCCATTTTAGGATGGAAATGGATTCCTCAGGACCCCACTCCTATCCATATCTATCATAAATATTTGTGGAAAACCCATTACAGAAACCATGTATATAAGATTTGCCATGGATTTATACTGCCTATTCATTAAGATATTTTTAACAAACCCCCTCCGCGACTATCAGATAAAGCCAACCTTGATCTAACTCTAATTGGAAACTGGTTTGGAGAGGAGAATTTCACTTACATCCGAATATTCGGAAGTGTAACCAACCCTCATGTTTTGCCTCTATACATTCCTGATAAATTACTAGCTCAGGAAATTGCCTATCAGATTACAGAGAAAGGTTTGTCCAAGAATCTTAAGACCTCCAAGAAACAAATGTGGCCTACATTTCCTCTCAAAAGTGGATCTTACACTCTCCATGATTTCAAGCATGCAGAGAAAGAAGCCTTGAAAATTAAAGGACCCAACCTAGCATTTATCGCCCCCAGGCAATATGACCCGAAGAAAATTGCCCTTAATGTTACATCTACGGTACAAATTGCCAAGTTTGAACATGAAGATGATAGTTTCGATGACCTATTTGTCTCAGCGGAAGCTTTTTCACAGGTTCAGCAACAAGCAAGTTCAAAATTGGAAACAAGCGATATGGAGAAATTCACGTTTTACAGGAACAAGAGGTTATTGACAATTCCTCTTGACCAGCTACAAACGACTCCTCTACTATCCCAAGAAGAACAAAAAGAAGAAAAGGGCAAAAAGATTGATACTCAAACTGAACAGGTAAACACAGGAAAGAAGGCTGACAACTCCTTCGATATTGACATACATGTTAATTCAAAAGAATGTGAACAGTTCAATTAGCAGATCAAAGGACATAATGATTTCCAGAAGCTGAATACAACACATACATCTATCATCACAGTTAAAGAGATAGTCGGTAATATCAACACTCCAGATGTTGAAATTATTCCTGAGAATCCATCTGAGGAGATTGTGTTAAAAGTTGAAGATATACCACCTTTGGACATTTTCTACAGTCCAAAGCATAGAGCTGTGGTTAAGAGGCAAAGAAAGAAAAGAAAACTTGACCACAATCTATTATCATCTTCCCAGGCCGAATTGATGGATGTCGTTTGGAAAAACTCCAAAATTGATCCTTCAGAGGACTTAACAAAACTATCTCAGTATGAAGGAGCCTATACAATAGCAACCATAGATAAAGCTTCCGAGGTAAATTTGTTAATAAAGGAAAAAGACCAAAGAATAGTGCAGCTGGAGCAGCAATTACTTGAAGAAAGACAGTAGAATGAAGAACTTAAAGAAAAGTTAAATTCTGAAAGACAAAAGCTTGACCAGCAAGCTATACAAAAACAACAACAACTGTCCCAAGAGGTAAATGAATTACATACATTGCTTCAAAGAGAAAAAGTGGCCAAGGAGGAACAAAATGCAATATTGCAAGCAAAACTGCAAAGATTTAAAGATTATCTTGAGGTAGATCATTTCAAGAAGGAAGCCCTTGAATCAAATAAAATGTTATCATTACAGCTTGATATTTTATCTCAGAAGATAACAATGGTTGATCCTTTACAGGGATAATTTTAAGGATGGAAAATTACCTTGAAGTTTAAAAAATTGGCGAATCTCACTAGTCCCTAATATGCAAACTATAAAATGTTTATTGATGTATTTGTAAAATTATTCAAATTTATAATGATATTATATATATTGTCTATACAATGTTGGCGATTTTTAACGTAAAATAATTTTATATTGTAAAATTTGGGTGAATCATTTATATAAAAAAATGGAAATCGGCCAATCTTTTTTTTGGTAAAACCATGGAAAATTAGCCCACCTGCGAATATTAGCCCCTAAAATTTTCCATGAGATTCCTTTATGTGAAATAACCATGTTGCTTGCAGAGAAAACAACAAACTCAAGACTTGAATTTGAAGATGCCGATGAGAAAATCTCAGAATTTCTCACATGGCAAGAAACAGATCAAGGAATTGCAGCTAATTTGCCTAAAATTCAAGAAGCACATAAAGAAATTCTGTTTGCAGAATGGGAGGCACAATGAATTAAAACAGAGAGAGCCATTTCCAGGGCGAGAGTTTTAATGAACAATGTGGTAGAGTTAATCAATGATAACCTACATATTGCTAACTTAATCTCCGATCACATTCCAGGACAACTTCTGAAGGTCAAAGAGTTAGAAAAACAATGGGAGCAAGAATTGAAAAGCAGGTACCAACAAATTGATGCAATACAAGAGCTAACATGGGATACATTTTGGTCATATCTAGTCAAACCACACAGCCAACAATCGACTATGAAATGCCTCTCCCATGCTATTGCTAATATGCTTCCAGAGTCTTCTGATGCCACCTACACCGGTCAACTACATTCTTGTTTGAGTCATCCGCCAGAAGTCAAAGATATGTTATCGATATGCCAGCTGCACACATCAGATATGTAGGAAGTATCTTAGATCTATTCTGATGGGAACCGCTAATCTATTTTTGTAAAATCTCATCCCCAGCTTTCATGATTTGGTATTCACAACAGCATCTAAGCGATGTTTAGGATAGTTTGTTAGAATTTATAATACTATTTAAACCCCTTTCATGTATTTAGAAGGGGGTCCTGAATTTGTAATAATTTTTGACTTGGAAGATACACTTTTGTACTTCTAAATATATTATTTTTATGATGGATCATATTCTGTGATTTTCTGAGGAATCATTTTTGAGAGTCTGCACTTTTGTGTCTTGGAGATAGTTCTAAGTGAAAGAACAGGATCAGAGTATCAATTGCATCAGAGAATTTTAAATGTATTTGGTATTTCTATCATTTCTGCATCAGTGTTCTTATGCGATGAAATATTCCTATTAAAATTGCTATTGTTTAGATATATATGTTTCTAAAACATTTCTCTGTTATATCATTTATGAAAATATAGAAAGGTTATCTTTCATAGTATGTATAGACAATATAGAAATATAAATCTGTGAATACGATACGTTATTATAACTCTGTTTAACTTCTTAAACAGAGTTATCATCATATGAAATCTCATCTTTCTTTTAAATAAATAAGTCATCTTTATGATTGTTTGTTTAAATGAAATTATTCTTAAATCGTGTTCATCTTTAAATACCCGGGTTAGTTTAGAGTTATTTTTATTTATCAAGCAGTAGATTAAATATCAAAATTTCACCGTCCATTATACAAACACCTCATCACCAACTCATTCCATTTATTATTGGGAAACTGGTCCCATATTATCCAGTCGGAGCCACTATCACTAACAGAAAAGGAGCTGTACCAAGGTCCGGACCGGGTGGTTTCCCCAGTGTTTGAAGTTAGGATTTTAGGGGCTTCAACACAGACTTAGGACACTTGCATTATTTCCTTGGTCTTCAAGTCTTGCAATCCAAGGAAGGCATTACCCTCTCTCAGTCCAAGTATGCCTGTGATCTTCTACACCACTTTCACATGGAAGACTGTAAGCCAGCCCCTTCTCCCTTTCAGTCTGGAGTCAAACTTTCAGTCACCTGTACTACCCCTGAAGTTGATGCTACCTTATATCGTCAACTTATTGGTAAAATTCTGTATCTAACCCATGCCCGTCCTGACCTTTCCTTTGCCGTTGGTCTTGTCGCTCGGTTTATGCACCAACCTCATGAAAGTCACTGGAAAGTAGCTAAAAGAATACTTCGATATATTCGAGGTATAGTTCAATTCGGGATTCATTACAATGCAGGGGCATCTCCATTGTTGATTGGTTTCACTGATTTTGATTGGGCTGGTGACCTTGATGATCGAAAGTCTACTATAGGATATGTGTTCACTCTTGGTTCAGGACCTATTACATGGTCTTGTAAGAAACAAAGCGCCATCTCTTTTTTTTCAGCAGAAGCATAGTATCGTGGTGCAGTTGAAGCCAGCAAGGAAGCCATGTGGCTTCGTCAGATCCTGTCTGACTTTGGTCTCCATCAGCAGCATCCAACTACACTTTGGTGTGATAATCAGAGTGTCATTCAGCTATGTAAAGATCCAGTTCAACATTAGCGTATGAAACACATTGAACTCCACATACACTTCATCAGAAAGCTCATTCATGATCGTGTTCTTGAAGTGCAGTACTGTCCAACCAATGATCAAGTAGCCGATATCTTTACAAAGGCTCTCACAGAAGCGAAGTTTATCAAACTTCGATCCATGCTTGGACTTCAGGAAAGTTGTCATTAAGAGGGGATAGGCTCTAATGCCTCCTTCCTTCTCCTATTGTGTCACCTTTGTAAATCCTTCAATCCTATCCTAATTTGTTCTTAAGGGAGGATGTTAGGATATTTCGGCACATAGGAAATAGGCTCCTTTTGTGTCACCTTTGTAAATCCTTCAATCCTATCTCAAGTTGTTCTTAAGGGGGGATGTTAGGATATTCCAACACATAGGAAATAGTTAAGAATAACTTAGTCTAGTGTAGAGTTAGGTAAAGTGTGTTTCTTTACCATGTACATTTGTAACTTATAATCCGACGGTCACGATTTGTAGTGATCCGATGGTTATCTCTCACCTCGGTATTAACAACACTTGATCCGTGGCTTAACACCCGATTGGTCCATGATCTCTATTTAAAGAGCATGGAGGGTCATTTGTCCGGTAACCGTTTATGAGAGAAACATATGTAACTTTTCTTTTATATTAATAAATTGCCTGAAGTGGCCGCGTTGGCTCAGGCCGTGCACTGTTTCCCTCTTTGAGGGTTTTAACCACGTGATTATACTGGTGTACTGATTTGTGATTTGGTTGTGAGTGGTGACCTTTGGTTCTTGATCTACGGAACTTACCCTGTAAATTCCTACATGAAACCCATGCTTTAAGAAGTCATTGTTACAATAATAAAAATTCTTTTCTTTATTTTTTTGACAAGTACATTACATAATGACTCAAATACATTTTATGAAGACCAAACCTAGTTACATTCTTCAACACTCTCTCTTAACTAGGGAGGTATTCATAATATACAAATACAATGCAAGATCTCAAACTATATGAACTATGAAGAGTTTAGGCATCGGAATGCCATGGCCTAGATTCTTGACTAGGGTAATCTATCCAATGGTCTCTCAACAGTTTATGCACCACAATGCCATGGACTAGATTTCTGACCAAGGCAATCTATCCAAGTGGGACTAAGGTGGACTAAAGCTTTCAACCTCTCTAGGTACCATCAAGCTTACTTACTAACCACCAACCCAGGGATCTAGGTGCGCATCCGACCATGCCACCCCCCTACTTTGGGACCTAGACATCAATTCAAAATGCCGACCTGATGCCCTCCCAGGCAATGCTTCACTCGCAAAGCCTCAACGAATCTCTTCCAATTTCTTATCATCAATACAATCAACAATATCTACTAAACCAAACATGTTTCTTAGATATTCAAGCTTCTTATTAGGAAGAGACTTTGATAGTATATCTGCTACCTGTTCATCTGTCGAGACATACTCCAACTTCACGACCCCGAGTTCCTAGTAAAGTGGAACTTATTGTTGATATGCTTCGCCCTAGCATGAAACACAAGATCTCCAGACTTGTTGATACAACTTTGATTATCACAGTTAATCATAGTAGGGCCCAGAGACTTCTCGAACAAATCTGTTAGAAGCTTCCTTAACCAAACAACCTCCTTTCCCACTTTACATGTAGGCACATATTCTGCCTCAACACTACTCAAAGCAACGGGATCTTGCTTCCTATCATCCATGAGATCATAGCAATTCCCAAACTAAAACATCCACCTGTAGTGCTTCTTCCATCGATCTCATTGCCAACCCAATCAGAATTTGTGAAGCCAATTAGCTTGACTTCCTTACTATCATACTTTAGGTAGTGATGTATAGTGCCACGAAGATACCTTAATATGTGTTTGGCAGCTATACAATGATCATGACAAGGCTCCAATTGAAACTGACTAAGAATGTTTAGTACAAAACATATATCTGGCCTAGTGTTTACCAAATACATTAGAGCCCCCCAACTGACGATAGGAGGTAGGATCCATGAGACTTGAATCAGAACTTCGCAAATTCTTGAGATTGGTGATCATAGGAGTAGTCATGGGCTTGGAGTCTATCATCCCAAATTTATGCAACATTTTGATGATGTACTTTCCTTGCCCCAAATATATCTCCCCAGGTTTCAACCATACTTCTAGACCCAGGTAGTAGTGCATCAATCCTTCATCGCAAATTCAGCCGCCAACATATTCTTGCATTCCTGAATTCTTTGCTCCACACCAGTGATGAATAAATCATCCACATATAGTAGAATAATGACAGACTCATTATTCACAACCTTGATATAGAGATTTGGATCAACAATACTCTTTATGAAGCCAATTCTTAGGAGATATGCATACATTTTTGCATACCATGCCCTAGGAGCTTGCTTCAAGCCATATAGGGCCATCTTGAGTCTAAAAACATGAGAGTCCTTGCTATTCCCTTCAAAACCTTCGGGTTGTTCGATGTATACTTCTTCATCAATGGTCACGTGACTACACTTGTCAACTACCCCATAGCAGTACACTCCCATTTTTTCAAATGGGATTTGTCATGTTCGACATGGTCGCGCCATTCAGATTCCATCATCAGTCAACAGACGACAGTTTTACAAATGATGTAAACCCATTCTGCATGTAATGATGTAAATGATCTAAGTAAGACCATCAATGTATGTAACAACCTAGGTAAGCCTAGTATGTTGTTGATGATCTCTATCCTAGGAGGTTTTTTGTCTCACTGATTCACGAAAGTGATCGGCAGAGTTTTTCCCTCCAGCCTCACCCCAAAGCTAGGGTGGATTTTGTCATCAGCATGTTAAGTGAGTCCTAGTGTTTTCTATCGAGTCCTTGTAAAAGTAGTTTGAGCTACTTGGTCTACTAGATCATATTTTGAGTCGCAGAATTGGGTATTTATTTGAGGGTCTATACAAATGGGTTTTCCCCCTTCATGTATGTAAATGTATTATCTCATGTAAAAGAGGGTTGAAAAAATAATTATAATCCCCTCTTGGTCAATTAATTAAATTTTCTGGTCAATTAATTAATAAAATATTAAACCAGAAATTTAATTAATTTAGGGTCCTAAGTTAGGATTAAATCTTTAAAGGCAAAATTTGTGGGTCCTTGGAAAATGATTTTGAAAGCCCCAGGCCAAGGGAATATTGAGAATTTTAAGAAATATTGGACCTTCGGGCCTTGGTGGTTAAGTCAAGGTCAAAATTTTGGGGTAATTTCGTTTTTTCCCCAAAATTTTAATTTCAACGCTTCGGATTAAAAGATAATTAAATCTTTTGGACGGTTGAGATTATTTTGACGAGGATCATCCAAACTAGCCGTTAAAGATTTTGTCCTATAAATTTAAAGGTCTTTGTCATTCTTGAGTCATCCGATCTGAGGATCGTGCACTTGCTCTTAGAAGCTCTTGTAAACTTTTGAGGAATAAAGCATAAAGACTTTGGGGTTACAAATTTTGATGTTCCTTCTCGGATCTATGTGGTGAATTGTCTCTAAACTCTGCTACTTTGTTTCTTGCATTTTATGGTTGATGGCCTTCATGGATTAATCTGCATACAGGTATCTTGTGCAGTTTTCTGGGTTTATAAAATAACATTCTGATTTTTCTGCAAAGGTTTCATGTTGTTTTCTTAAATCTCTATCGATCTAAGATCCGGATCTAAGTGTGCAGGGAAATTTTTCTTAAGATTGGGCGTCTGGGGAAGTCTTCGGTTGGACTAGCCGACTCCCAATAAACATAAATCTGATAAGCTCTTTATTTGTTAAATTTCCAGGTCTATCTTACGATATTTGTGATTTTGCAGGGTTTCAAAGGCTTGTGCCTCTCCCAAAAAATTTTAAATTTCTGAAAATTGTGCTAAAATGAATTAAGATGAGGGTTTTAAATTCTGTAAATTAGTTTGTATATTTGTAAAATTTTCAAATCTGTGAGGGTTTAATTGTTTCTTGGTGTGTATATATTAAGATCTAATTGATTGTTGCAGGTTACAGGTTCAATCGGAATTTTTTTTTAGATCTAAGGCAGATCTAGCCTCCAAAGGCCAGATCTGGCCTCAGAATCCTCACTGTGGACAAATCTGAACATTATTTTGGTTTAAGGGAGCAAGAGATCTGAGCTTAAATGAAGAAAATTTAAAATTTGCTGGAGAATTTGTGTGTACTGGGTTTATCCATTGCAAGCGCTATCCATGCCTCAGATTTTCCTGTCCAACGTCCAGGCATTCTCTTCAGCAAATCGATTCTGCCCATCCTTCCATTCTCCACGCAAGCCATCTACCTCAGCTCTCCATCCATTCTTCATCGATTCATTTCCATACTCATCCACGTACATTTATCTCTGCGTGCTGACCATCTCGCTCGCTTCTCTGCGTTGATTTATAATCTGAAACCTTTCTTCATTTGCATTACCGTCCAGCTCTGCATTCATTCGTATTTCTTCAATGTCCGATTCCATGCCATTCAGCCTCAAACCTAGCCGTCTTTGTTTCCTTAACGCTGTCCTTAGCCATCGATCCTGCGTCTGCGTTTTCAAATCGGATTACTGCAATCATTTCTGTCTGATGTTTTCTCTTATTTCGCCCTCGTCCTCCATCTCTGCGAGCTGTTCCTCTCTGACCTGTAGCACAAAGCATAACTTCAAGCCCGTGTCCAAGCCAGCTATTCCGCCGTCGAAATCTTTCAGATCGAGCCGCTGTCTTTTTTTTGTGCCGCCCCTCTTACCTGCAATCAAACTCAGAAGCTCACGTTTTGATTTTTATAAAGTGCGGATTTTTTTAATTTTAAATAAGCGTAGGTTTAGTCAGATTGTAAATTCAATTTCGATTTTGTTTTAGCTTAGTTTTATATTTTATTTTTTAGATTTTAGTTTCATATAGTTTAGTTTTAATCGGATTTTAGAGCTTTGTCGTTTTGTTTATTTTTAGTTAGATTTTGATTTGTGTTATTTTAGATGTAGTTTAGACTTAGTTAATTTGTTTAGCTTTAGTTTTAAATTTAGTTTCTTTTAAGATTAACTTTAGAGTTTAAGTTTTGTTAAAATTTGAGCCTTTTTTATATTTAGTTAGTCTTAGATTTAGATTTTGAATTTTAGATTAAAAAATAAAAAATCCTAAAAATCTATAAAACACAAAAATATAAAAAAATTTCAAATTTTCCATAGTCAAATGTGCTAAAATTTTTCTATCTAAAGTTTTGACTATAGAAATATTTTTCTGGATCGAAGTTAATTGAAGCATCCTAAATCTAGAAATCTTTCAAACATCTGGCATTTTCATATTATTGTTATTCATGGTTGTGGTGTTTTTTTTCAATTGAATATCATTGATCAATCGTGTTTTGATAAGCAACAGTTAATCGTCACTTACTTGTTTACAATTTGCATAACGGGATTTTGTTTGACTCCATAAGGCGCTGGTCTTAAACGTGAAATCTAATTTAGATCGGTGGAATCTCGTTCATTTTATCAAGTATTTGATGTCTTAGCTGTGTCTCCTGGATTCTTCGTCCTCATTTCTAATAGGGTCTACCTCCCTTAGCTTGCAAGGAGACAACTTAAATAGAGAGATTGGGGATAAAAGTGACAGCCCCCAATCTGAGCCGTTCATGCGGTGCCTTGACAATACGTGAACAACAGTCCCATTCAGAAATGTGGTCTTCACATCCATTTGATGGATATTCCAACCCATTATAGCAACCAATGAAACCAAAGATCTAATGGTAGTATACCTTACTGTGGGTGCAAAGGTTTCTTCATAATCTACGCCTTCTTTTTGAGAGAAACCCCTTACAACGAATCTAGCTTTGTACTTGTCTATGCTCCCATCAACAACGTGTTTGATCTTGTAGATCCATTTAGATGTGACAACCGATTTGTCACTAGGTCTAGGAACAATTTCCCAAACCCCATTCTTCATAATGGATTGATATTCTTCTTGCATTGCCTTCTTCCAAACTTCCTGATGAGGAACTTTTTCGAATGTAGATGGTTCAACTTCAATTAACTTCGTCATATATGCAACATATCCAGAATATCTCTTCGGTCTTTTTCTTTCTCTAAAAGTTCCTTTCGCAAGTTCATGTCCTTCAACATCTTCCAAAGTAGCTTTTAACCAATTTGGCATTTTCCTTGTGGTCAGAATGATCACAGGTTGAATACGCTCACTTGGTCCTTCTTCTTCTTCTTGATTTGTAGTAGGGTTTTCGTGGTGTACTTCTTCTTCTTCGAATATTGGAGATTCTTCATCATCAGAATCAATGGGGATATCCTTTGATTTCTTGTAAGCTTGATTTTCATCGAATATGACATCCTTGCATACTTCAATGTGTCTTCCTTCCTTTATGTAGATTCTATATGCTTTTGAGGAGAGACTATTTCCAACGAATATTCCCTTTATGCTTGTAGAATCCAACTTCTTTCGCTTGTCCTTTGGAACATGGATGTAGGTAGGGCTTCCAAAGATTCAAAGGTGATCCACAATCGACTTTTCTTTCTGTGAATGCTTCTTCGGCAATTATGTTCTTAAGACTTCTATGAGGACTTCTATTTTGAATGTATACAACTACCATTCTTTGCTTCTCTAAGAATTTTGGTAGGTCTTGGAGCATTGTTTTAATGCCTTCTCCAATTGACCTATTCTTTCTTTCAGCAACTCCATTTTGTTCGGGACAGTAGGGAACAATGTGCTCCGTCTTAATTCCTGCTTCCTTACAATATGCAATCAATTCCTTAGAAGTGTATTCCCCACCATTGTCGGATCTTAAAGTCATCTTTTTTTCGGTTAGGGTTTCCACTTCAGATCGAAACTCCTTGAACTTCTCAAATACTTCATCCTTTGTGTTGAGAATGTAAAACCATGTCTTTCTAGAATGATCATCTATAAATGTTACATAGTAGAGATGACCTCCAAGTGATTTGTCAAACATGGGCCCGTTACCCACCACTTCATGGGTGATATCCCTATGAGAAATTTTTTCTCCATGATGGACCTCAACCAACAACTAACAGTGCCTTACATCCCTAAACTAGCTCGTTGTTCCATTTTTCCACCACCTGAGGCAACCATGTGGTCCCTCAACCATCTATATTGATCGTATGTTTGAAGGTGGGCCTCCTGAACCTAAACGTATGTCTTGTCATTTGGTAATTGAGTATTGGTTTTACTTATCATGGACACTTATGGGCATGGATTGACGGGGGGATTTGGTGGAAATAGTGGGCTTAGTTTGTGCTTGCTAATTTTGGGCAACTGGGTCCAAACTCCATGTTGCACTGCTCATATGATGATGGTCATATTTTTGTTGGATTCCTCTTTCGGAGAGGTGCAAGATTGATCTAAAGATCATCTTGATCGGATGAGTAGAACATTGATTTTGAATTTATTTTCCACATGTGCAAGGTCGACCAGATTTATCCCACATGCCTAAGAGATGTGTCACACACCCTCATTAATGAATATAATTTTGAGAGACTTGGAGGTCATTTTCTCATTATCACATCACACATTCTCTCATTGTGATCTGATTGGTTCGATAGCCTTTGGATGCCTTTTTCTTCTCGCACATGTGGAGCGAAGCTGCTATTTTTTGCGCTGAACTGTTTAGGGCTTGCTGCTGGTTTTTGTGTTGATGTGTTTAGGGCTTGCTGCTGTTTTCTGCGCTAAGCTGTTTAGGGCTTGCTGCTATTTTTTGCGCTGATCTGTTTAGGGCTTTTCTACTACAGTGTTGACCAGCGTTGACCGTGGTCAACCTTTGGTCGTTTGACCTCAATCTTCTGCAGAAATTTCGATTTTAGGAAGCCGTACAATTGGGCACTAAAATCGAGGAATTTCGGGCTGTTTAATCAAATCCCTAGATTGCTGCATTGAATTTTTTGTGCTGTCCCTGGTTTGACTTGCGTTGACTTGTGATGAGCTGTCTTTGAGGGTTGTGGGTGTGACACATGAAAGTGCTGGCTGACCGAGAACGACTTTGCTGGTTGAAGCAGCCTGCTGACCGCCGTAACGCAACAATATCTCATATCTTTGTTGGACGTAAGGAATTGTAAATATGATCTATATTTGGCTTGTCTTCTATTGATCTATTATTGTGTTCTATCAACATTTTACTTTCAAGTTTATGTGATTGCTATCTTGTATTGGGCCTATGAAAGATTGAAGTAAAAGTGCATCAAGCATAGAACACCATTGTTATCTAAATTTAACATGGTATCAGAGGTGAGGTGAAGACAAAGTCCAAGAGTCCAAGCTGGTGTTAGAAGCTATCTCTGAAGGAAGAAATCCTATCAAGGACAAATGGCCTCCTCAACCTACAAGGGTTTCAAGGTTGATGATAAATTGACTGATAAGTCTGATTATCATGCATGGAAGATGTCCTTGGATTTGGCGCTAGAAGATCAAGATGTCATGGACTATGTACAGGGGAATATTCAAGAGCCTCCATCAAATGCAGCTGTTGCCACGAAGACGAAGTATAGAAAAGGGGAAATCAAAGCAAAGATGATTATCCAGGATTCTATTCATAAGCACTTGGTTGCTTACATTTCTGAGCTGAAGACATCTAAGGAGATGTATGATAAGTTGGTGAGCATGTTTAGGGCTAGCAATGCTAATCAAATCCTCTTCTTCAAGAATCAATTGAAGAATATCAAGAAGGGTAAGGATGAATCTATTCAATCCTATTTTATGAGGCTCACTGAAATCAGGAATAACCTCCTAGCTATTGGGGAAGCAATATCTGATCAAGAGATGGTTCTTATTGCACTTGGAGGTCTCCCCCGTGATTGGCATGTATTCAATACCACTATTCTCAATAATAATGTGATTCCTGATTTTGATGAAATATTGACGAGATGCACTCAAGAGGAAACAAGAATGATGGAGTATGCCTCTAATGGTAATGGAAGTGACCCTACTGCCTTCGCTGCTCATGCAAAGAAGAAGAACCATGGTGGCCCGCAAAATCAAAACCAGGTTAGAGCGGGGCCCAAAGGAAGGAAGGGAAGATGTTACACTTGTAACAAGACTGGTCACTATGCAAGAGAGTGCCCTAATAGAAGGGGCTCTCCCAGGGATGATGACAACAACAACTCGAGAAGGAATGGTAGGAACAACAAGTTCCAAGGAAAAGGAAGGCTCCCTTTGATCATAATGGAAATGGGCAACCTTTCAAGAGGTCAAGAAATTCCAAGTACGACGAGTCTAATGTTGTTGATAATAAGAGAAATGATTTTATTATTGTATCTGCCCTCTCTGCTGCATCTCCACCCGACACCCTGGATGTTTGGTTAATTGATAGTGGTGCTTCACAGCACCTCACTGGTTATAAAGAAGCCCTTTCTGATTTGGTTGAGAAGGATACTAATCTAGAAATTATCCTTGGAGATAATGCCACCTATCCCGTGAAAGGGACAAGGACTGTGACCCTCCATTTATCTCAAGGTCAAGTCATCCGATTACAAGATGTGTTGTATGTACCTGATTTGAAGAAGAACCTTGTGTCCATTTCGGCAATGGAAGACAAAGGGTTCAAGGTGGCATTCGTTGATGGAAAGGTACTTATCTGGAAGAAGAACTTCAAGGAAGCTCTTTCTATTGGTTTTAGAGTTGATACACTCTACTAGGTTGGAGGAAGTCCACTAAGGGCTATGACATGTGATACAACTCTTCAAACAGAGTTATGGCACTGGAGGTTTGCACACCTTCATTACGAAGCCCTTCCCGAAGCAAGAAAGGTGGTGAGAGGGATGCCCGAATTCAGAGATGACCATGAAGCTATATGTTAGGGTTGTGCCGAAGGGAAGCATACAAGGAGACCATTCCCCTCAAGTGTCACAAAGACAACTAATATCTTGCAGTTGATACATTCTGACTTATCTGGTATGTTGCCTGTGACATCCTTGGGAGGATGTTCCTATTACATGACTTTTACAGATGACTTCTCCCACAAGACTTGGATATCTTTTTTGAAGAAGAAGGAAGAAGCATTCAAAAGGTTCCGTACATTCAAGGCCTTGGTGGAAAATCAAACCGAGAAGAAATCAAACTTTTGAGGACCGACAATGGGACCGAGTATGAGTCAAATGAGTTTAATGACTTTTGTAGAGAAGTTGGCATTAAGAGGGAGACCACAATTGCATACACTCTTGAGCAAAATGGTGTTGCTGAAAGAAAGAGCAGGACCATTGTGGAAGTTGGCCGTGCCATGCTATGTGACCAAGGTCTTCCAAAGTTTCTATGGGGAGAAGCTGCAAACGTTGCTGTGTATGTTGGAAACAGATGCCCGCATTCCGCTCTAGACTCCAAAACTCTTGAAGAAGTCTTCTCTGGTAAGAAACCTGATGTTTCTCATTTTAAAGTTTTTGGTTGTCCTGTTTACTTTCATGTGCCAAAAGAAAAGAGAAGCAAGCTTGATGCTTTTGGAAAGAAGGGAATGTTTGTGGGCTACAATGAAACTTCGAAGGCATATAGAATCTATGTGCTTGGTCAAAGAGAAGTGGAGATATGCCACGATGTCACCTTCGATGAAGATGCTGCCCTTAAGAAAGTAAGAAATCTTCCTAGCTCCAAGGAAGACAAAGAAGATGAAGAAGCAGAGAAGTTGGAAGAGCCGAAGGATGACCTGATGCCTGATGTTGAAGGACCTATGGATCCCATTGATCCACCTCCTTCAAATAAGAGAAGACCCTCATGGCTTAGGGATACTCTCGAAGATGCCGAGAGACATATTGCCCCAAGGGGGACATTCCATGAAAGCAAGAAGCCGAAGAGATACCAAGGGTATCTAGCAGCCATGAGTACGATAGTACAATCTGAGCCTGGAACATTTGAAGAAGCCGTAAAGCATCAAGTTTGGAAGGATGCTATGCACGAAGAATATGAGTCCATTATGAAGAATGATGTCTGGGAAGTGGTCCCAAGACCGGAGGACAAATCTGTTGTCACCTCGAAATGGCTCTATAAGATCAAGCATGGATCTGATGGAAGTGTTGAAAAGTACAAGGCAAGATTCGTAGCACGAGGCTTCTCTCAAAAAGAAGGCATAAATTATGATGATATATTTGCACTTGTGGCCCGCTATACCACCATCCGATCTATTATTGCCCTTGCTGTTACGCAAGGATGGAGTCTACATCAGATGGATGTGAAGACCGCTTTTTAGCATGGATCTATAAAGGAAGAGGTGTATGTGGAGCAACCCCTGGGGTTCGAAGTCCGAGATAAAGATACCCATGTATGCAGGTTGAAGAAAGCCCTCTATGGGTTAAAGCAAGCCCCCAGGGCTTGATACGAGAGGATAGATAGCTACTTGATGATGATGGGCTTCACTCGAAGTAATGTTGATCCGAACCTTTATTTTAAGGTTGATAGAGAAGGACCTCTCATTTTGGTTCTCTATATGGACGATCTCTTCCTAAGGGTTGTTGACCCTCTCATTCATCAGTGTAAGAGGGAGCTAGCTTCCGAGTTTGAGATGAAAGACCTAGGACTGATGCACTATTTCCTAAGCTTGGAGGTCTAGTAGAGGCCAGGCGAGATTTTCCTTTCTCAAGGAAAATATGTCGTGAAGCTGCTGGAGAGATTTGGTATGGTGGACTGTAAATCTGTGTCGACACTGATGGAACTCAACTTTTAGAAGTTGAGTGGAAACGTTTTTGGGCCCGTGCTCGCAAATCCAACCGACTATCGACAACTCGTAGGGACCCTGATGTTCTTAGTGAACTCCCGTCCGAACGTATGTTTTGCAGTGAACACTTTGAGTCAACATATGGTTGATCCTCATCACATTCACTGGATTGGTGACAAGAATCTGTTGAGATATCTTCGGGGCACAATCAACCATGGGCTGAGATACACTGCCGGAAGTTTGAGACTCCATGATATACCGATGCCGATTGGGCCGGTAGTGGTGGATCGCAAGAGCACATCTCGATGTTGCTCACCTTGGGTTCGCCGATACCTTGGATGAGTAGGAGTAGAAGCCTGGTGGCTTTGAGCACCGCCGAGGTTGAATATATCAGGAGCGAGTATGGTTTGTTGTGAAGTTGTTTGGTCACAAAGCTATTCAGTGAGCTGTTTGGGCATGTGCTAGATACCATCGTTATGATTCCCGATAACCAGAGTGGATCTGTTGAATAAGAATCCCGTGTTCCACGATCGATCTAAGCATATTGATATTAGGTACCACTATATCCGGGATCTGGTGCAACGAGGCACCGTAAGGCTCGATCATATAGGAACTGATGAGCAAGTCGTGGATATTCTCACGAAGCCCCTAGGGAAGGTCAAGTTCCTAACCTTCCGTGAGAAGTTTGGAATCGTGGAAAGACCCTATTCAGAGGGTCCTGCATGAGTTGGACTATGAGCTCTGGGAGCTGCAGGGGGCTTGGGGATAGCTTCTTGGAGCTATAAGCACATACGGGGCATGCTTGATGAACCTTATTGTGCTTTTGCCCCACCGATGATATTGAGTTGGTTTGCCTCTCTCTGATCTGTGCCCCGCACGCAACCTGCCCATGGAGTTTCAAACTCATGGGAAGTACTTGTCATTTGGCCAATGAGGTGGGAAATGTGGATAGAGACCATAGCAAGATCGATGGACGCATCGGATATTTCTGTACTCTCTATGTCTAGGATGGCACGTGTCCAACACCTTGATCTGGGATCAAGTATGATGAGGTTTTTACCTCTAAACTGACTTTGGGTCAGTAGGAGACTCTTTTTTGAGTCCGAGAGAGGTTTTTTACCTCTGCCGACTGTCACCAGGTGATGTCTTTGTGGCTCACCTTTTGTTCGAAATAAAGGAGCCAAAGAAAAGCAACTTACGGTGGGATGTCGCACGATGTTTGGTTTTGTACATGATGGATGACACTGTGTGATGCATGGAGTTCTCCTAGTTGAGAGGGAGTAATGGGGCGTACCATCATGGAAAACTCCATGTTGCACGTCTCATATGATGGGTCATATTTTTGTTGATTTCTTTTTGAGAGGTGCAAGATCGATCTAAAGATCATCTTGACTTGATGAGCAGAACATTGATTTTGAATTTATTTTCCACATGTGCAAGGTCGGCCAGATTTATCCCACATGCCTAAGAGATGTGTCACACACCCTCATTGATGGATATAAATTGGAGAGACTTGGAGGTCATTTAATCATCATCTCATCACACATTCTCTCTTTGTGATCTTATTGGTTCGATAGCCTTTGGATGCCCTTTTTCTTCTCACACGTGTGGAGCAAAGCTGCTGTTTTCTGCGTTGATCTATTTAGGGCTTTTCTGCTGCAGCGTTGACCAGCGTTGACCATGGTCAACCCTTGGTCATTAGACCTCAATCTTTTGCAGAAATTCCGATTTTAGGAGGTCGTACAACTGGGCACTAAAATTGAGGATTTCCGGGCTATTTGACCGAAGCCCTAGTTTGCTGCGTTGACTGTTCTGCGCTGTCCCTGATTTGACTCGCGTTGACTTGTGATGAGCTGTCTTTGAGGGTTGTGGGTGTGACACATGAAAGACTTTGCTGGTTGAAGCATCCTGCTGATCGAGAAAGACTTTGCTGGTTGAAGCATCCTGCTGATCGTCGTAACGCAACAATATCTCATATCTTTGCTGGACATAAGGAATTGTAAATCTGATCTATATTTGGCTTGTCTTCTATTGATCTATTATTGTGTTCTATCAGCATTTTACTTTCAAGTTTATTTGATTTCTATCTTATATTAGGCCTATGAAAGATTGAAGTAAAAGTGCATCAAGCACAGAACACCATTGTTATCTAAATTTAATAGTGCTTCTGTTCCCTTGATTTTTTTTGGATGTTAACCTTGGATCTTAGTCCTGTGGGATCTCCTTTATTGACCATTTGGTTTTAGGGTGGTACTACTTGGGAAACCCCGACTTTGGTTGCGTGGTCCCGCTCTCTTATCCACATATACTACTCCCCTTCCATTCACTATACCCCCATTCATCATCTCTCCCACCTGGGTCCACATTTTCGCTCTGGGTCCACATAGGGTTGGCCTCCCCATTCCCTTGCCCCCACCTTGGTTCAGGCCTGGAACGATGCCCCAGAGGTTGAAGCAGCTAAAAAGAAAAGTAAAAGCATAAATGGTCACATTCAACAGGGAATTGTACAATAAAATGCAAAAGATGGCCAGGACAAAAATAATTTGCACATGGGAAAAAACCAATACATGTGCTCTACCCCATACCCATGGTCATCACCCTGGTTACGTAGGCCCTAGATGAGCCTCCTTTGTCATTCAGGAACCCATGATTGTCCCAACCCCTGGAGTGCAATGAAACACCCTATCAAAAAGGGGGTAATCACTGCTATATCTTACACATCATGCTCTTTTCCTTTGAGCCCTGAGCAATTAATCAAAGAAAAATCATAAAAGGAAAAGGCATATAGAAAAGGGTGGAAAAATCAAGGCCGGGGCAGCTCATGTACCACGATTGCTCCCTCCTACACATTTTACACCTAGGTGTGGGCTTCTCTCTTTCTAGCTACCCTTGTGCCCCAATATGTGGCCCAGGATTGCCCCTCTTATTTCCTATTCCATTTCACCTCTTTATCACATGCCACTACCATTTGAGGGATGTACCTTGGACATACTATCCCCTCTAAAGGTAGAAACCACCTAATAAGGTACTATGTGATTAGATTGATTAAATGAATACTGGACACCTTGGTAAGAGATTTTATTACCTGCAGTATTGTATAGATACTTTTGTAAACAAGATACCTTAGTTCAATGAACCTATAACATTCAATAACATGAGCTAATCTATGGAGTTATAAGCTACCTGGCTAACCCCCTTTGGAGCTTGGAGACATTAACACATGCCAAAGCCCACTATGGAAGGGCATGCCATATGAAGTTTCCACTTGTTTTCCATGGTTTGTAAGCTCTTTTACATGATTACTTCAATGACTTGTTGTCATGGAAGCCTAGGGGACGCATTGGATCTTATGCAGGATTGCAGATGGTGTCCATTTGGGTTTGGTCTCCGTATACGGGGTCCCGACCTTCTAGAGGGATACATTGGCACATGTAGTGTGTGGGTAGAGATCCATGGGCCTCCACAGTAGTAGACAACACTCCATGTATCCATAGAGATGTTCAAAGATGGCTAGAGATCCAACTTTGGGACGAGGAAGATGCATTTGGTACACTATGCCTAGCTGGCCCCACAAGTGCACCACACACTTGGTAGGTGTCCCAGGACTTGTACAATGATATGGCAACATTCATTCCATCATTTGAGCCCTTACAGATGGTCTACAGGGATCTTCGACTCATATGGAGACCCATGAAGTCATTGGTGTGCCCCCACACCCACTGGGAGCACCACAAGTTTATTATTTGGAGAACAAGGGGCCATCCCCTTGTCCATCACTTTGGAGGATTTATTCATCATTATGGCACTCGTGGACATTATCAGGCCTCTTGGAGGGCCCTACGACATGCATAGATTATTATTTGACTTCCTGAGAGGCTTATTATTTCATTAGTGAGCTAGTTTGGTGGGCTTGTCACCAAAAGTTAGTTAATTTGCATATTTTTTAATCTTTAGGGGCTAATGTAGGCCCATTAGGTAATTCAAACTTCTAATTGGTGTATAAATAAGAGTTGGATGGGTTCATTTGTATCATCACTTGACTTGGGATGTCTCTGTCTTTAGAGAACTTCACATTTTTCCTTGGAGGACTATTTTTGGATGATGGATGAATTTTGATGTATGGATTGGGTTCTTTCTATCTTGGAGCTTCTTATTTGCAAATGTGATGCTGGTTGGATATATTCTCTAACATTTAAGTGCAAATTTAACGCTATTTTTCTTGTTGTTGTATACATTTGAACTTCGCTATAATTAAGGCTAATTGTTGCATGTATGAAATGTGGAATTATGTGTCTATTAAAGATTTAGCTTATTCTATGTACAAGCCATTGTTAGATGAATGAAATGTCCTAGAGATCATGTTATCTTGATAAGCTTGCACCATTTGTATGAAGTATAAATGCTTGAAAGTTACTTTTCTTCTCTTTCAAGTTTCCTTTTACATTGGACGAAGTTGACTTTTGGAGCCTTCTTGAACAAGAAACTAAATCCTTCTTAATTAAAATCCTTGACTCCATATCCCCAAGTGAATCAGGCACCGGTCTCTCAAAAAGGGTGATCATTTTAACCCTCTTTTTCACTTTTTTTCCCTTTTTCCTAGGTTTAGCCCCATTAGGTCACCTAGGGCATCAATTTCCCGGGAAAATGGCCACAGGAAAACTTCGATCTCCTAGATACAACTGCGCTGGTGCGTCCCCTAACTCTCCTCCAAATTTGAAGCAATTCTGACAGTGGAATCTCTGGATACACCAAGCCCTAGCTCTAGGATCAAGTTTTGCATAGGTGTTCCCAAGGCTAGAACCTTGTAGGATCAATTTGACTAGATGAAAATTCTTGTTTGATCCTTTCCCCTCACCTTGGCCAAGTTAAGAACATCATTGGTTGCCAAAATCCATCCCCTAACCTAGGTTGGGTCCACTTGGCCTCGTGTGGTCCCATTTTTCATCGAAGTTGATTTATCGAGGACTACTCGAGAATCCAAGTTCCCAAAGGATTTTAGGGATTGGGAAACTCCTTTATAGGTCTTACTCTTCTACCTCAACCCTCCAATCCTCATCCCCTCTCCCTAGAAGATCAAGTCCCTTGCTTAGAAGGCAAGCAAGTTCCATTCTTCATTCTATCCTAGGGAAAGAGTCTTTATGGTCACTTCGCACCCACTCATTGATCCATCCTTTATAAGTGACTTCCTAATTACCGAGTCTCCTCCCATCGGTGAAAATCTGTAAAAAGAAGGGAGTCTTAGCTGTGGTGACAATGGGCTAAGTCTCCATCGTTGCCCTTGACCTAACAGTTGCCCTCTTAGGAGTCCCTTTTTGGTCCCCGACTGGTTTGAGTGGTAGCATGACCCACACACATTAGAGTGAATGAGGTCTAATATTTCTTTAGACCTAGTTTCACTATTTGGAAATGGCTTTCTTGTATGTTTTCCCAAAGAGCATCCCTTGCACACACCTTCATGATTTTCCTTGATATTGGGTATGCCATGAACCAATTGATTGAGAGTAGGAATAACCCTGTAGTGTATATGACCATACCTCCTATTCCATAGTTTAGTGGGACTAATTTCCATATGAAACAAAGCTTGAGGAGGTGGTGTGATGACTCTATATAAGCTTCCTTCACGAACTCCATTAACTCTAGCTTTATCAATGCTAGGGTCTTTCCCCAAACCAATACTTTTCC
Organism: Pinus albicaulis; assembly: GCA_034641835.2. NCBI lineage: Eukaryota > Viridiplantae > Streptophyta > Pinopsida > Pinales > Pinaceae > Pinus > Pinus albicaulis. The sequence continues at coordinate 1,878,886,837 of CM076578.1, forward strand.
ATTAACAAAAGCAACTCTATCCCCTTTATTTTCTAAACAAGAAATAGAAAGAAAATTCCTTTTTAAACCTGGAACATATTGTATATTGTTGAGGTGCAACTTCAATCCATTTTCCAACTTCAACGATGTTGATTCTAGGCCTCTAATAGAGTACCTTTTGTTGTCACCCATTTCCACTGCATAAGAAGATGTCTCCTTTCATAGTGTATGAAGTTGTTTACTTTCTCCTGTCATGTTCCTTAATGCTTCACTATCAATGATCCATGCATTGTCATTACTACGAGAATCTGTAAGAGCAGCCAAGAATTCTTGACTTTTGACCTTGTTGAATAAGTAGTAGATGACTTTCTTGATCCAGCTTCCAGCAGTGTTGATACCCATTCTCATATAGCTTATCAAAGAGGGAGAATCCATGTCCATTCCTTTTGAGCCAACAAAGTGATCTTCAACTTTTCCTGACCTTAGCTCTGATACCATGTTGAGAAATCAATGCAAGTAGATTAAGGTTTGATTCCTCTTTCTTGATAATTACTTGTGAATTATGTTGGCTTCTTTTACTTCTTTATTAGATTATCTTTGATCAAGCAATTACCAATTTATGTGTATGAAGATCAGAAAAACACAAGACACAAGAAGTAGGCACTATGCCAGGGCAAAACCCCTCTCTAGGGGAAAACCCAGTCAAAATTCTCTTCCTTCAATAGTTTTCTTTGAGGTTCTTCACCCTAGACATAGACCAAACCTTTCCTCCACACCAAGTCAGCCTTTCCAGATCTTCGACCCAATAGCAGTAGCAACTTGTCCCCAACAACTTCGACTATGCAACAACTTACGACATCAGGCAACAACAACACAAAAATATTTCGATCTCCCAAACTAGGGCACGAAAGAGAGAGAGAGAGTAGCACCAAAAATTCGATTTTCTTCTTCTCTTTGACCTTGACCCAACTCGCACTTCTTTTGGCTTCCTTGACCCACTTCGCACTTTTTCTAGCTTCCTTGACCCACTTATCGAACTTGCTTGAGATGATATGCTCCAAATGAATTCGATCTCCTTCTATTTATAGGCCCCAGGTGAGGTCGAATTGGTCTTCTTTAGGCTGACTTGATCTCCTTTAGGCCGACTTGGTGTGGATGTGACATAAATCATATTTGACTCAATAATAAACATTTTTACATGATTCAAAAGGCCAAGAAGGGTCTCTTTAAATGTACAATGACTCTATTGACTCAATATTAATCCAAGGAGTCCACAATGGGGACTTTGAATAATATAATAATGACCTAAGCATGAAACCCATGCTTTCATAAGTCATTGTTACAATAATAAAAAATCTTTTCTTTATTCTTTTGACAAGTACATTACATAATGACTCAAATACATTTTATGAAGAGAAAACTTAGTTACATTCTTCAACATGTGTCTAGACACTATGTCCTTCCCACTGCCTCATCCATGGAGCTCTAGGATACTGAAGCTCAAGTGAGATATGCTGTGGACGGAGCAATGGAATCCTCTCTAAGGAAAATGCGATCACAATAGAACCATAGCCAAAGTTCTTCAATCGTCCACCTCTTGCCTTGGTAAGTTGTTCCTTCATATTTGCTAACACCCCCTCGCTCTAGTTGAATACTGTTGGTTCCAGGCACTCCAGTGCACACTACATGACCTGTCAGCCAAGTGTAAGTTAGCACTCCCGACCAATCTAGCAATGATAAATAGGATGGTCTTAAGAGGCAAACATACCACATCCTTAATCTCGATCTTCCCATCCTTTGTCGGATGGGATTAAGGTCTACAATGTGCAACAATATAATCCTTGACAGCCTCTCCACCCCTTCTCGAACCAGAAAGCGAGATAGGATCTCCTCTCCTCGATAAACCTGTCAAGAAGTAGATGCCCTCTACCTATATGTTGAGCACATGTGCTCCTAACCTGAAAGCCTGTGCTTGCACATCCCATGCTCAGACAAGATACTCTAACAGTTCCATTTGTTACCTCATCCCAGTGAACCAAAAGAATTTGAGGAGCCCATAGTTTCTTAATGCCTGAATAGTAGCTAGGTGATTGGCAACATCCATGTCTTGGTCCTCATGTTCTCTTTCCTGCCAAATCATAGCCATTTTGTTTTGATGGATACTTGAAACATGACAAGAAAAATCACTAGAAGAAACCTCATGCAAAAAAATGAGAGAAATTTGAGTGAATGGAGTGAAATAATTTTTTGAAATTTGCCTAGCACCCTACCAAAGGGAGACAGTGTGCTACAACGCCCTCCTTAGTGCAAATTTTGCTTGCCCAACGCACCTTTGACACTGCTTGGGTGCGCTGGAGCCTGGAGGTAGGGTGCAAAATTAAAGCCCTAAGTCACTCAAAACTTGAAAAATATGCATAAAACAGAAAACCAGAACTGTGAAAAGAAAAGGAAAGGTAAGATCTCCTATCTGGAAGTGATGACACCGAAAATGATCCACCGGATTGACCGCAAGCAACTACTGAAGATTGGGGGAAAAATGCACTTGGAGCTCACTCTCCAAGAGGTAAAATGTGAAATGTTAAAAATAAAATTATTTTTCTCCTATTTATGGTCATTTTGTGATTATTTTATTAAATTTTTATCATTTTAATCTAATTGTGACCTAAATTTTCCATGAATCAAGTATTTTTAACCTTTTGATGGTGTTTTGAGCAGGTTAACAGCTGTTTAGAAGAAATCATGATATTTTTGAGTAAAACAAGTCATTTTGATGCAAGATCATCCTTTTATCACTTTTTCGGTCTCTTCAAACTGACGAAAAATGAACCCCCTTGAGTCCTCTTTTAGCTCTTTTCAATCTCCCTAAACATGAAAAGATTGTCAAGCACTTGCCTTTTCGAACTCGTTAAAGTAAATGAAAAGACGTCTACTCAGTATAAGTTTAACCCTTTTCCGGTCTGAGATAAACTAATTATGAAAAAGGAATACCTTAGTTGAACATGGCTAAGAGGTTCTCCTGATAACCGTTTTCTGCCTTTTCGGACTAAAGAGACTATTTACGAAAATGAACTTTTGGAGTTTTTTTTTTCAAGCTCTCTAAACATGAAAAAGTAGTCGAGTAGTACCTTCAATGGACTCGTAAAAACATCAAACAGTGATGGACTCGTCAAATATGACGGTACTGAACCACTCCTTCTCAGGGTTCATTAAAAATACTCAGAGTGTTCATCTGAAGGATGAACTTACAAATCAAGCATATGTTATCCTTCTTTAGTTGGTAAAAAATAAAGAGGTACTGACCAACAATGGTTGGGGAAATTGGGAAAATGGGATTCTCCACCTATTAATGGTAGCGAGTCGCTCTTGAACATGACACTGTTTCACTTCATGTCCGTGACTGTTGGGTTGGAAAATCTGTTAGTTTTTGGTTCTTCATACCATATCAAAGCCTCCACATTCAGTTTTGGGTCAATGCTGCCAACTCCATAAAGTGTTGTCGGTATGTTCAAGAGAAGTTCTTTAGTTAATATCTGTTGCAATACTCTTAAACCTACATTCATGTCTGCTGTTCATGAACCAATTCCACATCAACATCATTCTATCTCAACACGTCGTTTATGGGTGATACATCAAGGCCCTATTGCAACGGGTTGCTTCTTGTCGACATCAACTCATTATCCAAGAAGTTGACTTAGAAACTCCCTTTGGCACCTTGGAGCTTGCCTACATCAATGGCAAGTTTCCTAGCTCTCGGCAACAGGTTTTCATTAGTTGCCTTCGACCGAAAGATTCTGTGGTGTTCGAATTCAACTCATCTATTCACACTGTATGGATTGTACTACAGTACGTTGAGAGCCATTAACCTCATCAGTGGCGTCTCTTGCATCTATTAACGACTTACATCATAGGCCGGTAATCAGATAGTGTCTACCATGTTCAGAGCTCACAAGCAAGGAGGAAAGAAAAACTTGCGACGGATTTCAAGTAGGCTTCTTTCCCGTTCTTCAATTTATCTAAGGAAAAAAAATTATATTCTTTGTCTTCTGTTGTTCTAGACCAATCCACTAGGTCTAGGGAAATTACTTTTGTCTGCAATCGTAAATTTCACATAACAAATTGGCGACTTAATTGCCTTCGTATTCCCTTCCTCTTTCCGCAGGGGGGCAACCTGTTGCTGGGCTGCTCACATCTCCTGGCCAAATACGGCAACTCAGTGCTCAGCCTCATTTGAATCCTCCATAACTTGGAATGGCTATTAGTTCTTGGCAACCTCTACTTCGCCCGTACAACCTGGCTCGGTTGTGAATCAAGTTCAAACTTCTCAACCTGTTCCATCTTCATCTCAAATTCTTATTTGTCAACCTATCTCTCAACATGTTCCATCTTCATCTCAAATTCCTATTGGTCAAACTATCTCTCAACTTGTTCAAACTCAAGTTCATGTAAGTCAACCTTTACAGGCTGCACATTTAATTCAACCTCTTCCACCAGTATCTGGGGCCTCCCAAGGCCCACTTACCGAGCCTCTGCAAGGTCTCTTATAGTCTCCACCACTCAGACAGGCTATTCCTCAAATCCAGGTAGGTCAACCTGTATATGGTATGGCACAGACACAAGCTAGCCAACCTTATGTTGGGATGATTCAAAATACCACGGGGCAGTCATCCCAAGGCATTCCTCAAATGCCTTACCAAGGTCAGCGACTGCAAATTCAGCCATTTCAACCTTTGCAAGGTTATCCTGGAACTTAGCAACAAGGTTATGTTTATCCAAGTTATCAGAATCCTCCCTATCCGGGAGCACAAATACCTGTTGCTTAGGCAATCCCATCTTACCCAGGATACCCTCCACCAGATTTCAATAGGCAGTTACCATTTGTGGCAACCCTTGACTTGCCAAATCTGACCCAACTTACAAATGATCCCATTTGTCACTCTCCATGGTGCCCTGTATGTGCAGGTTCTAAGTATAGCATCTGGAGCTACAATCAAAGCTCACAAGAAAGGAGGAAAGCAAAGCTTGCGATGGATTCCAAGTAGATTTTTTTCCCGTTCTTCAGTTTCTCTAAGGAAAAACTTTATATTCTTTGTCTTTTGTTGTTCTAGACTAGTCCACTAGGTCTAGGGAAATTACTTTTGTCCGCAATTGTAAATTCCGCATCACAGATGTGAGTGAATAACTGCAAGCAAATGACATCTGTGTGTTTTATGTTTGTTTTGTATGTTGAAGTTCTAACTTTTAAGTCTGTTGAACTGTGCTAAATTTATTGATATTGAATATACATAGGATGAGAATTTAACAGCTTGAAGCTATCATATAATAACTATAAAAATAAGCCCATGGGCGTAAAATAGATGGTGACAGGGTGCTTTGTTAAGACATTCTGTGGTCAAAGGGCCACTGGTTCGAAACCTTGCGGGAAAAAATCTAGTCATGCTAAGGGCTGGTGTGGCCCAGGACGGGTGCGATCCCCAGGTGATTTTGACGGCTTAGATGCCCTTGAGTTGCAGATACTCAAGCCATAGGTTAGGTGTGTCAGTCATCTCAGGACTCACATTACTTACCAGAACAAGTAATAATAATAATAATAATAATAATGATAATCTAATTTAAGGTTACAGCCTAGCTAGATTCCAAATTGACATATGAGACCCCCTTGTTTGAAGGACAAGGGATCCACTCCATTTAGAAGTTTGACTGCTAAGTCTGCTTAATTCTTGTCATGCCACCCTTTTAAGCAGATTTACCATCCTTTCAAGTAAATTTTAAAATTATGGAAGGGATTCTCGGCAACTTTGCAGCTCCACGTAACATGCTTAACCGTTTCAGCCTGACAAACCATGCAGGAGCTATCGGTATGTCCGAGGAGTAATATAGCATGTCCTTGACCGCTAAACTGTTGTTGTGCACCAACCACCAAAGCACTCTTGTCTCAATGGAAGAGTGGGAATCGGGATTTCAAAATACTTCAACAGGCATGCATTTCTTGGAAAACGTTGTTGTTCAATTTTAATGAGGCAGCTGAGAATTAGTCACAGGTGTGTATTCTCCTGATATTGGAGCCAAAGCTGACATGTTAGCTTTGCTAATCTCGCATGCTGGCTCCATGATGTATAATTCTTTATGTACGTATTGTTAAGCTATGAGATAAGATGCATCTTCAAAAATCCCTCGTTCAACAAGTACTAAACAAACTTAGATATTGGAGGATTGTAGATTGATGAGTTTGAGGTTCTAATAACCTGTAATGCAATGACAGTTGTTGGAATTCAAGAAAAAGTTCATAGCAACAATGGAATTGTATATTGTTGAAGTTGACCTTTTCTGCAAAGAATTAAAAACCTCTCTCAACCATATCCTTTTATGTTATTTTTAATCATATTATTGATAATGGCTCAGAAGATTGTAACAAACAATAATTAACATATCTTGTGCCATACACTTCCATATGAAATGGCTGTCGTCAAATAAAAATTCCTATTGAATACATCTTGGCACATCCTATAAGACTTATTTTGGAAATTTGGTTAAGCATTCAGAGAGATTGACAATTGCCTCTGAGAGTAGATTGCATTGATCACTTTTACCAATCAAAAGCACACTATGGTTAGAGGCAGGTGATCTTCAGCAGTTGCTTGTTTTCACTTCCACATTAGACTAGGGCAGGGAATAGGTGCCCTTCAGTCAGAATGATTTGATTTTTACAGATTTAGAGAATGCAGTCAACATGAACATTTTCTGCACTGACACATCTCGAAAGAGTAATAAATTTACCATCGAGGCTTAGGATTGTATTGTTGATCTGGAGACCTATTTCATTCTTCCTGAGGCATTGACATTGCGAAAGGTACCATTGATTGCGGCAATCACTTTGATCAAACAAAAGCACAATCTGGTAGGTGATCTCCAGCAGTTGGATGGTTTCACTTTCACATTTCCAGGAAAATCAGGCCTAAAGCATTATATTAAGAATAGGTGCTTCCCACTCAGAATGATTTGATTGTTAAAAATTGAGAGCATGCAGTTAACATTTAACCTTTCTGCAGAGGCGCATATTGAATGGGTAGCAAATTTATGGTCGAGACTTCAGATTGGATTGTTGATCTGGTGACTTATTTCTTTCTTCCTGAGTCATTGTAATTCCAAAGATACTTCTTCCCTTTTAAGTTGTAAGTATTATTGGTCGGAAAATGTGAAAGTGGATATTTCATGCTTACACATCCTTCTCTATATCACATCTGGTGTTTTAGGGGAGTGTGTTCCTTTCAAAGGCACTGTTGTTAAGGACCTTTGTAATTGCTGTCTCAGTTTCTGCCAATCCTTTTTCTGATCCTTTCTTTGCCTATCTTTTGGCTAATCATTATATGCTGAAATTTCAAGCTCAGTAATTTGACTCTTCTGTTTTATTAATACAATTGTAGGTATGATAGAATTTTCTGTCTTATCTAATATCTAGAGGCATATGTACCTTAACATTCTGTATAGGAACTGTTCAAACCCTCAATTGCATTAATTTGTTTCAAGCTTTGTGAGGACTTTTGTATTCTCCATTGAAATCAACCGATTCATGTATCAAGGTATCTATTGGCAAGGCTCATTTTCAGATCTCTGGCAAATACATGCAAAGAACTGTGTGAGACTGGCTTTCCATAACTCCTCCCAGAATTCTACTGGTTAGTTAGCGACTGCAGTTGATTATTTTGGGACACGAAAATGGCTGCTCCTGGGTTATGGCCTTGTGGGTTTCCGTAATTGCGAAATTTTCTACTGATTATACTGGACAAAGTCATTTAATGGGTGACTGAGAGCTGAATTCCTGCCACGTGTTGCAGTATGAGATCTAACTTCAGACTTCAGAATTATGTTTTCCAAAAAGTATAGATTTGTTGAACTCATATGTGACTGTTTAGTACAGAGCACTGTTGTGAGACTCCACAAAGACTCGAGTTTTGCTGAATCAACTCCAAAATGAGTGCCTGGCATCAAACTTGCCTGGCAGATGAAATTTGTCTGATTTGCCATAGACTTGCCAGACTTACCAGAAACTTCTGAGTTTGACTTTAGCCGGAAAAAAATGGGCCCACATACTGATGGCTTGGAAAAGGATGCCCATTTAGGGTTTTATAAAGGAAAAAAAGGCTGGAAGTCCTTGAAGGCAATCCTAAAGCCATAAATCACCTATAGGCTATTTCCTTCTCATTCTCATTTCATATAGCATTATTGAATGATTTGGGTGCTGAAGCTAGTGACTGGACTGAACTGAACAAGGTTTGAGGGTTTGCTTTTGCTGTAAGAGAACAGAGATCTTCTGCTGTTAGTGAACATCTGCTGGAGATCGAATGCAATCCTATAAGATATTAGAGAACATTTGTTGTTTGACTGTGTGGTTTGGAGACTTCTGTGGTTGCCATTTGCATCAAACATTTGCTGTTTGACTGTGAAGTTTGGAAACATCTGTGGTTGCCATTTGCTTCATACAATTGCTGTTTGACTGTGAAGTTTGGACACATCCAATTAACTAGATCAAGCTCGCAATTGGAGCCTAAAGTTATGCCTTCTGCTGTTCATATTTTTCGTTTGATATGATGGTACAAAGCTATTCAAAACTTCAAAGTTCATATCTCTGAAAATGATAAATTCCTTTCATTCTAGATCTTTCACTAGAAATCTGCTGTTTCATTTCAGTGTTGCCATATTTTCTGCATAATTATCTGGCAAAGGAACCATTCTTCCATGGCCCTTGAAGCCCAAAATGCCTCTTGATTAAGCATGGGTACATGTTATTCCAATGTATTCGAATAATGACAAGAAGATCAGATGCAAATACTGTCTGATTGTTATGTTAGGGGCATGAACAGGTTGAAACATTCGCTAGCATGGATTCTATTAAAAGATGCATGGTTTGTGGCCATTCCTCTGAAGAAGCCACAGCACAAATGCAAGGTGCTTTGGGAAACATCAGAATTAAGAAAACAACGAAATCTAGGATGAGGTTGGAAATTTCAAGAGTTGGTACATCTGAAATGCCATTTCCAAGTAGTTGTTCATCGAATGTTGCAAGTCCAACCATCTCCTCCTCTCCTTCCTTCTGTCCTCAAACAGACGTAGGAGTTCAACCATTCTTGGAGAGTTTTAATGAAAAAAAGAGGAAGGAGGCAGACATTACAGTGAGGAGGTTTTGGTACCATCAGAGCCTCGCATTTAACCTTGTAAAATCTCATTTTTTCAGCCTATGGTAGATACTGTTGCAATAGTTGGGCCTGGAAACAAAGCTTCTTTTTATAAATCATAATGCATGCAGGGAGAAAGAGCTAGATGCAGAGTTGGAATTTGTCAAAGAACAATTGCAAGACATTAAAAATTCATTGGAGAACAATGGTTGCACCATTATGTCAGATGGGTGGAAAGATCAAAGGAATAGAGCTATCATAAATTTCCTTGTAGCATGCCTTAAAGGAACCATGTTCCTGAAATTCATTAATGCGTCATCACATGTCAAGAATGTAAATTGGTTATATACACTGTTGGTTGAGGTTGTTGTTGAAGTTGGCTCCAAACATGCTCAAGTAATCACAGACAACACTGCCAATTAAGTAGCAACTACAAAACTGCAATGCGAGAACGTAAAACATTTTTAGCAGTGTGTGTTGTCCATTTTATATATTTGATATTGGACGATATAGGTAAGCTATATTGCGAATGAATGCAAAATAATAACCAGGTACATATATCACCATGCTTGAGTATTAAGCCTTCTTAGAGAGTGCACAGAGGGTGAACTCATTATCCCAGCTATCAATACTTTGCAACAAACTTTCTTTCACTCTAAATACTTTTGGAGGAGTATCGAGCATTGGAATGGATATTTGTGAGTCAACAATGGCTTTACTGGTGTTACCACCATAAAATGCATGGCTTGTTTTGCATTTTCATGGGCTTTCTTCTCTCATCAGCTTAACAAATCCTTTTAGTTCAATGTCAGTTATAGGTTGCAAGGAGAAAACTTGGATGCTATGCATCTTATTCTATCTTGCTTGAGCATCATTCTACTAATCACTTGGGGTGAGATCAAAAGTGTGAAGGAGTAATATTGGATTGAAGGAGGAAGATGAATCCATGGATTGGAGAAATACCCACTAATGAGGGAATGCCCTACCTTGTTGGAGGTCCAAAGCATGACATGTGGCAAGGGAAGGGAGTTAATGAGCACAAGGGAGAAATGCGCTACTTGGAAAGGTGCCATGTGACACTAAAATTGCACTTGGCATGTTAAAAAACCCTCTTAATATTGAACTCCTTCAAGGAGATGGTTATGGCGTGTTGAAGACAATAAGGAGCAAGAAATATCCTAATGTAGGAGCCTCCATGTATTTTGGAGGTGTATTTCACCTTTCAAAAGGAATTTTTGGGTAAAGACACATTGTTCAAGGAACGTTTCACATATTTGGAGGCTTATTTCACCTTTTAGGTCCCTGGTGGCTGAGGACACATTGTTTGATGCAATTTTACATATTTGGATGCATCTTTGATCTTTGGGTAAGGCTTTGGGGTGAGAACACATTGTTTGAGGCGTTATCTACATATTTGGAGGAAGGCTATCTTTGCATGGAGAGATATCATGTGGCATTTTTGACATAAACTTTCAAATGAAAAATACATGCATGCTTTAAGAGGATATTTTAAAATAGAAAAATGACAAGTGGAAATTTGGAATTATTCAAAGCATTTTATCCAATCAAAAAGAAAGTGTAAGGGAGTGCTTCACCTTAGGAGGTTTCTAGGGCATTATAAAGAAATAATATTTTATGGGATAGTTGTTGAAGGTGAACACTATAAAATGAGTTCATTCTCATTTGTGGAGGACATGGTTGGAAGGGAGGGATTCTCTCCCAAGTACTTTGTTGAATATCTTTTGGGAGAGTTTGAAAAAGGATATTGGTTCAACTTGACGTTTCTTCATATCTTTATTCTTTTCATGTATTATTAAATTATTAGGGTTTGCAAAAATTGCCATCGTTGTTGGAATGATTTTGTGGAAGATCACATTTTCCCCAAAAGAAGAGATTAAGGTTGAGGGTGTTATGCCTCCCTAATCCTTTTATAATTGTGAAATATTGAAGGATCTTGCTGTTGGCATTTCTATCGTTTGGAGAAGTTGTTGTCGCCTTCTTTATTTATTGGTTATACGTTGTTGTTAGTTTTAATTTATGGTTGTGACAATGGATCTTGTTTAATGGCTCACTTTATTCTTTCATATTCTAAATATCCGTTTTGGACTAATTATGGCACATCTATGATGTGTTAATTATGTCTTCTCCATCATATCCAAACTTTCTTGTTCTAAATTTTCCCTAACTCCATAGCCCAATTGGATGGGCACTAATTATTGGTAAATTCCACTATTCGTTTTATTCTAAAGAAAAATACCAAAAACATTTATTTTCTAAGGTTTACCCTTTTGTGCTGTAAAAGAATTGGCCTAAAGAGAGGAAGTTTTGTTGATGTGACATTGCCCGATTTTTCTAAGTGCCTATAGGGTTGCACCTTGTTAAAGGATTTTGTGATGTTTGACGTGCTAGGTTGAAACATAACAAGTGGAAAGACCATGCAAAATTGGAGGCAATAATTGTTTTAGGTTCAATTTTTAGTGATGATTTATGGGAGTCTGTCACAGAGGTTATTAGTATCATTGAGACTCTTGTGAAAATGTTGAGGATCATAGAGGTGTTGATTTTTATATAGAATTCTATTACTGATAATTACTTCTAATGTTTGACTCTTTTGCACATTCTTATCCACAATTTAAACATTAAGTAATTACACAGAAGTTATCAACAATATAACAATAGGATCATGAAGAGACATCCAAAACAAAGAACACAAGAATTTTACCCTGGGAAAACCCACATGGGCAAAAACCCACCAACCTTTTCTATAGAGAATTCTTCAATTCAATAGAGATACATCTTAGTCAATAACTAGGTCAAACTTGGTCCATGGTCCATCCTCCTAGTCAAGTCAATTTGGTCACTTACATGACTGATTAGGTTTGCATAGAAATTTGCCTTCTACATTCTATAGAAATAGTCTTTTCATAGGGATTCAATCCCTTAATGAAGATTCAATCTTCATCATAGAGACATAACTCTACCTTCCACAAAGATTCATCACTTTTGAAATTTAGTATTCTTGCTTTAGACCTCGCTTGCTTAGTCCTTTGTTTCCTTAGAGATGCCCTTCTTCGCTGCCTTAAGCCTATGATATTGCCTTAGACTTCGTTCCTCAGAACATGCTAGTTGCTTGCCATAGTGTTGGGAATTTTGAGGGCTACAAATTAATTAAAAATTCTCTTCTTGATAATTACTTGTGAGGTTACTTGAGTTACTTATGTCTTCTTTTCATTAGCTTATTAAATATTTCATCAAGTCAATTATCAAAAGACACAAGACACAAGTATTAGGCTCCTAGAGCTAGGGCAAAACCTCTCCCTCTTGGAGACGAAAACCCACGAGGAATTCTTTTTATAGATTTTCAGATGACAAGTACCATGACCAAGATTTAGACCCTTGACCTATATATGCATCCAAGACCTTGTCCTTGCTTCTTTGATGTCCTTCAATGTCGATCCTTCTTTCTTTCACCAACTTGCACTGTTCTGCACCAAAGCTTCATTCGAATATAGTTGAGACTTCAGATACTTGAGATATATATATGTTGCGGTAACGGTAAGGAAAGTAAATCACAGATTTACTTTCCTACTTTCTGTCACTTTCTCACTGCTCCTCTTTAGAGTATCTTCAAGATTTGCCCAACTGGTCCAACTTTTCATGAACTGGAATCACCCTTTTAACATTGGTTACACTTCAGGATAGTCTGCAAACAGTCTCTAGACAAACCTGCACTTTAACACTCCCTTTGAATTGACCTTGTCTTGCTGTAGCTGCTTCAGGATAATCTCTAGACAAATCCTCACTTCTGTTTCAGTACACCGTAACACATATAATAATAATATGCCACAAGCATGTGTACCTTAACCAGACCTGAAACCCATCAGAAATCCACACTGAAACTTGTCCTTTAATCCGCATTGAAATTGCACTTAAATCCACACTGAAACTTTACTTAAATTCTCTATGAAACTGTACTTAAATTCTCACTGAAACTGCACTTAAATCTGCAGTTCAGTTTGCACTCAAATCTGCAATTCGGTCTGCACTCAAATCCGTACTTCAATTTGCACTCAAATCTGCACTTCGGTCTGCACTCAAATCCGCACTTCGACTCAGAGATGACCGAAAATCTGAGTCACCAAATGACCGTAGAACATAGGTATATATATAGATAATTACTCTGTGTTTAGGTCGACCTGCCAGTTAGCTTGTAAGCCGACTTGTCAATTGTAGGGAGGCCGACTTGACACATCTTGTTAGCTGATCTTTCATCGTAGATTGAGCGCTGATAATAGCCATTCTTCCAGGGTTTCTTGGACTTGGTCTTGGAGCATTTCATTAGAGTAGATCCTTCATATATATATGACACTAAATTACATTTTTACCTAAAAGACAAAACCCTAGATAGACATCAAGAAGAAGTCTATTTAGCCTATAATAAAATTTTGCTTATGAAACCTATGAAGCAAGTGCAAAATACATTTTATTATCTTTATCTTCTTCTTTTCATAATTACATAGTCAATATGAAGACTGATCCTAGTTACACTTTTCAACACTCCCTCTTAACTAGGGAGGTATTCATACATGTACATGGTCACTTTCAAACTGAAGAATCTCATAAGAAGAATCGGATTGGTAATCACATCTGTATAACATCATATCAACCAACATTGTCCTAGTGCAAGGCCTTGACTAATAGCCCCATCTCTCAACGAGAGAATGCACTACAATGCCGACGAGACACATGACTTATAAACACCATAGTCATTGTCTCTCCAAGGTACATACTCCACCCAAGTGTTCCCAAAGCTTCTTGGACTATTCTTCTCTTGGGTAGCCAACCCTCAAAGAATATCATCCCTCGACTACTCTTATCTTGAATGATCTATCTCATTCTCAAAGAGTATCGAATGCCAGATGATTACCAAATCCTCCATTTTGTCTTCCAGGTGAAGACCAGAATGTTGTGTCAATCCATTCTCTCCACATGGCCTTCACTACGACTTACAACTGTTAGACCTGGTTTAGTGCATGACACATGTATTAGAGAATCACATATGTCACTCCCTCTCAACTCAAGAAGGACATACTTCAAGTTTCTTCCAAGTAAGAAACTTACCACCAGGCTTCCTCTCAATCAGGGTCCTGCAGCAACAATGGTGAAACACCCAAATACTCATGAAGAATTCCTCCCCTCGATGTCATGGATTTCGATATTGAGGAATTTTCAACTTTTGGCTTCATAGGGCATAGATCATCCATCACTTTCAGTCATGAGTCATGTCCACTATCAGAAAGTGATTCATCAGTCTTTCTCATCTGGTCCATCGTTATGCCATGCTGCTTTCCTTCGAATCATCTCCAAGGATCATATATCTTTTCTCATGATAAGCAGCGCTGCACAAATTCATCCAGATAAACATATACAAATGAAATTTTAAAACAAAAGTTACCTCAGTGATGATCTTTCACCATGACATCTTCCTATAGGCATCGACATCCTTTATTCAGATTGACTCATCTCCTAATGATATGTTTTGTCAAGGGTGTTCTTCTTTGCTAGAGTTCTGTCAGAGTCTACATATCTTCCAAGGAGATCTCATAGTCACATCTTCTTGGCTTTTGGATGATAACTGCCTCTTGACATGGTTGCATTTCATGATCTCTTCCTTTCTGCACATTCTTCATTCCTAGGAACTTACAAATTTCCCAGTTTCTCGTTCATATACAACCACCTCATATTCCATGAGGATATATTATGTTGATTTCATCTGTTAGTGCACCACGAGATCCTCCTTCATAGATCATACTTCTAAATATGGAAGTCTATTACATGTAACCATATGACATGACTTCACATCATCCAGTGTCAGCATATGAATATATACATACCTCATACCTTTATCATTTAAGTTATCTTGTAGCAATTTTACTAGAATGAAGAGCTTCATTCCCTTGGCCTGCTCTATCAATATGTGATGCAGGAGCATCCTGCGTGATTTTCATTAAAATATTGTGTAATTAGGGGGTGATGTCTTTTTAATTATTTTATAAATTATTATGCTCATTTTTAATAAATTGAGAGAAATATCTGAGTGTGAGGTTTATTGTAAATATTCTCTTAATAAATTGAGGATATGAGTGGAATTTGTTTGGGTAGATATTTTAGAGATTAGAAAACCCTTAAATGGAACTTAGTTGAGTCAAAGAAGGGATAAAGATATTTTAGGATTTGGTTGAGATTTGTGGAGGAAATCATGGATTCAAATTAATCCATAATATGTATAAATATGAAGCTTGTGTGAGGATGGAGGACAGAGAGTGATACAGAGAGATAGAGAGAAATGGTTTGAGAGCTTATGTAAAGGGGGTGAGAGCCGAGAGGCCAAAAATTGTTATATTCGGCCAAATAAAGGTTTGCATTTATAAATTTCTAATGTATTTTATGCAAGTATTTTAGTTATTATTCGGCTCTCTCTTCATTTATGTTTTTGAGTTGATTCTAAGTAATTTTTATAAAGATTATAATAAAGAAATCAATTGAGGGTTTCATGTAAAAGGGACAATGCAATCTGTTGTATGAGAAAGTGTCTGATTTATGCAGAATCTCTGCATCATTTTGGTATCAGAGCAAAAGATCTAATTAATCTGTGCAGCGGCGGATGAAAGATGAGTTACAGTTATGCATTGAAAGGGAAATGAAAAATCTCTGAACGTGAGTGCTGAGAGCTTAGTCAGCGTGAAATCTGACAGCAATCGTAGTTCAATATGGAAAGAAAAGTTGGACGGTGATCCATTAAGGTGATGGTAGAACAAATCATGTGATTTGGAACCACACTCATATAGAATCACAAGTCGAAGGCGCAGCGGAAGCGTGGTGGAACTCTGCATTGTCAAACTAGCATGAAGGTTGGAACTTTGAATCGGGTTGAACCCGTGAATGAGTTGAGCGAAATTGTTGCACCTTGGAACCACGTTCTTTCTGGAATTGGTGTTGGTATAAGCTTCAAAGCATGAATCCATAGATTTCAAGAGCCAAAACGAGTAGTGGCTTTGAGACAAGCAGAAGTATGATAGAATGTTTTGCATAAATCATAGGTCAATGCGGAACGGTGAATTGGGATTGGAACTCTGACTCGACCGTAAGCGGAACTGTAAGTGATTGCGTGGATGGAACTATGTGTGTCGGAACCGCAACTCGAGGTGCGAAGGAACCTGGCAGTGGAATTTGTAAACAAACAGTGGTATATCGCACAGCTTCAAGATGGTAAGTTGTTTTTATTTTATCTATGCGATAAGCATGTGGTGATGACACGTATCCTTGTGAATACCACTTATATCGCATAATCTTAGAAGTTTATCCCTCAAGCTAGTTGGCATGCGAAAGTGTGATAGTCGTTGGATCAATAAGTGGATCAACGATGGAAACCTCAATATTGTTTCGCATAATTACATGAATAAACTGGAATTGTAATTTAAGTTGGAATAAGTCATTATGGTGATGAGGTGAGAATTCACCCGGAAAATGTCTAGTCACACGTAGAGTAAGGTTTAAGGTGAGAGGGATTAAGTGCTAAAAAGGAAACGTTTAAGTGGAGGCTAGTAACCTTATGGCTTAAAGGTTTACTTGGGATATAAGTCGAGGACCAATAACCACAAACAATGAACTAAAAAGGTATTTTTGTAATAAATATTTTATTATATGGTTCATTGATAAAAGCTCCGCTTACAAAGTCTAATGATTTGCATTATCCTGGGAAGAGGCGGAGTTGGTAGTGGTCTTACAAATAAATTTTGGGTAAGCTATCTTTTCCCTGCATCATTGAGTTCACGACATTGGGTAAGTGTTGTGTGAAGATCCGTGGAAGCATGTAAGAGAGGCTTTGTAGAGCGTGTGGACTGGAATTGTGTGCAGCATAAGTCTAAACATGGAACTTCTAAGCGTGGAAACCAAAGATGAAGACCGGTAGTTGTTATCTAGCGAAATGGCGGAAAAGAGTTACAAAAACAGAATTGGTTTTCGTGTAGCTTTTAAGTGGTAAGGCATATACATTGTTTGCATATTTTGTTTGAGCGTGCTGGTATGAGAAATCGGATTAAGAATGAAATCAATGCGGTATATATGTTGCACACATTTATCCATTTATCAAGGTATGCATAGTTTCACTGGGCGTGAAATTGCAATCGATTGTTGAGGTTGAGTGCTAAATCAAACAAGCATAAACGGTATTGTTGCCTGCGAATTGTGTTGTGCTTTCTGTGAGTTTTTAAAGTGATATGTTCACAATACCTGCAAATTATGAAGAAAAATGAACCGTTGAAGAAGTGTTTTGACCTTGCTGATTGAGATTTGTTGGCAACATTCGAGAGCAAGTGTTGTGGTTGCAAATGCTGGTCGCTGGTAATGGGCTAGCGTGGAACATTGAAACAAGTGCAACACCAATACAAGCATAGATTCTGTGGGATGTTGGTGTGCAGTTTTTAAAACCTTGTTTATTGATTGATCTGGAAGAAAACAACGTTTGCGAGCAGCCTTATTAGTACTTTTAAAATTTGGATGATTAAATTTCCCTTGCCATATTTGAGAAGTTAGGTTTTTTGTAAATTTTATGAAAGAGTAAAATCAATCCAAAAGTTTTGGAATTGAAATACATCTCAGAAATTGATGTGCAAATATGGTTCGAGCACGGTTGTGTTTGTTGCTGCCGAAGAAATATGTTGATGCCACCATGTTAAAAGGAAGTTTTGGAAAATTCCTATGAAGGAATTGGTTTGTACACTGATGAGAGACAATGTTGCATGAGAACCATTATTGCAAGAAGGAGCTGCATGGAAGTACAGGAAGGTTGTCTGCGCTAAGAGGATGAGTGTGTTGAAAAGGTTATGGTCTGAAGGGAATGCAAATATTCACAGTGATAAGAACGACACAGAAGAATGAAATCCGGAGAATTGAAATTGCAAAGAAAAGGTTTATTGAAGGGAGCATAATGTATGAAAATTCATTTCAAAGAGATATTTTAAATGTTGAAAATTAAATGGTTTATTTTATTTTCATCATAAAATAAATCTTGGGAAAAGTGGAGTGCATTTCGATTTAAAGGCTTAAGTGTCATGTGAAGTTATAAAGGGAGATGATGTAATCAGTGACTTATGATATTATCATAAGAATGAGTGTGAGAGAGAATTGGTAAGGTGAAGATTTTACATCATGAGAATGTATTAAGGGTGGATGTTCATTGGTATATTGTATAACTTGAATTAGAGTCAAAATATCCACTATTGAAATTATTGGGTCAAGCTTTGAAGTCAAATAAGATGTTAAGGTTAAATGAATAAATTTGGATAGCTTGAGTCAAGTTAAACCATTGAGTTATTGTACAAAAGGGTGCATTTTCCATCCAAGATGAAGAGTTGATGTCAAGTCTGGAGTCAAGGAGTCTGAAATTAAGTCAAAGGTTTGAATGTAATTGGATGCATGATCGGCGGAGCCCGACACCCAAAGAGTTTGGTCATTATAACACATGAAATACTGCTGTTGTTGTTTGCAGCAAAGAGAAGCAAGAGAGTTGTCGAAATGATTCCAAGACAGAGAAATAAAAGAGGTCAAGCGCAGGAAGAGAGCTTGTATTGTTGGATGGCAAGTATGAATGCTTGCTGAAAAGTGGATTGAATGAAATCCACACGTGAAGAGATGAATTTCGCAAAGGAGGAGAAGATGACTGTTGATAGTCATTTCAGAGGTTCTGAGAAAGACCGCAACAGAAGAAAGAAGAAGTAAGATGCCAAGGAAAATGGCATATGTAAGCAGTTGACTGATGAAGAGTATGAGAGGGAGAAAGCTGAGATAACAGTTCACCTTGAATAATTGATGGAATTGTTGCAGAGAAAAAAGAAAGACCAGAGACATGGTTGGACCATGAGGAAGAAAATGAAGTGGCAGAGGCTACACGCAAAGAGGGAATAGCAGGTAAACATACAATTGACAGATGAGCTGAGGAAGCTCGAGTAGATGATGAGTGTGCAATTGAGATGTGAAGAACTCAGAGACGCTGAGTTGAAAATGGAAGTTTCCATTTGTGGCCTAGAACAGGGTGAAATTCTGGGTGAAGAGATCAATGAGAAAGATCTCATGAACTATTGGAATAGTTCAGAAGAATTTGAAAATGTGTTCATAATAAAAGCAGATGAGGCTATGAAGCCTTGTATTTTTAAATCTCATAGTTTGTGTATGTTTGCAGGATGTGAAAAAGATGATGGACAGTTTGGTGAAACTGTCACAAAGATGAATGAAACTCTTGAGGTGAAGTATGATGGAGAATGCCTTTCAGAGGAGGAAGGTACTGATTTGTTGCAGCAGAAAGAATGCATAGATGAATTCTTGTTTGGTGTAAAACAACCAGTTGAAGCTGTTATGGAGCAGAAGCATAATGAAAATGCCGAAGTAATATTCCAAGGAGGTAAACAAATGAATTTGTTTAATGAAATTGATGATAGAATTTTTCAATGTGATGATATAGAAAACAGGATAACTTAGGAGGATTGCCAGAAGAAGAATGAAACTGGGAATGAAGGTTGTGATGAAATGGTGGAAAGATTTCACATGGAAATAACGTTCTTGGAAAAATGGCTAAAAAACTTGAAGGAGAAATGAAGCTTGCAGAACCTGATACAGAAGAGATTGCAGTTGCCGTGCATGATAGGGATGAAATGTTTCTAACATTTATAGAGTTGAATGAATGTTATAACTTTTCAAATAATAATGTGGCTGTAGATATAGAAGGAAACATAAATAAATATGATGTTAAAATCAGAGAAATTGAGCATAAAGTATTTGGAGATGAGATGAAATATCAGGAGCAGCAAGAAATTTATGTCCTTAGAAACATAATGGAAACAAAAGTATTGATCCACCGAGATAATGATGAAAGCAACCAGCAATTCAAAATACGATTTTCTGAAATCCAGAAAGTCTATGATGGGAGATTGATGCTTGAAGCATCAAAAGAGGCCGAAAGGTCTTGTATTTTTAAAACTAATAGCTTGTTGATGAATGCAGGTACAACACCAGATGGGAAATTTTTTACTATAGGAGCAATCAATGAATATAGTTGTGATCAAGGAGAAGTTCTTGATTATTCTTCATTTCAGAAAGTTGAGCGTTCAACGCAATTGGAGACGGAAACATCAAACAAAGAAGAATTACTCCGATGAATTGACGGATGGAATTTGATTGACAGAGTAAGTGATGTTGGTGATGAATTACAAAAAGGAGTTGATACTTTAAAAGACCAACGACAAAACAGAGTTTGGAATTCTGGAGGGAACAAGTCATCGAGACTTGTCGCTGTCGCATTATTACAGAAAAGTGGCAGACCTCATAGACATGAGTCTATGGAAACTTCTCTACATGGGGAGTCTGATGCAGGAGCATCCTGCTTGATTTTCATTAAAATATTGTGTAATTAGGGGGTGATGTCTTTTTAATTATTCTATAAATTATTATGCTCATTTTTAATAAATTGAGAGAAATATCTGAGTGTGAGGTTCATTGTAAATATTCTCTTAATAAATTGAGGATACGAGTGGAATTTTTTTGGGTAGATATTTTAGAGATTAGAAAGTCCTTAAATGGAACTTAGTTGAGTCAAAGAAGGGATAAAGATATTTTAGGATTTGGTTGAGATTTGTGTGGAGGAAATCATGGATTCAAATTAATCCATAATTATGTATAAATATGAAGCTTGTGTGAGGATGGAGGACAACGAGTGACACAGAGAGATGGAGAGAAATGGTTTGAGAGCTTATGTAAAGGGGCGAGAGCCGAGAGGCCAAAAATTGTTATATTTAGCCAAAGAAGAGTTTGCATTTATAAATTTCTAATGTATTTTATGCAAGTATTTTAGTTATTATTCAGCTGTCTCTTCATATATGGTTTTGAGTTGATTCTAAGTAATTTTTATAAAGATTATAATGAGGAAATCGATTGAGGGTTTCATGTAAAAGGGACAATGCAATCTGTTGTATGAGCAAGTGTCTGATTTATGCAGAATCTCTGCATCAATATGTCATCACATCTGTTGACCACGTCAGCCTCATAAAATTTCGTCAAACAATCTGGCTTAGACCTTTTAAAACCCCTCTGTTCGGCCTAAAAAAAATTGTTTTTCCGCCTATCGTTCCCCTCCTCTAAACTCAAATTACACTATAAAAGGCCGAAAAATCACATTTGAAAATATATAAAGCCTAGCCCTATCGGCCCTAGCCCCCTCTATCTTTTTCCCCACGCGACCGAAAGTCAAAACTAGGAGCTAATCCAATAGGCGCTTATCTCAATTGTATATCGGAAGCGGTATTAACCGTCGATCTACGCAGATCCGATGGCCTGTACAATCCCATCGCGCACGCGGTCCTCACTCCGTTTGCCCGTCTGATCATATTCCAACCGTCCGATTATCCTGCTAAATCAACGGTCCACAGTTTATTTGTCCCGGTGGTCCCCGCCCCGCGTTTACTGTTCCAAAACTGCCCGGTTTCTATCGCACCGCCTTTCGAAGGCGGGCGGTATTTCTCAATACGGAGCGATTCCATACATCGCTCGCCGCGTGTCCCCGTGTATGATTCCAAAACCGCCCTCCATTGCACGTTATTGTTCGGCAAAAGATACGGAGCGATATGCATTATAGCCGTCCGATCTGGGGGTCTTCATCCAACGGTTGTCGCCCCTCGAAGCCACGCAAAAGTTAACCTGGGGAAACCATACCCGTGGCCCACGGTCCATCGCCCTTCGACGCATTCCCAATCGTCGATCTCATCTTGAGATCGAATGGTCCAGATCATTTGCATGCTCTGCCGTTGACTTGGTCTTCCTCCACATCACCCGTTCCACGTGTGTGTCACATGTTTCCTCCTCCCGTTATATATTTCAGCCACAAGTCAAATTTTCATTGTTTTACGATAAAAACCTCCGCCCAGCCCGTCCGCCATTGTTCCACTGCATTTTTCATCGCCACCCCGCATACTTCCGCCATTTCATCATGCCGCGTCGCTACACAGTCATCCCCATTGCATCTCCGTCCCCATGCATCTGTTTTCTTGACGAGTTTGCTAGTTTTACAGGTTTACAGGGGCAGAAAACTATCATGATTCACAGTCTCTATTACTGTGATAGAGGACACATCAAAGGACCATTTTTCAGAGCTGAATTATGGAGAGAGGCCTGGGAAGGCAAATCGATAAGACTTACATTAAAGAAGTAGGGTTAAAATCTGTCAAACCCTGCAGGGACATTCAAGGCACCGATTTCGCAGATGAAGGTATCAATGTGGCGGCAAAGAGTATCAGTGGGAGATCAGAGGAATTCAACATTCAGCATTAAATATTTTAAGCCGTAATTCAGGGTTTTAAAGGCAGAGGGTACCATTCGCAGATATCATACTCTAAAGCTTTCTTTTCAACACCATTTTTCTTCAGGAAAGGACGGAATGTCTATGTGGTTCTATTCCTTTGCCGTGTTCTTGAAAAGTTTTCTACCCAACGTATTTATTTCTGTGAGCAGGTAGCAAGGTACAAACAACATTACAAAGTCATCAAGCAGTATGGGCATGCACGTTTCCGCCATTTTGTTTTAATTAGGCAAATTAAATGTTCATCACCTACCCCCTTTTGGAGCTTTCTTGTTCTCCTATAAAGCTCCCAAAGAACAGATAATTAAAGGTTCCAAATTCATCAGAAAATTGTGCAGTAAGAAGATTTTGTATACATTTTTGTTGAACTCTTGTATGAATGCTCAGAGCCCATGGGGTCTCAGTGAGGAGGAGTTCCATCTGTTAAAGAGGATTCTGGTCTTTGGTATTTCACAGTTTGTAACTTCTCCCTTTATGTGTTAATTTAAATGTTCATCTTGTTTTAATCCATCTTTCTTGTATCATGTTTTGGAATGCGAGTGGCTCACTGGTTTGGTATGGATTTATCCTAGTTGATACCCATGTTTGAATCAGTCAAGCGCTTTAAATATGGCTCATGCATGATATACTGTTCCGTCTTCACTTCTACCATACTTCTGCTATATTAGCTTCTATGGAATGTTATTCTTAAAACGCTGTTAGGTGTATTGATTCTTAAATTGGTAAGCCCATTCATGGTAATATTGTGTATCTGGATATCATCTATATGACAGCTAGTATCCTCTCACCTTTCTTACACCGTTAACACTTTCAGATCATTTATCTCTGTGAAGTATTTCTGAACCGGCCCGCTTTACAGTAAATTGTCTCTGAATTGTCTGATGCATTTGTATTAGAGTTTTGCACCTTGTCTTTGCAGTATCTCTTTCCCGTGTCAAGTTTCTGAGAGCTTTGGTCCCAGTCAAATCAATTTCCTTGTTTACAAGAGATAGCATGAGAGCTTTTTGCTGATAACTCCCCATGTTATATTACACGCTCCTTGCTATATTAAGATGTCCTAGGCACTGGTCTATCACAACTCTAGGTTGTCTCTAGGAGCAACAACAACATCCATGATAGCCCTTGATCTTGATGACTGCCTTCCATTAGTAATGCTATCAGAGAGGTTTTCCTGGCGCTGCTTCACCAAGAGCTCCTACCATGCTTTTATCATGATGCTATAATATACATTGCTTCCTATCATACTATTTTACAACCAACAAAAATCGTTTAAAGGAAACGATGATCTCAATCATAATGGAGATCCTTCGCTTCTTTTTTCTTAGATTTCTTTGCATTAGGTTCTTCTCTTATATCTGAGACATGGGCTTCTTCCTTTTTCCTCTTTTCCTTTCTAAATTTAGGACAATCTCATTTATAATGCCCAAGATCATTACATCCAAAGCATCGTACTTTGTCCACATTTATTTTCTTATTTTGAGGACCAAATTTACCGAATATTCCTTTCTTCCTGGACATAGCGGAAAAGGCTTGATTCTACACTTGATCCTGCTTTCAATATTGATTGTTCTATCTTATCTAGACTTTGGAATGGCATGGCTTCTCCTATCCCATCTATGTTGGAAGTGAAACCTCTCCATTCTTTCGGTAAAACATTTTGTACCATAGTGAGTATTTCTCTATCAGACATTTACTTCTCCCAACTTCAGTAGTTGATCTCGTATTGCGAAAATCTCCATCAGATATGGAATTATTCCTTCCTTTGACATTCTCAATTTGTATAGTTTTTGTTTGAGGGATATTATTTCCTTTGTAGAACCTTTCGAGAATAGTTCCACCAATTTATCATATATTTATTTGGAGGATTCTAGCTTTGATACATAGAGAATGAGAGAGTCTTTTATGGATTCTATAATAATCCTTCGGGTTCTTATGTTTCCCTTCATGTATTTGATATATGCTAGAATATCTTCTTTTGGAGGTTGAATTGTAGTTCCTTCTATGAAGCCCATAACTTCATTTTCAATTAGGTTCAGATTTGTCCTTTTCTTCCATGCATTAAAGTTTGATAACCCAACCAATTTGTTGCTCTCTGTACAATGAGCCATTTTGACAGATTTATATGAAGTCATAGATACTTAATGAGTAAGTGACTTTCTCCTTCAACAACTTCCTTGATGAAGAAGTTAAGAGATTCTTCTAAGATAGAAAACTTCAATCTAGGTGATCTTGGATCCTTGATGGTAAAGAATGTCTTCAAAAGATGATGTCCTCTTCTACCACCGTCTTGAATGTAAATCTTTGATGGCAAAGATTATTTTCTTGAAAAGTTGATTCTTTGAATTAGATGAAGATATTTCTTGAAAATAGCTTGAGAGTATTCCTTGTAAACTGATTTGACTCTTCACCCAAACTTTGATTTTCGCTTCCTAGAGTGTCTCTTTGTCAAGCAACCCTTGAGTTCAACACCTTAGCTTTAATACCATGTTGAGAATTTGGAGCACTAGAGATTAATTCAAAATTATCTTCTTGTTAATTACTTGTGAGGTTACTTGAGTTACTTATGTCTTCTCTTCATTATATTATTAAATCTTTCATCAAGTCAATTATCAAAAGACACGAGACACAAGAATTAGGCTCCTAGAGCTAGGGCAAAACCTCTCCCTCTTGGAGAGGAAAACCCACGAGAAATTCTTCTTATAGATTTTCAGATGACAAGTACCATGACCAAGATTTAGAACCTTGACCTATATATGCATCCAAGACCTTGTCCTTGCTTCTTTGATGTCCTTCAATGCTGATCCTTCTTTCTTTCACCAACTTGCACTGTTCTGCACCAACACTTCATTCAAATATAGTTGAGACTTCAGATACTTGAGATATATATATGTTGTGTTAAGGAAAGTAAATCACAAATTTACTTTCCTACTTTCTGTCACTTTCTCATTGCTCCTTCTCTTTGGAGTATCTTCAATATTTTCCCAACTGCTCCAAATTTTCATGAACTGGAAATCACCCTTTTAACAGTGGTTACACTTCAGGATAGTTTGCAGATAGTCTCTAGACAAATCCACACTTTTAACACTCCCTTTGAATTGACACTGTATTGCTGTAGCTGCTTTAGGACAATCTCTAGACAAATCCTCACTTTTGTATATAATACTTATATGCCACAAGCATGTGTATACCTTAACCAGACGTTAAACCCATCAAAAATCCGCACTGAATCTTGTCCTTTAATCCTCATTGAAATTGCACTTAAATCCGCACTGAAACTGCACTTAAATTCGCACTGAAACTGCACTTAAATCCGCACTTCAGTCTGCACTTCGGTCTGCACACAAATCCGCACTTCAATCTGCACTCAAATCTGCACTTCGGTCTGCACTCAAATCCGCACTTAAACTCAGAGATGACCGAAAATCTGAGTCACCAAATGACTGCAGAATAGAGGTATATATATAGATAATTACTCTGTCTTTAGGCCGACCTGCCAGTTAGCTTGTAGGCCGAATTGTCAACTGTCGGGAGGCCGACTTGACACATCTTGTTAGCTGATCTTTCATCATAGATTGAGGGCTAATAATATCCATTCTTCCACGGTTTCATGGACTAGGTCTTGGAGCATTTCATTAGACTAGATCCTTCATATATATATATATATATAACACTAAACTACATTTTTACCTAGAAGAAAAAACCTTAGATAGACATCAAGAAGAATTCTATTTAACCTATAATAATATCTTTCTCATAAAACCCATGAAGAAAGTACAAAATACATTATATTATCTTTGTCTTCTTCTTTTCATAATTACATAGTCAATATGAAGACCGATCCTAGTTACACTTTTCAACACATAGGAGGAGGACAAAATGTCACATATAAATAGTCTTTTCTTGGGATAAATGGGTGTGTCCTTTAACTGGGCTGACTTGAACATTTGAGGGGGGCTAACTTGACTAGGAGGCTGACATAATCTTTTGGAGCCTAAAAAAATTATCTCTTACAAATTCAAAATTTTCTCTTTTAACCTACATAAAGAACATGCCTACTAATATTTTTCTTTTTGTTTCTAACATGAAGAACATGCTTTCAAATACATTAAAGACTCAAATATACATTACGAAGACTGACCACATTTACAAAATTCAACACTCCCTCTTAACTAGGGAGGTATTTATAATGACTATCTAAATGTTCTCATGTTGACATAATTTCTCTATGAAAATGTTATAACAAAATCATCATCCTTGTCAACATCTCTGACATAAGGTACGTTCGCATCTCTATCAAAATCTCTCACATCATCCACATCATTACCAACATCAACTAGTTGGAATCTCTGACATTGTCAGCATCAACTAGTAGCAATAGCTGCTTGGTAACTTTGACCCATATTGGTCGGTACACTTGACATAAGACATAAAATTTAGCATCATCTAATTTACTATAATTTGGTCAACAATTGCGACATGGTAAATCATGTTGGGTGTGTGTTATATTCTTTCCACGACTAGCTCCAGGCAAGAAGCGGGGGGTGGTCAACCCCCCTACACTTGCGACGGGCGCGGTCCCCCTTGTTGGAGGGTTTGTAGGGGGGAGGTAGTCCCCCTGCACGGGGTTCCCCCGATTTTTTTTTTGGACCCTATATTAGTTGGGCGGACTTGCCTATGGTTTTGTGCATGGGTTTTCACATGGTTTTCGGCATGATGGTTTTCTGCCCATGGTATTTTGTAGATCCGTTTAAGGGAACTACAGTTATGTTCTATCCAGTTTTAATGGATTGGGGTTTATGAATGCTTCGACATGTATATATATGAGTTGTAACATTGAAAGGAATATAATGAAAAATCAAGCTAGTAGTCCCAGTTTTGGGATCTAGTGGAAAATATCTGTGTAAATCTGTTTTATGTTTTATGCTCTCACTATTGTTTATTTTATGTTTCAAGAGTTTCTTTGTAAATAATTTCTATACAGGGTTAAAACCTACAAATCAACAACATTAACAAGCTACCATAATCTGGTCACCAACTATGAAACATGGTACATATTTAACATCGATTAGTCACCATGATTTTTGTCGGCGCCTCTAACCCATGGTATATTGATTAGTCCCGGTACACCATCATTCTGGTCAACAGCTGTGTTACTGGTGAAACCCTAGGGAAACACTCTATTCATTTGAGTAATCTAGTCCCAAATCCAAAGGCGTCATTCTAGGCCATGATGTTAAAGGATCTCACTCAACCTATTTCGAGAGTAATTCGAAATTGATGTTGCAAGGCATATACCCAACTGAGTGATCGTGGGCCTTTAGGACCATTCTTCCTAATCTGGTCAACATACATGACATAGGAGGAATGACTGTCCTCCGCTGGACCATTCTTCCTAATTTGGTCAAGATACTTGACATGTGAAGAATGTCTATCCATGATGTTATCATATCAACACTCTCTTTCGCTGAGAGGAATAGGACCATGATTTTCCTTTGGTGATGTTGTATCATCAATCCCTCTTGCTGAGAGAGACAATTCTCAATCACTTCAAGCTTGTCTTGGGACAATCTGCTTGAAAATTCTAGAGCCATACTGTTTTCTTCTTGTGCCACATCTTGGTACTAGATATCAAGGTGCCTTGACCTATCATCATGTTATCACCTGCACCTGATAACCCAATCTTGCAACCTGGAGCCATACTACTTCACAACTTGCCATTCAAGCTGCAACATACTCGGCCTTTGAGTGCAACAAATGTATGTTTCCTTCTCATCATGAGATTGAAGACCAAATTGAATCGATATACAAATTCATTTTGTTTTCAACACTGGTTTCCCAATTTGAATTTGTGAATCCTTACAGATTTTGAAGCCATACTACTTTAGCACACAATTTTTACGGGTTGCGATATACTTTGCTTCTGCAGTGCTAGGTGCGACAGATTTATGCTTCCTGCTTGTTCAAGAAATCATAGCAAAGCTCAAACTGAGGCATCTTCCAGAAGTACTCTTCCTTTCATATGCACTACCTCCCTGGTTAGAATGTGTATATCCCTGCAACTATACATCACTATTTGATTTATATCATAAATGAATGTGCCATGACTAACTGTACCATGCTGGTACTTTAAAAACACACATTGAGCTATATGCCTTGGATCAACCATAGATTGATCTACTTCCTTATGTTGATCCATCATATTAGCTACTTTCAGGTTACCCTAGCTGGGTAATTTTTCCTAGAACAGGTCCTACCAGGGTAATCCTAGTTTTCTCCCTCTGCCATTAAAAATCCTACACGTTGAGTCCAAATATCAACTTCCTCTGGAGCTAAGGAAAGGGTTCCTGAGAAAGCCTTCACTGATTCCTCCTTTTGGTCAATGCTTCTCCCTTTGTCACATGAGCTCTTGATCCATCAATCAAGTGTTTCAAATATGAGGAGTCTGTACAAAGCCTTCTTTCTGCTTACAAGTATAATACTTCTTCATATACCTCACCAACTTGAGGTAGCTCTTATGCACACTTCTTCTTTTATTGAGGAAGACAATCTCTACATCCATTTGTTTTAGTTTTCAATAAAATTCACAAATATAATAAACTTTTTATATAAATGTACTTGATCTCCTAGTCTTCTTCCCTCTCATAGAGGTAATCCTTCACTTTGTACTTCTTTCCATTAATCACACTGACTTCTTTCCATTATAAATCAAGGCGTACTTCAATCTTGTTGATTTGTCTACTCTTGCTAAGTCTAGATCTCATCTAATATCTCTCATCACAAATCCATATTTTTGGGAGAGTCCTCTTGTCACAACTTTTCTTTGTTCTTCCACCTACTACCAAATCTTTGGCAACCTTCAATATGTACCTTCAATCCTCACTAGGAGGACAAGGAAGAACAATTAAAACCAAGCAAAGAATTCAAAGACAAGAGACTAACTACTAGTAAAAACAACAATAATAGTAATAATCAATAAAGAGATATATAAAATACTAAAATTTTGAGAAGAATGCCAGCTCCCTCTTGATCTATGGACTTCTTGCATCCATATGCAACTATATCAACTTTATCCACATCATCATCATCTTGTCACTCCTTTCTTGTCAGATCTAGGGTTTCTACTTTCAACGAAAACTTCCAATCCTAGGGTTTGTCCATAAACCCTAGGGTTTTCTTCTTCAAACCTTGTTTCTTGCTAGGGTTTACAAACCCTAGTTATCCAAATATCCAGAACCCTAGACTCGATTTACACATGTGATGAAATTCATCAAACAATTAATAGTCATCGTTGGTTTCACCAAACCAAGTAGCTCATCTATATTAGTACGCAAGAATTCATATTATCAATAAGGTTTTCCATAGTAGTACTCATGGTGTCAATTCTTTGAAAGGCTTAGATCTTAGCAACAATAGGTTCATTTAATCCAATATCTTAGGTCTGCTAGATTTGCAAGTGATCTATACTTTTAACCTTGAAAAGGGACTTGAACTCTCGTCACTGAAGTTGACTTATTTTACACTCGTGATAGTGAATCCCTTTACTTTTCTTTCAAAATTGAGCGTCTTTATATCATTCCCATTGCATTTGTACACGCTTCGAAACATAATAAAACATCATCATACTTCAATTTTTTTGATTCATGAAAATATGTCACTTTTTCACTTGTGTGACTATGTTGATCCACAACAATATTGTCATTTCTCCTTGCCATATCAATTTATCAAAGGATGGACTCCTTCATTTCTATCCTCAAGGGTTTCTAACTGATATAATGAGTTCTTTTAATCTTCAATAGATAGGAATCCTACATAAGTCATGTCAAGACAAAGCTTCCAAAAAGGATCACTGAGATTTTAGAATGATGAAAGTACATATGTCATATGTCAAACTTCAAATTTTATTGCAACTTGGATCTTTGGCCCTCTGATGCTCATTATTGTAATGTGCTCACATGAAAACACGATTATTTAGCTTAGGCAATGATGCATAACAGAGCCATGAGGACCATAAAAATATGTACGAAATCAATCCTTTCTTCAGTACAAAAATTTCTTTGCGCTGCTTACTTAAAAATGATATTAGGTCGGCTCCTTGTAGTGCATTTCGTCCTTATTTTATGTATCGAAAAATAGATCTTTTTAAATTGACATCAGATTTGTAGAAATTATACAAACAATATGTATATCAATGGATTCAATTCAATCATGCGATATGCTAAAGCAAAATACTGAATCCTTCTACAAATCAATTGCGGAAAATAAACACGATTTCCAATCACATCAAGTAAAGAAAGAATCAAACCAAACCACAACATGATATTTTCTCGGGGAAAGCTTGCTGCTCAAAACCCCTCTATCTTCTATTATATATTCACCAACGAATCATTAAACAATTACAATGCACTCTTCTCACAAGAGTCTCCTACACTCTCACAACTGTCTCACACTGATCCAGACAAAATCGACGAACACTTAAGCCAATTTTTAAACTTTGCTCAACCTGCCTTGTTTGCGCAATTCATGAGGAATGCAATCTCTATCCTTTAGGAAATTCAACCTTCAAAAACTGCGCAATGCTCATGGGAAATCCTATAGGTGTTTTACTGCATGCGGGCATCCTACTAATAATACAACTGATAATTAACATCCCTTCAACCTTTGTCTCAACTGGGTTTCCACTGAAACTGACATGCATGCAATCATTAATAGTAAATCATCAGTTACATGACAGATTACTGCATGTGAATTAAATCTGATTTAATTCACTTGACCTCTCACTAGTGCAACAAATAGTTACAACTAATTAAACTGATTTTAACTCAATTAATTGAGTTAACTGATTTCTCATGCATTAAACTAATGCACTAACTGCAACTTGGACTCAATAACTAATAGAATCACTCCGCATGCCTCACCAACCACCCTCAACTCGAATTCCATGAGCTAACTGAGTTTCTCACACTCAGTTAACTATTACAAGTTATTATGAGATAAGATTACATTTTATTGTCTAACTAAGGGAAAATTAAATTATGCACACATTTCTTGTTGAATTTTCAACACTCCCTCTCAACAAGAAAGGGATTATCAACTACCCTGATCCTGCCTCTATGGTATTCAAATTTTCTCTTAGCGAGAGATTTTAATGCAACTTTGGTTATCACAATGTATCACCGTTAGATCCATTTGATGACCAAACAAACCAACTGGAATCTTCCTCATCTAGATGGCCTCACATGCAGCTTGACTGGCTGTTATGTACTCCGCCTCGACTGAACTGAGTGCCACAAGTCTATGCTTCATGTTGTACTAAGAAACTAATGTCGATCCTATGCTGAAGATCCCTCTTGATGTGCTCTTTCTATCTGATAATCTTCCTTCCCAATCTGCATCGGTGAAGCCTTTAAGCTTCACTCCCTTTGCCCGTATGTACCATAATCCATACTCTGTAGTGCCCCTGAGATATCTCAAGACATGATTCCCCGCCTTCCAAAAGAGCTTGGTTTGATTAATAATAGCTTGAATCAACTGGTTAA
The DNA here is from genome assembly GCA_034641835.2 of Pinus albicaulis. Taxonomy (NCBI): domain Eukaryota; kingdom Viridiplantae; phylum Streptophyta; class Pinopsida; order Pinales; family Pinaceae; genus Pinus; species Pinus albicaulis. Next base: position 1,878,918,927 of record CM076578.1, read on the forward strand.
TTGCGTAGCAAATGTATAGTCTGGTGTTCACCAAGTACATCAGTGAACTCACAAGTCGCCTGTAAACAGTAGCGTCCACTACCTCACTTGAAGTAGCATCCACCTTCCTCCAGTTTCCTGGAAGAGGAGCTTTCATGGGTTTATAGCTTTCCATATGAAACTTACTCAGAATATCTTTGGCATACTTCCCTTGAGAAACAAATAGCTCACCATCCTGTTGCCATATTTCCAAACCAAGGAAATAGTAAAGGACTCCCATGTCCTTCATCTCAAACTCTCTTGCAAAATCCTCTTTGCAAGAAGTTATGAGCTGCTCATCACCTGTCAAAATTAGATCATCAACATAAAGTACGATAATCAAGAGCTTAACATCAACCACAATCTGGTACAAGTTCGCATTCTCTTCACTCTTTGTGAATCCCAACTCGGTGAAATAGTTATCAATCCTGGTGTACCAAGCTCGAGGTGCTTGCTTCATCCCATATAGTGCTCTCTTGAGTCTGCACACATGCGACTCACTGTCAAAGACCTAAAAACCTTCTGGTTGCTCTATGTACACTTCTTCCTCAATAAATCCATTGAGAAACATAGTCTCCACATTCATCTGATGTATCTGCTACCCCATATGCGTTGAGAGTGCAAGGATAGATCTAATCAACGAGTATCTCGCAACCGGTACAAAAGTATCCTCATAGTAAATCCCCTCAACTTGTGAGAATCCACGAGCTACAAATTTAGCCTTGTAATTCTCCACACTCCCATCTGTCGCCTGCTTCACCTTATAGATCCATCTAGATCCAACCATTAATTTTCCGATTGGTCTTGGGACAACTTCCCATGCACTATTCTTGACGATGGAGTCATACTCCTCAACCATGGCGTCAACACAAATTGGTTGCTACACTGTGTTAGCCAGCTATAAAATTTGTTATACCAAATTCTTGCTAAAAACTCTTTGGAGCCTTCAAGGAACAAATTTTATGACTAAAAAGTGTTGGCTCTTGAAGACTTTTGAAGGCCTCCTGCCTCTGTCCCAATCTTCACTACTGTGCCTATTTCCCCATTCAGAAATCCTGCTGTTTTCCAAGAAAGAATAATGCTGAAAACACCTTTTTCCTTTTCCCCTTTTTCCAAAACTAACCTCAGTTTTTATCCCTCCATTTCCCATGAAAATCCCTCATTTTCATGTTTTTCCCATTTCCCCTTCTTCAAAATCCCTTGATAAGGTTTCAAAGACTCCTTCTTTGCCTTATCGGAACCCCTCTAAACCTTTAAAAAATCATTGAAAAACCATAAAAATCACATTTTTATGTTGTAGACTTAAGCCCCCTTGGGCTAAGTCTCTAACCCTTTCCTTCCATGCTTCTTGGTGCTAAGACCGAGCGCTAGTCTTCTAAGCACTTATCGCATTGCCCAATTGCGATTAAGCCCCTCCTCTTTTAAACCCCGGTCATATGTTCTCCCATATAACCCGTGGCCCCGCAGACGGGTGCCTGTTCGTTTCAAATAAAATATTTCTCGACCAAAGTCTAAAACCTTTGGTTATATATTAAAATCTGTCAGCCTTATATATTATTTTATGATTTTTCCGCCGGTCCATTTTTCAGTCGTTCCGCACCGTCGATCTGATCTGACGATCGGACGGTGCGGAGTCCGTCTCCCTGGTGGTCCTCGCATTCCACTCACCATTCCGAAAATTGCGCGGTATTCATCACATCGCCTTTGGGTGACGACAGTTTTTTCCCGATCGGCAGCGATTCCATACGCTAGCCGACACGTGTCTTGCGCACTGTTCATAAAACCGCCGTCCATAGCGCATTAACGTTCGGACATGGAACCGACGCGATATTGATGCGTGTCGTCCGATCTGAGGCCGCCCATCCAATGGCTATTGCTCACCGAAGATGCCCAACGGTTAACCGGGCTACGACGCGGTCATTGGAGCATCTCCACCGTCGATCTGATCTACAGATCGACGACCCACATTTTATCACCCTGATTCGATCGCCCAGTCAACGTCTTCCGCTTTGAATTTCCATTTCCACTCCCGACCGTCGATCTCTACGCGATCGACGGCTCTGATTTAAACAATTCTTCCGCCTCTCTATGATTTCTCCCGATCAATCCCGACCGTTGGATGATGCCATCCAACGGCCATGCTTCCCCCACACGTCCTCCGCAGCAATAAACCTATAAATGCAGGCTTTTATAATATTTTTCGTATTTTGCAGGGTTCAAAGGGTTTTTTCCACTATGTATGAAGAAAATTCGAAGGTAGAGGATGACGATCCTCCCACCTTCGATTTGTTATACAAAAATCATTCGTAGGGTTTAAAATTCACGTTTCATCAATCATCTACGAGGCATTGATGCCATATCATCCCTGCGCGACCCTGCATACCAGCAAAGCACAGTGAATTGGACACAAATCAAAGAGGATCAGTGACGAAGACCAAAATTTATCAGAACAAAGGATTAAAAAGCAGATTTTGCGGGGATCACGTCTAAGAACAATTATCAAAAGCCTAATCCCCAAGTAAAACACAGTTTAAATAAAATCTGAAGGGTTTTATCGACAGGAAAACCTCCACTGCCACAAATGAGGCAAATTGATCCCTTTAGCTACCACGATGCCACCTGTGCCTCAAAGTATTCAATCAGAGGCCGAATTTATTGATCAGGATCAGATATTTGTCTCAAAACGCAACCAAAGAGGAAACTCTGCCAAGGAAATTAATGACAAACATCTGCAGAGTTACTTTGACGCCACACAGAGCTTCAAAGGTCAACAAGAGTTCCCACCGAGTTTAAATCTTTATGTAAATCATTTAATACAGAGGATATGTATGAAAGTTTCTTCATTGAGCCCCTCAAAGGCCAAGAAGCCATTAAGTCTATATTAATTGTAATTGGAGATTTTTTATCAGATCTCACCTCCTCGTTCTTCTATATATACTTCTGTAGAAGATGAGTGAGGGGTTGGTTGTTGTTTGATCACCAGTTGTAATACTGAAACTCTATGAAATAAATACATAGTCCGTTGAAGTTGAAGAAGAAACTGAAGTCTTGGAAACCTTGATGATGTTGTTGCATGCTTGTTCCTGAGAAGGCTCTATCATTGGATCCATGAGCTTGACTGTTGGTGAAGTATTCTGAATTGCTTTATGTTTTCCTCATAATTTCTTACTATAGTAGGTTAAAAGTTTTAGGCTAAGAAATGACTCTTGGAAGCACCTTAGACCTGTTCATCCTTCACTGTTTCATGTTTTCTTTTGCTGAAGTATTTTAGAGTCTTTAATCTCTCTCTTTAATCTTCATGTTTGTTTATTTCCTTGATAGTTCGAATAGTTGGTTTCAGCATGATTTATGGTTCTCCTTGTTTGTCTGCTGCCACTTAAAAACTGTTATTGAAGTTTCCCTTTGAAGTTCTTTGCTTACAGTAAATCAAAGAGGTCTGTTTTGATCTTGCCCTTTGTCCTCACTTAAACAGTTGGCTTAAAGGTCGTTATAATTATGATCATAGATGTTTTTAGGTGTTCCCTCTTCTATGACTGTAATTATCAGTAAATATTTTATGTTTCTATGTCCTTTAAAATAAATCTTTGAGGAAATAGGGTGTTCCCTGAATCTTAGATTTCATTTTAAAAGTTGTTTTGAAATCATTATTTTCTTGAAGGTGTGATTTGTAGAATTTATGGTTAGCCCTGTCTATCAAAGAGCTCTTTATGGTTCAAATTATGCTTTCGAATTCCCTTTGTTGAGAATTAAACCTCTCTTTCCAAATCATTAATGTTCATCTCATTCCAAAAACAAAAGTATCTTGTGGCCAAGTTAGATTTGCCCTTTGATATCCCATATCCATTGATGAGTTTGTTATGACCTTTTCTTGACTCCATTGCCCAATGAACCAGATATTTCTCTGTCCTATATATCTTTCCTAGGCCTTTCATGTTCTGCTGTATCATTCCAACCAACCAAACAAACAAACAAACACCTGCACTTAATAACTAGTCTAAAATCCATATGCTAAGCACACAAGACAAACCTTTGCAAAAAAACATTTGAGAGATCCCTCTCTGAGAAGAGGAGGACTAGATCCTGGAACTCTAAAGATTGGTTCTGATGTTACCTTGTCTTTTGATTTTCCAAACTATCAAAACACGGGACACCAACATAGTGGCGATCACGGTGGGACGCTGAGTAAAATCTTCAAAACAAAACACTCACTGTCTAAGTATAACATAAGTAACCTCCCTCAAGCACTACCAAGCAATGGTAATCATGATAGGACTTAATTGAATCAGTGACAAACTAAGTAACCCTTAGGATTCTCTTTAAACCTTATCAAACCTTGAAGGAAGCAGTTACCAAGCCATAAGAGTGAACTCTGTATGTTTTGACACCCTAGCTAAGTGTTAAGTCAGATTTATGACACTCTCATAACCTATAAGATCAAGAAACTTAGAAAAACCCAAAACATTTCAATTTGGCTTCATAATAAGCATGGTGGTGGAACCATCCAATATCTTACCTTCATAAAAAACTAAAAGTTTCCACCTGGCGACTCCACTAGCCCTAGTAGGCCTATTACTCATCTAGGTTCCCAAATCTCTTTAAGACTGTGTTAACCAGCCTTGAAGAAAGTTTAGAAGCCTAGTCCCATTTTAAACAAAACATCCTGAGAGGTGAAGCTTCCAAAAACAGTCCCTAAAACCCCCACCTCTCTCATTTTTGAAAAGCAGTCTGGCTTCACATAGGATCAATACTAGATCCCATCCAGACCCAAATCCTCCTTTAATCGTTGAAAATCCTGAGAGAATTTTGTGGCAGACTTCTAACTCTCGAAATTTAGCTGCTAATAGGAGCCTCTTAAGAACAAATTCTGTCCCTAAAAACCTTGTGGTCTTAGAGGATTCACACTTTGATTTACATCATACAAAGAACATCTTTAGAACCAGATCTCAAGGTGACTTAAACCAAACTGACCTTGATATTGCAAATTTGCAACAAAGCTTCAGTAGAGAAGCCTCACCTTCCACTCCTCCTAATTCCCAGCTTCTTTATCACTTTAGCCTTTTCCATAACAAGTCTGCTCAAAATCAGTTTGCTGGCCCAAGTATTTCTTCTACTCCAATTCATACTACCATTGTGCAAAACACTCCTGTTCAACCCACTTTCACTACTGTAAATCCACCTCTTGTAAATCCACCCTTATTTCCAAGCATGGAAACATGGTATGCCCCGTTAGTGTTACCACAACCTCTACTTCCCTTACCAAATGATTACCAATCTAAAATCCCTCACTTCACTGGAAAATAATCTACAACAGCCCAACATCATGTAGATAGGATGGAAGATGCATTTGATTACATGGAGATAGAAGAAGAAACTGTGAAGATGAGGATCTTTTCCCAGAGTTTAGGAGGATATGTAAAGAAATGGTTCAAAAAATTACCTCCTAATAGCATAAATTATCTCCCTGCCTTGCATCAAACATTTATCAACAAATGGGAACTCAAAAAGAATCCTCTCCAAATACTAGCAGAATATAGAAGCCTCAAGAGAAATCAAGGAGAGAGTATTCCTGACTACTCCACTAGGTTTAATAGCATTTACAATGCTCTTCCACCTCACATGAAACCTCCTCAAGGCATGGCCTTAGTAAGATATCCCGAAGGCCTTGATGTTGACATGATGTATCAGTTAAGGGAGAGGGATTACTTAACCTTAGAAGACATGCAGAAAGGAGCTGTGAGCGTAGAAGCAAACATAATTGAGAAAAGAAATAGGTTGAGATCAGAGAAGAGGGTAACTTATAAAAATGAGACTACACCCTCCACATCTAGCTCAAAGACAGAACAGATGTTGGAAGAGATCATGAAAATGATGAGCATACTTGAGAGAACATAGCCAAGAGACAATCATAACAACTCCCAAAACAGAAATAGAAATCAGAATTATAGAAGGGACAACAATCAAGATAAGCAAAAAGAAAGTGACCAACAGATTAGACCTCCCTTTCAACAGAACTATGTAGATAAATATGAAGAAGATAGGGAGTTGGAAAGGTTGAAAGAATCTCATGTAAACTTGATTGGATCAGACAATGGGGATGATGTTTTCCTCACTGAGGAAGAAAAAGATTTCTTCTCTTATGATAAAAATACAAATACCTATGAAGATTCTGATGACTATAGATTGGGTTTTGAAAATGCAATCATGGAGGTACACAAAAAGTATGATCTTAGGAGGAAGGGAAACATAGATAATTCAAAGGATAAGAACACTAGCACTGCTGTCAAGAAAAACGCAGAAAACCAGCCCAAAAAGACAGCAGAGAAAACCAACATTTTGGCTAAGAAACCAGACTTAAACAAAGATAAATGTGTCCAGCCAAAGGTTGAACAGAGTACCCCTAGCACTTCAGCTAGTGGTCCTAATAAAACTGTCCCAATTACCAGTCCAAACAAGGTTCAGCGAATCAAAGTTGCTGAAAAGAATTCAATTGAAAAAATAGATGTAAATACAAACAAGTCAATTATTCCTTTCAGCCTTGAGGGAGAGATTGCTAAGATAAAAATTACCATCCCCCTAGCTGAACTAGTAACCCAAGAAGTGTACAAAAACCAAGCTTTGAAAGATTTGAACTTAGGAAGTGATACTGACACCTTAAACTTGACAGATGACAAACCTGAGTTGTTGTTTAGTCCAGAAGTTGAAGGAAAATATCAAGAAGGGACTGTCCCTCCCTTCTATGTTAGCTTGAACATACATGAGAAAATTTTACACAATGCCATGTTAGACTCAGGAGCTTCACATAACCTAATGCCCAAGGTAGTGATGGAAAGCTTAGGCTTAGAAATTACTAAACCATACAAAGACTTGTATTCCTTTGACTCAAGCAGAGTCAAATGTTTGGGTTTAATCAAAGATTTGTGTGTTAATTTAGCTCAAATCCCTGCTAAGAGTTTAGTCATGGACATAGTTGTAGCTGACATTCCCCCTAAGTATGGCATGCTCTTATCCAGATCTTGGGGAGCCAAACTTCAGGGGAGCCTTCAAATGGACATGTCTTATGTCAGCATTCCCGTTTTTAACCAAAACAGAAGACTATATAGGGAATCTCACATGAAGTACATGGTGAGCAACATAGAAAAACCAAACAACTCTCCAATCTATTCTATTCGATCAAGTTTAGATTCCTTTATCTTATCTAATGAAGATGAAATTACTCAACAAGATAAAGAAAACATAGACCCAATCAGTTCACCACAACAATCCAATCTTCCCCTCAATCAAATGCAAAACACTAAAAATCAACAACAACAAGAAAATGAAAATAGGAATGACATTCTTTGGACAATAAAATTTGATGGATCTTGTAATAAAACAAGTGCAGGAGTAGGTGTGTGGATTCAAAATACAAAACATAGTTTTTCATACAAATTGGATTTCCCATGCACTAACAATATTGCTGAGTATGAAGCACTTCTCCTAGGCTTACAACTGCTTAAATAGTTAGAAGCCCAGAGGATATCAATCTTAGGAGATTCTGAACTTATCATAAGAGAAATCAAAGGAGAATACTCAGCTGAAAATTCAAGACTTAGGGAATATCGAAACGCTACCCTTGATCTATTAAAAACCTTTGAAAAGTATGAACTTATTTTCATTCCAAGAGAATTGAATCATCTAGCAAATGAACTCGCTTTCAATGCCAGCAATTGCCAGATACCTGAAATAAATGAACAACTCAGTGTCAAGGTAAAACATAGGCCTGCTATGCCCAACAACGCAGATCACTCGCAAGTGTTTGATTCAGACAAACACATAGATGATTTCTTGAAATCAGAAAATGATTTCAACATACCAATATTAGAAACCAACCATAAAGAAAATTGTTTGTATATTGAACAAATCCCAGAAGTTGAAATGACATATATTGCTGATATAAATCAGTATGAAAATCCTTTTGAAGAAGAGATAATTGACAACACAGACCAAGAAGACTTGGAGGTTTTACAATGCAAAAATGATAAAATTCCAAGAGGTATAGCACCTTTAGAACACCTTTTTGATTTTAACGATGTAGCCAAAGAACTGAGAATAGAGCCTGTGGAAACAAATACAGAAGAGCATAACATAGGCAGTCTAGTAGAACCCAAGATGATCAAGCTATCCAACACTCTCCCAGCTCACATAAAACTGCAGTACATAGAACTGTTCAAAGAGTTTAAAGATGTTTTTTCTTGGGGATACAAAGACCTAAAATCATATGACACCAGCATCATCCAGCATAAAATTCCTTTGAAAGAAAATAAAAAAACTTTCAAACAAAAACTAAGGAGAATAAATCCTCTCTTACTACCTCTAGTCAAGGCAGAGATTGAAAAAATGCATGATGCTGGAATCATAGTACCCATTAGATTTTCAGAGTGGGTATCAAACTTAGTTTCTATTAGAAAGAAAACAGGGGAAATCAGGCTCTGTATTGACTTCAGAAATTTAAATAGAGCCTCTTTGAAGGACAACTACCCTTTGCCCAAGATGGACCATATACTTCAAAAGATAGTTGGATCTAGAAGAATATCCCTCTTAGATGGGTTCTCGGGTTACAACCAGGTGTTAGTGCTCCCAAGTGATCAAATCAAAACTGTTTTGACCACACCTTGGGGCACCTTTATGTATGTCAAAATGCCTTTCGGATTAATGAATGCAGGGGCCACCTTCCAAAGGGCCATGGACATAGCCTTTTCTGAAGACATTGGCTATTTCATAATCATTTACCTTGATGACATAACCGTTTTCTCAAAAACTGATGAAGAACATTTGATTCACCTGAGAAAAGTTTTTGAGAAGTGTAGGAAATTTGGCTTATCATTGAATCCCAAGAAGACACTCTTTGGTCTCCAAGACGGTAAACTTCTTGGCCATATAATTTCAGAAGAGGGAATCAAAATAGACCCTACAAGGATAGATGGCATATTGCAGATCAGCCATCCAAGGAGCCTCAAAGAATTGCAATCTTTCATCAGAAAGATTAATTTCCTGAAGAGGTTTATTCCTAATCTTGCTGAGCTATTAAAAAACATTACAAACATGCTTAAGAAATACGTTGGTGTAAAATGGACTTTACCAGCTAAACAGTCATTCGAACTGGTCAAACAAGCGCTTACTCAAACACCAGTCCTGATTAGTCCACATTTCACCAAAGACTTTTACATCTTTTCCTTTGCATCTGAACATACAATAGCTGCAGTTTTACTTCAAAAGAATGATTTGGGGAAAGAACAACCAATATCTTTCTTTAGTAGGGCCTTAAGAGATGCTCCTCTCAAATATAACATCATGGAGAAGCAAGCCTTAGCATTAGTGAAAGCATTAAAAGACTTTAGGGTCTATATTTTACACTCTCATATAATTGCTTTTGTTCCACATACTGTTGTCAAGGACATTCTAAGTCAAGACCCTGATGGTAAAAGGATAAAATGGATTGCAACTATTCTTGAATATGACTTAGAAATTAGGCCCACCAAACTAGTTAAAGGGCAGGGGTTAGCAAAACTTATGGCTGAGTCTAATTTCCAAGCTCTAGACATCAACATGGTAGATGTGTTGGAAGAAATAGAAGAATCTACTGCCCCTTTTATTGAAGAAACATTTCTGAATTCTCCTTGGTATGCTGACATTATTTATGTGCTTTTATATCTAAATGCCCCTCCTTCTTTGTCCAAAACTAAAGCTAGATTTTTGAAACAAAAAGCTTTGAGTTTTTGCGTCTTAGATGGAGTATTATATTGGAAAAACGCTGTTGGAATCTTGCTTAAATGTTTACTTGAAGATGATGCAGGAAAAATCATGCATGAATTGCATGACGAAGAATGTGGAGGACACCTCTACTGGAAGGCCACAATAAACAAAATTCTTAGATCTGGTTACTATTGGCCTACCCTTTTCCCAGACACTCAAAAGTTGGTCATGTCTTGCCATAAGTGTCAAATTTTTGATGGCAAAAGAACCCTTACATCCTATTAGAGTTGAGGCACCTTTTCAACAATGGGGTTTAGAATTCATTGGGGAATTTCACCCATCCTCCTCAGCTCAACATAAATGGATCCTCATAGCCACTGACTTATTTACCAAATGGATAGAAGCTATACCTTCCAGAAATGCTAATGACTCTGTCATTATCAAGTTCCTTGAAACAAATATCCTGTCCAGATTCGGTTGTCCCAGAAAAATCATAACAGACAATGCTGCTGCTTTTAAATCTAAGAAGATGGTTGATTTATGTTACAAATACCACATAACCTTGGGCAATTCCACTGCTTACTATCCCCAAGGAAATGGCTTAGTTGAATCTTCCAACAAGAGCCTCATCAATATCATTAAGAAACTGTTGGAACAAAATCAGAAATCATGGCACAGTAAACTGGTTCATGCCTTATGGGCTGATAGATTAACTACAAAGAAATCAATAAACATGTCCCCCTATCAGTTAGTTTATGGCATGGATGCAGTCTTTCCCACCTCATTGGGAGTGCGAGTCATGAAGCTCCTTCAAGAAGTACAAATTGAAGAGAATGATATGCAGAGAAGAATCAACCAAACAATCCATTTACAACAGACCAGAGAGGAAGTCTATGAAATAACACAATTAGTACAAGAAAATATGAAGAATCTATTTGATAAGAGGACTAAGGAAAATAATTTACAAGTTGGAAATGTTGTTCTTAAGTGGGATTCAAGAAGAGAAGAGAAGGAAAAACATGGAAAATTTGAGAACTTGTGGAAAGGACCCTATATTATTCATGCTGAGAGGGGTCACAATGCATTTTTCTTGAAAGAATTGAATGGAGAAGACCTATATGAAGGCCCTGTCAATGGCAGAATGCTAAAGCATTACTTTTGCCAAGAATCATAAATTTCAAAACATTTTATTTTGTCATTGTAAATATCATAGTCTGAAACATTGCATTCAAAGTTATGAAATCAAAAATACAAAAACAGAGAAAGAAAGAAAAGAGGGCAAATTGTGAAAACAAGAAAGGTATAGCCCCATACCAAAAAGAGAAACAAATCTGAAAGTGTGCAAGCTTAAATGAAAATTCCGAAAACCACACTTCTAGTTAGTCAAACAGCCTAATCTTGACTAATTAGTTTTAAATTTTCTGCTGATAGGATGGTGAATTCGATTTGCCAAACTGTTTAATCTTGGCTTATCAGTAGATAGATTAGGATAGAAATTAAAGGTTCAAACATGTTCATAATCTGAACCTAAGTTTCCAAATAGAGATGACTCAAATCTGTTTTATTTTATGAGTCAAAAAAGATGTAAATCTGGTTCTAATTAGCTCAAAATATGAACCAGAGAGTAAGGAAGAAGCAGTTAAAATAAGGGTCAAATCAGAGCTGTAAAAGGATAAAGGAAGTGCTTTGAATTTTCAGATCTTAAGCCTTCATCATTTTGATTTAATTTTCTGCAAATAATAATCTATGTGCAGCTTGTTTTTATGCCACAGATCAACATCAAGTTAGACTGTTCAATCCTGACTTGTATGCTTTTTTAAATTTCTGCTTTAGCAATTAGAGAATAAAAATCTGTTAGACTGTTTAATCCTAACAGATTAGTAGATTAGGTAGAGAAGCATATGGGCTCAACTGCTTAACCTGAGTCCATGGAGAAATAAGAAGTAGAACTAGATTAGTTTTATGCTTTCAAAAGAATAAAATGTTGTAAAAGAGTTTTCCAATCCAAGTGCACTCTAATGAAGAAAAAATGTTAGATCAGTAGGATTGGGTAGGTAGAAGCTTGTATTGTTAAAGATCCATTATATTTATGGTTGCTAATATGTTTTCAGAGAAAGTCATCTCAGCAAAGGAAGGGCATCCCAATGGATGAGGCAACTGATCAGCCTCCCAGAGAATCCAAGTCTGAAAGTTCTTGATGCCTTCAAGAAGGCATCATCCCCAAGTGGAGCCACTGTTAGACAGCTATAAAATTTGTTATACCAAATGCTGGCTAAAAACTCTTTCGAGCCTTCAAGGAACAAATTTTATGACTAAAAAGTGTTGGCTCTTGAAGACTCTTGAAGGCCTCCTGCCTCTGTCCCAATCTTCACTACTGTGCCTATTTCCCCATTCAGAAATCTTGCTATTTCCCAAGAAAGAATACTGCTGCAAACACCTTTTTCCTTTTCCCCTTTTGCCAAAACTAACCTCAGTTTTTATCCCTCCATTTCCCATGAAAATCCCTCATTTTCTTGTTTTTCCCATTTCCCCTTCTTCAAAATCCCTTGATAAGGTTTCAAAGACTCCTTCTTTGCCTTATCGGAACCCCTTTAAACCTTTAAAAAATCATTGAAAAACCATAAAAATCACATTTTTATGTTGTATACTTAAGCCCCCTTGGGCTAAGTCTCTAACCCTTTCCCTCCATGCATCTTGGTGCTAAGATCGAGCGCTAGTCTTCTAAGCACTTATCGCATTGCCCAATTGCGATTAAGCCCCTCCTCTTTTAAACCCCAGTCATATGTTCTCCCATATAACCCATGGCCCCACAGACGGGCGCCTGTTCATTTGAAATAAAATATTTCTCGACTAAAGTCTAAAACCTTTGGTTATATATTAAAATCTTTCGGCCTTATATTATTTTATGATTTTTCTGCCGGTCCATTTTTCAGTCGTTCCACACCGTCGATCTGATCTGACGATCGGACGGTGCGGAGTACGTCTCCCTGGTGGTCCCCGCATTTCACTCAACATTTCGAAAACCGCGCAGTATTCATCGCACCGCCTTTGGGCGACGACGGTTTTTTCCCGATTGGCAGTGATTCCATACGCTGGCCGACACGTGTCCTGGGCACTGTTCATAAAACCGCCATCCATCGCTCGTTAACGTTCGGACGTGGACCTGGCGCGATATTGATGCGTGCCGTCCAATCTGAGGCCGCCCATCCGACGGCTATCGCTCACCGAAGATGCCCGACAGTTAACTGGGCTGCAGCGCGGTCATTGGAGCATCTCCGTTGTCGATCTGACCTACAGATCGACGACCCACATTTCATCGCCCTGATTCGATCGCCTAGTCAACGTCTTCCGCTTTGACTTTCCGTTTCCGCTCTCGATCGTCGATCTATGCACAATCGACGGCTCTGATTTAAACAATTCTTCCGCCTCTCTATGATTTCTCCCGATCAATCTCGACCGTTGGATGATGCCATCCAACGACCATGCTTCCCCCACACGTCCTCCGCAACAATAAACCTATAAATGCAGTATTTTCTAATCTTTTTCGTATTTTGCAGGGTTCAAAGGGTTTTTTCCACTATGTATGAAGAAAATTCGAAGGTAGAGGATGACGATCCTCCCACCTTCGATTTTTTATACAAAAATCATTCGCAGGGTTTAAAATTCACGTTTCATCAATCATCCGCGAGGCATTGATGCCTTATCATCCTTGCGCGACCCTGCATACCAGCAAAGCACAATGAATTAGACACAAATAAAAAAGGATCAGTGACGAAGACCAAAATTTATCAGACAAGAGGATTAAAAGATAGATTTTGCGGGGATCACGGCTAAGAACAATTATCAAAAGCCTAATCCCCAAGTAAAACACAATTTAAAGAAAATCTGAAGGGTTTTATCGACAGGAAAACCTCCACCGCCACAAATGAGGCAAATTGATCCCTTTAGCTACCATGATGCCACTTGTGCCTCAAAGTATTCAATCAGAGGCCGAATTTATTGATCAGGATCAGATATTTGTCTCAAAATGCAGCCAAAGAGGAAAATCTACCAAGGAAATTAATGACAAACATCTGCAGAGTTACTTTGACGCCACACAGAGCTTCAAAGGTCAACAAGAGTTCCCACCGAGCTTAAATATTTATGTAAATCATTTAATACAGAGGATATGTATGAAAGTTTCTTCATTGAGCCCCTCAAAGGCCAAGAAGCCATTAAGTCTGTATTAATTGTAATTGGAGATCTTTTATCAGATCTCACCTCCTCATTCTTCTATATATACCTCTGTAGAAGATGAGTGAGGGGTTGGTTGTTGTTTGATCACCAGTTGTAATACTGAAACTCTCTGAAATAAAAACATAGTCCGTTGAAGTTGAAGAAGAAACTGAAGTCTTGGAAACCTTGATGATGTTGTTGCATGCTTGTTCCTGAGAAGGCTCTATCATTGGATCCATGAGCTTGGCTGTTGGTGAATTATTCTGAACTGTTTTATGTTTTCCTCATAATTTCTTACTACAGTAGGTTGAAAGTTTTAGGCTAAGAAATGACTCTTGGAAGCACCTTAGACCTGTTCATCCTTCACTGTTTCATGTTTTATTCTGCTGAAGTATTTTAGAGTCTTTAATCTCTCTCTTTAATATTCATGCTTGTTTATTTCCTTGATAGTTCGAAAAGTTGGTTTCAACATGATTTATGGTTCTCCCTGCTTGTCTGCTGCCACTTAAAAACTTTTATTGAAGTCTCCATTTGAAGTTCTCTGCTTACAGTGAATCAAAGAGGTCTGTTTTGATCTTGCCCTTTGTCCTCACTTAAACAGTTGGCTTAAAGGTTGTTATAATTATGATCATAGATGTTTTTAGGTGTTCCCTCTTTTATGAATGTAATTATCAGTAAATATTTTATGTTTCTAAGTCCTTTAAAATAAATCTTTGAGGAAATAGGGTGTTCCCCGAATCTTAGATTTCATTTTAAAAGTTGTTTTGAAATCATTATTTGCTTAAAGGTGTGATTTGTAGAATTTATGGTTAGCCCTGTCTATCAAAGAGCTCTTTATGGTTCAAATTATGCTTTCGAATTCCCTTTGTTGAGAATTAAACCTCTCTTTCCAAATCATTAATGTTCATCTCATTCCAAAAACAAAAGGATCCTGTGGCCAATTTAGATTTTCCCTTTGATATCCCATATCCATTGATGAGTTTGTTATGACCTTTTCTTGACTCCATTTCCCAATGAAACAGATATTTCTCTGTCCTATATATCTTTCCTAGGCCTTTCATGTTTGCTTGTATCATTCCAACCAAACAAACAAACAAACAAACACCTGCACTTAATAACTAGTCTAAAATCCATATGCTAAGCACACATGATAAACCTTTGCAAACAAATATTTGAGAGATCCCTCTCTGAGAACAGGAGGACTAGATCCTGTAACTATAAAGATTGGTTCTGATGTTGCCTTGTCTTTTGATTTTCCAAACTATCAAAACACGGGACACCAACACATTGTTTCCTCAAAAGATGATGGTTCTCGTCACACACACCGCCCTTACAAGAGCCATGTATCTAGTAGACCTTGCCTAGAGACTCTCCGTCTACGCAAGAAGTAGGTGATCCTACATGTTTTGACACATCAAGTCTCAATCTATCAGCTTTTGTGGTGCACCTCCTACCATGTCTAGTGGATGGCTCTGCATGAGTAGTTTCTTCCACTCCATTATCCTCTGCATGTGGTTTCTCCACATATTGAGGTTCATCCTTTGGAACCAAGAGTTCCTCATCTGCATGCAAATCAAGCTCCCTCTCAAGGGACAATCACATGGCTTTCTCCTCATCAAATTTTATATACCGTCTCACAACAGTCATCCTGTTGTTTGGAAAATACACTCGATAGTTGTGGGGAGTATCAGTGTACCCCACAAATATCCCAATCTCAGCTGTTGGTTATAGCTTCTTCCTGAAATATTTGGTCACATGGTAATAGATAGATGAGCAAAAAATTTTAAAATATGAAACATCAGGTTTCTTACCAGAAAAGCCTCCTCTGGTGTACTCATGCCAAGTATCCGATGAGGACTACGGTTTTGCACAAATACCACTGTGTTGCATGCCTCTGCCCATAGATTCAACGGTAGGCCATGATAATGCAACATCGATCGTGCCACACCCACAATTTTTCTGTTCTTTCTTTCTGCGACCCCATTCTGTTGTGGGTTATGAGGCACAATCAACTCTCTACGAATTCTTTCTTTGCTACAAAAGTTCTTGAATTCATTGGAGATATACTCACCACCATTGTTGCTCCTAAGAGCCTTCACATGCTTCCCCTATCTTTTTCCACTAGTGATTTTAACTCACAAAATTTTGAGAACACCTGATCTTTATTTTGCATGAAGTAGATCCAACAATTTCTAGAAAAATCATCAACAAAGATCACATAATACCTGTGCTTCGCTGTCGAAGCTGTAGAGAATGGTCCACACACGTTTGAGTTGCTGATTTATGGTAGCATCGGATGTGCTCTGGCCTTGTAACTTCATATATAGGTTAAGACACATGTATTCCATAATTCCTCGAAATGGTTTTGGAAAATTCCACCTAGAGATGGTTTAATTAAATTAATTAATCATTTTTTAATGTTTTCCTAAGTCTAAACTTAGGGAAACTGATTAATTAAAGGGTATTAATTAAACTAAGTGTGAATCTTCTAGATAAAGTCATGTATCACCTCAAAGTTAATCTTTTCCCTTGACTATGTTTTAATCTTGGCCGTTGAAGAGTCAACGAAAGATTATAAGGAGGGAGAGAGGCCTATGGAAAACACAATTGAGCACATTGAGTATTTGGAATTTTTGAGTTTATGTGAGGAAACACAACTTTTTGGTCAGAATTGAATCACTTGGGCAGGGTTTGCTAAGTGATTTTGATTAAGTGATCAGATTTAGAGAGGGGAAAAAGCAGTAACTGGTCAGGAGGACCAGGAGTACATTTTAGAGAGAGGCAAAAGTGACACAGAGAGAGGCAACACAATTTTCTCAAGGGGTGACACATTCCCTGAAGGGAATCACGCAGAAGTGACGCAGTGCCTTCTAGAGTCAGTCTGGAGATAGCTAGAGGCTGGGGTTTCTGAGCTAGGTGGGCCAAAACTTAGTCTTAGATCAGCTTGATCAGTTGCAGAGAGAGGTGACGTAGTTCTTCAGCTTTCCCACACAAGCTTATGCAGTTACAACGTAAGAAATCACGCAAAGGCATAGAGGGTCTTCACCAGCGCTGTTTAGATCAGACGTGGACTTGCAAAGTGAGGTATATCTCACAATTTCATCAGTTGTCTAGATCTCTATGAAGGGTAAGCTAAATATTGGCACCCTATTTGTACTCAAGATTCTGATGCTTAATAATACAAACCCTTAGATCTGCTGCACCGGTTTTCCCGAGTTTGGTTTTTCCGAGGACTTAATCCAAAAATAACTGTGTCAAATGTGGATGTTTTTCATTGTATTATGTTTAGTTTGTTTCAACACTTAGATTCATTCTGCAGTATTATTTGTGTAGATTGATTCAGTAATTACTTCGGTATTTCAATATAATGAAATAATTATGAAAAATAATAGGAGAAGTAATTCAAATTTGTTGCAGTAGGAATCCAAATTTAGGATTTTTCACATGGTTTTAGAGCTTATTCAAGCTGAAGTGCAGGAGAAACAAGGGTGAACCAGTAGATTAGTGCAGGAGAGACTGGGATCTGTGTAAGCAACAACAGAACCTCCCAGAGATTACACTGTCCAAGCTGGGAGGGCAATCCTGCACAGAAAAGGCTCCCTCTAAGAGAGTGGAGAGTGGGGTAAGATTTTTCAGTTGTAGAAGAGGCAATGTAGTAGACCAGCGTAGCTGAAGGACGTATTTACTACACAGTAGTAAGAGTTGGTGCATAAGCATCAGAATTTTTTTGAAAAACATAGATTGAGGATTTATTGACCTCAGAGAGTTTATTACTCAAAGAAGCTCAGTTTCTCCCATACATCACTAGAAGCAGTTAATTACTTCACGAGGAGTGTGCAAGTCTAGTTGAGCAGAGGGTTAGAGAAAGAAATCGATAGTTGAGGAGATGTCCAGCAACAGTCTGCGTGACCAAGATAGATTGGAGAGTGCCTCCAGATTTGTTATTTGGAAATCAAGGATTGAGTTTCTCCCTGATGAGCATGATCTAAAGGCTCTCATTGAAAGCACAGTCGCAGAACCTTTGGATGCAACACATCTAAGATCATTCAAGAAGAATATGGCAAGAACCAAACAATCGATCCTAGATGGTGTGAAGGATCACATCGTACCTCACATAGCATCAAAGGGCACTGCTAGATAAATGTGGGTAGGGCTAGAAAAAATATACCAAGGATCTTCCGAGCAGCAGAAGATGTACCTGGAAGAGAAGATGTTTAATACTAGAATGAAGAAGGGAGAGCGTTTTGACTCTTTCCTGTCTCGAATTCAGGAAAACCGAGACCAGTTTTCAGCAGTTGGGTCAGCTCCTAGAGACTCATAGCTGGTAAGGCTCACTCTGAACTCTCTGTCAAAATATTATCAGGTCCTTGTACAAATCATTTTGGGCAGAGAAAGACTCCCAGGATGGGAGGCGATGTGGGAAACCTTGCAACAAGAAGAGTTGAGGAGAGATCTCCTCAAAATCCATATTGAGGATGGTAGCAACGGTTCGAAAGTCAAGAAGGAAGAGGAAGAAAACACAACCCTTGCATCAAAGGGGCAACAATGACAGAAGAAGAAATATCTGTCCAAGATAAAGTGCTTCAGGTGTGGGGAAATGGGACATTATGCCACACAATGTCCTCTTAAGAAAAGGACAAGGAGGAGAAGCAGGATAGTCAAGCCGGAGCTACCAAGATTGAGGCAGAAGATGATTGTGCTGTGTTAGCTCATATTCCAAAAGGAGAGAAGTGAGCTGAATTGGAGTTGTAGATTCAGAATCTACAGGTGGTAGGATCCTAGAGTATTTCTGAACTCTTGGATCACATGTGAGCTACAAAATCCTAAAGAGAGTAGCAGGATTGACAGTTATAACGGAATATGAGAATACAATGCAGTAGCCAGCAATGCTAGAGCTTGATCAACGAAGAGAGGGAGAAACAACATCAACAGTTGAGCAGCAGCAACGCAGTGCACACTGGTGGAGCACAGTGCGGTGCAGTGTTCACGCAGTGCAAATCAGCAACAATAAAGTATTTTTAGAGAGCTAGTGCAAAAGCTAGTAGTAGTTAGTCTTATTTTTCAGTTGCAAATTTACTTGTCCAATTTCGGATGTTTTTGTGTTGCAATTAGAAACAATGCAACTAAGATGAGTAGTAGCAACAGATGAGCAGCAACAGCGCAGTGCACAAGTGGTGCAACACAGTGGAGAACAATGCTCTCGCAGTGTGGAGTAGTGATCACACAGTGCAGCAACACAGTTGCAAAATTTAAAGGGAGTTGCAGTATAGTGGCAGTTCGCAGCGACATGTAGAGTCAACAACAGTACATGTGCAACATTTTTGGGGAGCGTTGGTGAGCAGCATCAACAACACAACAGTAGATGTTCCAGAAGTCAGAACAACAACACATTGAGTTGTTTTGCTAGAGCACTTTCCTCGCTAAGAGGGAGTGTTGATTTATGGTAGCATTGGATGTGCTCTAGCCTTATAACTTTGTACATAGGCTAAGACACATGTATTCCATAATACCGAGAAATAGTTTTGGAAAAATCCACTTAGAGATGGTTTAAATTAAATTAATTAATCGTTTTTTAATGTTTTCCTAAGTATAAACTTAGGGAAACTGATTAATTAAATGGTATTAATTAAACTAAGTGTGAATATTCTAGATAAATTCATGGATCACCTTGAAGTTAATCTTAGCCCTTGATTATGTTTTAATCTTGGTCATTGAAGAGTCAACGAAAGATTATAAGGAGTGAGAGGGGCCCATGGAAAACACAATTGAGCACATTGAACATTTCGAATTTTCGAGCTTGAGAGAGAGACTCAACTTTTTGGTTAGAATTGAATCACTAGGGCAAGGTTCGATAAGTGATTTTGATTCAGTGATCAGATTCATAGAGGGGTAGATGCAGTAACTGGTCCGGACGACCAGGAGTACATTTCAGAGAGAGGCAACAGTGACACAGAGAGAATCAGCGCAATTTTTTGAAGGGGTGATGCAGTCCCTAAAGGGAATCACGCAGAAGTGACACAATGCCTTCTAGAGTCAGTCTAGAGATAGATAGAGGCTGGTGTTTCTGAACCAGGAGGGCCAAAACTCAGTCTTAGATTAGCTTGATCAATTACAGAGAGAGGTGACGCATTTCTTCAGCTTGCCCATGCAGGCTTACATAGTTACAGCGTAAGCAATCATGCAGAGGCAGAGAGGGGCTTCACCAACGCTGTTTAGATCAGCCAGGGACTTGCAGAGTGAGGTATATCTCACAATTTCATCAGTTGTATAGATCTATCTGAAGGATGAGCCAGATATTGGCACCCTAGTTGTACTCAATATTCTGCTGCTTAATAATACAAACCCTCAGATCTACTTCACTGGTTTTCCCGAGTTGGGTTTTTCCAGGGACTTAGTCCAAAAAGAACTGTGTCAAATGTGGATGTTTTTCATTGTATTTTTTTCAGTTTGTTTCAGCACTTAGATTCATTCCGCAGTATTATTTGTGTAGACTGCTTCAGTAATTACTTCTGTGTTTCAATATAATGAAATAATTATAAAAAATAATAGGAGAAATAATTCAAATTTGTTGCAGTAGGAATCCATATTTAGGATTTTTCACATGAGTGAACTCTCTCAAGGATTTCCGCTGCTCGATTCTCCTTCTCATGAAAAGTGTACTTTTCATACTTCCCCATGGTACATCCCTTGCATGTTTCTATCTATACAAGAGTATTCTTTGGAATCCCCGTAGAAATCTGCTGCATGACCTTCAAGGCACCGTGGTGTAGATGGCCCAATCTCCTGTGCCATAACTCACCCTCATCCCGACTCACCACTTTTTATACCTTACCCATCAATGCTGCGCAACCATCTACATCAAGTTTGTAGAGATTCTTCACAAGAATCCAAATCTTCTTGGCTTGTCCTGTAGCTTTGTGTCGAAGGAAAGATTTCCCTTGACTGAAAACCACATCATAACCTCTATCCTCCAACATAGCAACTGAAACTAAATTATTTTTCAAGCTTGGTACATGCATTACATCTTTTAATAAGAAGGGTTTACTTGACTGTCTCTGGAAGGTAACTGTACCAATCTCGGTAGCGCTATACCGCCCGTCATCACCCATTTCAATATGCATATGGAGGTCCTTCTCTTCCAAGCTACCGAAAATTTCTTTGGCTCCGGTCATGTGGAAAGATGCACCACTACCCAAGTACCACACTGATCCCATCGCACTTGACACCATGCATGCGATGAGCTAAAAGTCCAACTCAAATTGTGAGGCGAAAGCCTCACCAGCTGCAGATCCTGAAGACTTCTTGTTCTTCTTCTTCTGTGGACAATTAGCGGCATAATGTCCATGCTCATGACAGTGAAAAAATTTCACTTTGGACATGTCATGCTTCTTGCCTTCTTTGCCGGTCTCAGATTCAGAATAGGATTTCTTTCCCTTCCCTTCTTTGTCTTAGCAGCCAAGGCAAAATTTTCCTCATAATCTGTCTTGGATGAGGATCCATCCCTGGTATTCTGCCTGAATTTTTCTTGCACCAAATCCGACCAAATTCGCTCCCAATTTGGCAGCTTCTCCCTCCCATTGACAGAGTCCTGATAACAATGCCAACTCTTGGGAAGGCCTAGAAGAGCTAGGCCCACCAAGTCATCATCCACTATAGTAATTATGACACTCCCAAGCTCATCTCGACAATGGACAAACTTGGTTAAATATTTCAGAATAGTTTTGCCTTTCTCCATTTTTATTTTCCTGAGCTTGTCTTTTAGTGCCAATTTTCTATGGTTACTGCTACTCTGAAACATATCTGTCAAAGCCTTCCACATTGCATATGTAGTTGCTTTGACATGGATACTTGAGACAATATGGTCTCGTACTCCCTCTAATACGATCCTCCTTGCCTTTGCAACCTTCTTTTTCCAAGCAACAAGAAGAGTGGCATCTGCTACTGCGGGTTTTGGAATGTCCTTATCAATGAATTCTTTCAATCCATTTTCCTCCAGAAATGCCTCCATATTGTCTTTCCATGCAATATAATTGGAACTACCCTCGAGTGCATATTCCAATATCAAGCCATTGAAAGCCATCTTGATCTTGATTCACCTATCGCACCAAAGAATATTTTTGCAAATTCGAATTCTATTCAACACAAACTCAATTTCTCCACTATAGTGATTTCCTGCGCTCGGATACCATGTAGAAATTATACAAACAATATGTATTTCAATGGATTCAATCCGATCATGCGATATGATAAAGAAAGACAATGAATCCTTCTACAAATCAATTGCGGAAAATGAACACGATCACCAATGAAAACAAGTAAAGAAAGAAGCAAATAAAACCATAACACAAATATTTTCCCAGGGAAAGCTTGCTGCTCAAAAACCCTCTATCTTCTATTGTATTTCAGCAAGGAATCATGAAACAATTACAATGCACTCTTCTCACAAGAGTCTTCTGCACTCTCACAACTGTCTCACACTTATCCAGACATAATCGACCAACACTTGGCCAATTTTCAGCCTCTGCTTAGCTTGCCTTGCTTGCGCAATTCATGTGGAATGCAATCCCTATTATTTAGGAAATTCATCCTTCCAAACTGCGCAATGCTCATGGGAAATCCTATGGGTTTTTTACTGCATGCAGGCAACCTACTAATAATACAACTGATAATTAACATCCCTTTAACCTTTGTCTCAACTAGGTCTCCATTGGAGCTGATATGCATGTAGCTATTAATAGTGAATCATCAGATACATGATAGATTACTGCATGTGAATTAAATATGATTTAATTCACTTCACCTCTCACTAGTGCAACAAACAGTTACAACTAGTTAAACTGATTTTAACTCAATTAATTGAGTTAAGTGATTTCTCATGCATTAAAATAATGCACTATCTGCAACTTGGACTCAATAACTAATAGAATCACTCTGCATGCCTCACCAACCACCCTCAACTCAAATTCCATGAGCTAACTAAGTTTATCACACTCAGTTAACTATCACAAGTGATTATTAGATAAGATTACATTTTATTGTCCAATTTAATCAAGGAAAAATTAAATTAGACACATATTTCTTGTTGACTTTTCAACAAGATTGACTTCTAAATTAATTTAAGGATTCAATTTCTTTAGATGTATAGAGAAGAATTTCTTTTCAGACAAAAATTTTGAGATCAAGACTTTATTCTTTGTAAACAAGGTATGTTTCAATAACATGGAGATTGTGGTAATTCGTGCTCCTCTGAAATTACTCGACCTCTATGCTTGTAACTCTTTGAGAAAAATTTTGGCCTTCGTACGATTCAGAGGCAATATTTCGGATCACTTTGTGAAAATTAAAAGAAAAGACTCATGGCCTAATAAAAATGGTAGTCTTCTTGGTCCTGAAATAAATGCATTCCTTGGATTGGATACCTTCTATGAGCTTGCATAGTGATAAAAAATATAAATTGATCTTTTGTAGACATGATAAAAAATGCCACTTGGATAGTCTGAGATTTAGGGCTTCGACCTTCTTTAATACTCTTTTTATTTCATAGGTTTCAGGCTTCGCTAGATTCTTGATAATGTGCTTGTATGGAGACAAACATTTACTTAGATTTTTAACTTCGTCACTTGAGAAATATGTCCTAAGGTTTCTCTGATATTTTCAGACCCTTGAGGTCATTTTGAATTAGGTCTGAGGCTAGAACTGAGATAATTTTAATATTTCAAGATATAATTCTACAAGTCTGAGACAATTCAGTTTAAACATTCTGGAATTTATCTTAGCCTATTCAAAGCGTGAGGTTTTTAATGCAAGATGAAATCAAATAGAACATGATTTTCTTTTCTGTAAGGAAACTAGGGCACCTTCCATAACTTGCTTGGATTAGGGATTCATTTTTCCTCAAGATTAGGCCTGCTCTTTTACCCATAGCTCTGATACCATGTTGATTGTTATATAGACTTCTTTTACATATAATTACTTCTAATGTTTGATTCTTTTGCCCATTCTCATCCATGATTTTAACATTAAGTAATTACACAGACGCCATCTACAATATAACAATTATGACAAAAGGATCATGAAAAGATAGCCAAAACAAAGAACACTATAATTTTACCTTGGGAAAACCCACTTTGGGAAAACTCATCAACCTTTTCAATAGATAATTATTCAATTCAACAGAGATACATCTTAGTCCATAAATAGGTCAAAAGTGGTTCTTGCTCCATCCTCCTTGTCAAGTCAATCTGGCCATTGAAGTGATCGATTAGGTATGCATAGAACTCTTCCTTTTGCCTTCTATAAAAATATTCCGTTCATAGGGATTTAGTTCCTTAATAAAGATTCAATCTTCATCATAAAGACATAACTTGACCTTCCATAGAGATTCAACATTTTTTAAATTCAGTCTTCTTGCTTAAGACCTTGTTGGCTTAGTCCTTTGTTTTCTCAAACTTTTCTATCTTAGAGATGCCCTTCTTCGTTGCCTCAAACCTTTGATCTTGCCTCAAACTTCTCTCCTCAGAAGATGCGAGTTGCTTACCATAGGAGGACGAAATGTCACATATCAATAGTATTTTCTTGGGCCTAATGGGTGAATCCTTTAACTGGGTTTCCTTGAACTTGAGGGGGACCGAACTGACTAGGAGGAGGCCAACATAATCTTTTGGAGTCTTAAAAAAATATCTTTTACAGATTAAAATTTTTCTCTCTTTTAAACAACATGAAGAACATGTCTACTAATATTTTTATTTTTGTTTTTAGCATGAGGAACATACTTTTAAATACATTAAAGGCTCAAATATACATTATGAAGACTGAAAATAGTTACAAAATTCAACAAGATGGATATAACACACAATGGTATACATTTATGCGGGACCGCATGTATAGGGCCAAGGAGGCCATTAAGACTTTATATTGAGGGGGTAAATAAAAATATGATATCTTATGGCAAAGTATTGATGCCAGCTGGAATGAACAACTACTTTCACCTTTGCATGCGGGAGTAACATATCTCAATCTCAACATATTCTATAATGATAGATGGAAATTCAAAGACATCTCTAGGAGTTAATAGGTGTAATGATTTGCATTGAGAGGATTTCCTTGGATCCAAAAATTCAAGACACTATCAATACTTAGAAGGATTTGTACAAGGATTTAGTTGGAATATTTAAATTTAGTTCAATGAAATACTTGGGCACTGTTACACACTGAATGTGGGTGACCCATAGGAGAAAATTTTCCACTATTCATCTCTTCCAGCTGGTAGCTAACAACCCCTAAGATCCACCTTGTACTCGATGTGACGTGCCATTCATATCTCTGTCAACTACATCAATCATATGTCTCCTCGCCATTTGTCAAGAACACATGTTAGAAGGTGGGATTCTAATCAAAATATACTTGATTCATTTTACTATCACGTGCTTAAGATTGTTTGTATTTGAGCATTTTGACATGGATTATGGGGTAAATTAGAAGAAAGAAGGGTATTAGTCGTAGTCTTGTTCCCTCACCCTAAATGGGGTGTTAATTTTCAATCCTAGTCCAGTGGGACTTCCCCTAATGACCCATGGATATAGGAAGGGGCACTTCTTGGAAAGCCATGATTGAGATAACATAGCCGGATCTATCCCTATTCCATACTTACCACTTTCCATATTACATTACAAGCCCCTATACCACTTCCCTTCTTCGTGTTCAAATGACCATTGGTTCTCTGGGATTCGGCACCCACACATCCTCATACTTGGGTAGGGCCTGGAAATGCACCCTAGGAGGTTGATGCAAATAAAAGAAATGGAAAAATCTTAGGATGGCCACAAGAAAAAGAAAATAAAAATAAAAATGAAAAATATGGCCAAGACTTACAAATTAGCATGTGGGAAAAATCAAAACATGAGCTCTACCTCTCTCATATGGCCATCACTCGGTTCCTAGGCTAATGTTTCCCTATTTAATAAAAGATAAGGAACCCTTGCATGTCCTAACCCTTAATGGGTAATGAATTGCCCCATCCCAAAGGGGGTAGTAATTTTTATACATCATACAAAGCAAGCTCCTACTCCTTGAGCTACGAGTAGTAATACATAGAAGAATCAAGAAAAAGAAAATGCAATATAGAGGGGTAAAGGCTAAGGTAACTCATGCATCCATGATTGCTCCCTCCTCACATATATACACCCAGGATGAGGTGCTACATCATAGCCAATCCCTTTGACCATGACACTTGGCCGTGGAGTCTACTTCCTTTCGTTCCATCATCATTCACTTGGCACCTAGCGATTGAAGGGTGGACCAAGGACTTGCCACTTCTCCTTGGGGCTTGGAAACACCTAATAAGATCATATGTTAACCACTCGTACCTAGGGAGGTAACCCCATTACGTGATTAAGGCCCCAATTTTGGAAAAAAATTCCTATATGAAGTGTTAATTTTCCCATTTATTTTAATCTTGATTCATTTAGATGAAATAATGATTAATGTACCTGATGGTGAAAGTTGCAAAATTGGATATTGTGTGTAATTGGTAGGTGGTTCCATCTAAAGGCTAGGGAAACTTAATTGGGGTTTAGGTCTTCCAAAGGGACATATTGACACACACAGGTGATGCATTGAGAGCCATGGGACTCCGGATAGTTGTAGAGTTCATACCCATGGGCACCTCCAACACCCACAACATTCCCGCATTTTGCTTGATTATTCATGGGATGATGCACCTAGACCAACATGCCCCATCTGGCATCGTAGTTGATCCACGACCCAAATGAGGTTTGTATCACACCTTGAGACGTAGGAGGGCTAACACTATCTTCAAAGCCCTCAACATTAGAGTAGAATTAGACTTATTTACCACTCGGAGATCCATGAGACCCAATTTTGTGCCCCAAACCCACATTTCGGGTTTACAGGATGATTTTTAGAGAAATATAGGTGCCAACCCCTAGAATATGATTTTAGAGCCCCTCTACACTTGTCATGGCACTTGAGGATCTCAACGCTTGCCCTAAGCCAGCCTACGCTAACATGACCTCATCATTTTGACTTGCATTTATGGAGATAAATCTAATTTCACAAAGGCTACTAGATCGACTTGTGACCTAGACTTATGTTGCACATTATTTTATGATTATTTATGGGCTTGTAGGTTAAATAACATTTCAGCCTCATCATATAATTAGAGGAGAGTCTTATTTGTAGAGGATCGTCATCACTTCTTGGAATTTCAGCTTCCTTAGAGGAACTCACACTTGATCTTTTGTGGATTTTTGGAGATATGTTGGATTAATTTTGATGTTTGGAGCTGATTTTTAGATATTCTTTGGTCTAATGGATGGAAATCTTGCATGTTATCTTGTAAGCATAATTTTTTCTTGAATACCTGTTTCTTGAATGTTTAATGTATGGAGTTATTGATTCTAGGTTATGCTAAATTATGACCTAATTGATTGAATATCATTTTTGAATCACTATCTAGATGAATATTGCATGCATTACTCATACATAATATGTAATGAAATATCGTAGTGATGAACTCCTTGTAGCTCTCCCATAAAAACTCCATTTTTCCATTGAGTGGGTGAATGCTAGAAACTTGATTGCTAGGGCATCAAATTTTGACCTCCTTAGGAAAAAATTTGGCTAATATTTATCATCCTAGACTCCATATTCCTAAAGGAAAAGACACTAATCCAATTTTTTGGTGATCATCTTTAAAATTTTCCATATTTTTTCTCTCTCAAATTCGACCCTTTCAAGGCTAAGTTAGGAAACTAGGGTTTGGTGTGAATCCTTAGGCAAGAGGAATTTTTGTGGTTGGAGAGCCTAAACATCAAGATGATAGTATTTCCCACTAAATGTATCATTTTGGTGGGCACCCACTTCAATTTCATCCATAAATTTCCTTGCCCTATTTGTTTTCCTAAGAGGGAAACCCTATTTTTCCTACCTTCAACTTGAGGGCTTCCTTGAAGGTTTCATAAACCTTGACATTGTTAACATACATTGTAAGAAACCTTTTCTATTAGCCTTGACCCTGAGGTACTCCAACACTCGTCAAATTTGTCAAACCCTAGGTCTTGTGCCCTTATTTCTAGGTATTTTTACAGAAAGCAAATTGCTTCCTTGTGAAGCCTTGAAACTTAATTGTGTCTTTCTTGAATAGTTCATAGTGAGATAATTTCACATATTAAACATAGAATCTCTATTATAAGTGATCTCCCTCCTACCAGGACTCCTCCCATCGGTGAAAATCCATAAAGAGAAGGGGGTTTCATTAGAGAAATTTTGAGGCCTAAAATGGGTCTCCTAAGGAATATTATAAAATAATAGTGAAGTAATAAAATAAGATTAGATTACATCATCAAATTTTAGAGGGAAAAAATAAAAGAAAAACTATTTTTTCAACTCGTATTTTCAACTTATATCCCTATGGTTTTACTAAAATTTCAAGTGGGGACACTCTTTGGATGTAGAATTTAATTTCTCATCTAAGGAGTACCCATGTTGCATACTTTCGATGGACCTTGCTACAAGAAAAATAAAAAATACATGAAAAAAATGATTTCAATCACGTTTTTCATGTATTTCTCATTTTTCGTGTAGGAGGGTCCATCGAAAGTATGCAACATGGGTACTCCTTGGATGAGGAATTAAATTCTGCATCCAAAGAGTGCCCCCACTTGAAATTTGAGTAAAACTGTAGGGATACAAGTTGAAAGTATGAATTGAAAAAATTGTTTTTTATTTTTTATTTGTTAATCTTTTTACACCAAAAACGGTGAATGATCCCCTATGGTTGACATCATCATCTTGAACCATATTGGCTCTTAAAAAGTTAATTTTGGTTGTACATTTTTGTTTTGAGGCCCATTTTAAACCTCAAAATTTCTCTAATGTGGCTATGGTAACAATGGGCCACTAAACCATTGTTGCTTCTTAGTCTAGTTTATACATTGTAGGTTTTCCCTCTCCAGGGCTTGCTAGTTTTTGCAACAATAGGGACAAGAAATAAGTATGTAGTATTTTATTTGTAATATATATATATATATATATATATATATATATATATATATATCAATTTTTGCATTGAAAATATGTTATTTATTTATTTGTAACAGTGCTTTGGTGGATAGATTGCGACACTGACACATCAGAGCTATAAGAAATTTTTCATTAAGGTTTTGAGTTGTCCTTGAGAATTTCAGGGTGTCAGTGCAATTGGGTAAATTTTTTAAGACATGCACACCAAGAAGGTGGGAGTATGAAAACTTGAACAAGCTGGTATTTATTTGCTACAACCTTTTCCTATTTATAAAACAATTGAAATTGAAGGATATGGATCCATTTCATTTGATGAAATTGATTTAGGGTGTGATTGGGTCATGGAGGATGAAGTTGTTGATGATTTAAGCTAGCTTGACACATAGGGTAGTGATCTCTCTTGCACACTTGACACTGTTGGGTATGTGTTATATTCTTTGCATGACTATCCCTACACACAATATAATGCGTGATACACAACCCTCCTTGTTCAGGGGGTTCCATATTTGTTTGGGTGGCTTTTGGAATACGACTTTTCTAAAAGTGGTTTTGTGGCACATGATGCATTTTCTGTTGGTTTTGTAATTTAAGATAAGGAACTACGATTGTGGATTGGAATTTTATAGATGCCACAAGATATATATGTTGTATTGTAACACTATTTAGAAGAATATATATGGAAAAAAAGTCTTACTGGTTTTCCCGGTTTTAGATTTCTAGGATAAAAATCTCGATGTTAATGTGTGTTTCCTTGTTTTTTTATTAAAAATTTTTTCACAACAATTAATTGTACAAGGTTAAAACCTACATTTAGTATCAGAGGAGTTGTAGCTTCAAGGGGATACATTTGTGGAACAGGGGTTTGGCTCGAGCTTGTGGTAGGTCCGTTAAAGTATTAGATATGTGGAAGTGATTCTTGTGGTGAAAATAAATGGCGAACAATTCAAACATAGAAATCGAGAAATTCAATCGCCATAATTTTGAGCTTTGAAAACTCAAAATTGAGTATTTGTTGGTTGATAAAGGTCAATGGATCATTATGTGTCTAGGTTCTGCATAGATCCATGATTTGAATATGGGAAAACTAGTTTTGTTGTGCTGGCTCCCTCATCGGTTAAATATAAATGTGTTTAGGATCGTCTCAAGCTAGCCAATTGTGAAGGGGTTTATGTGTCAAGTTTTAAGTGCCTATGATGAAAAATTTATGAGTTAATTAGCTTTTAAAAAATCATTTACAACAAATAAAATGCAGAGAAATAACACACAACAAACACATTACACAATAGTTGATAACATATTTCACCCTTCCTGGGTTACATCTCCAAGGACCTGCTTCAACTAGCTAGGTCGTCTTGGGATTAATGGTCAATTGTCTGATTACATGCACCTACAATGCTCCAATGACTATGCAACCTATTCCATTGGCTTCATAAGACCCAAAAACTCAAAATAGACTCTTCAATCTCTGAAAATGGTCTTTAGCTGATCTAGGCATAACCTCTTCTCCTAGTGGCCCTAGGTTTCTTTAATCTTCAAAGTGGCAAAAAAATTTTTAGAAGTGCTCCAACGCCTCTGCAACCTACACCATCATTCTCAGAGCATAAAAATCATCTAGGAATGACTCTTCTTGAGCTAACATTGGTAAAATGCTCCAGTTATTCCTCACTCAATTCTGTCCTAGGAAACCCCACTAAAACTGGCTAATTTTGGAGCTAGTGCCAAATCTGGGGGATCCGCAAAACATGCTGCTGAATTAAAATGAAGTTTAATTAATATAACCGTGGTTTAATTATGGAATAAGCTTGTTTTTAGCACTAATCACATTTAAAAAAAAAATCCCATTTTAAAAAGGATTAGTGCAAATTAAATATCGTTTATGGGTTAATTAACCCATTTTAGCACTAACCTTCATGCATAACAGTAAGTCTCCGCTCTTGGTTCTAGGACCAAGGTCCAGTGGTAAGGGCTGGCCCTTCTTGCCTCTACCCATACATATGTCAAAACATAAATATGTTTTGTTTGTTATAGATGTTAACTTCTTTGGTGCAGACATAGTGGTAAGCAATGTGTGTAGTGTGGGGGAGGTCGTGGGTTCGACCCTGACCTCCGCCCAAAATTTTTAGCTCCAAAATATAATTCGACCATGAGCCTTACCATATAAAATTATAACCTTTGATAAAAATTCAAACATGGTATAAATTTGAATTCGGCCTTTGGGGGGCATGTGGCGGCCTCCGGGCTAGCCACGTGTCAACTCCCAATTGGTCCTCCACAAACCAAATAAATAAATTTCCAAGTCATAACCAATCATAATTCGACACTTATCATCCTGTCATTGTGCTGGAGGAATACCCAAATTTTTACCTTTGACCCTGTTTGACCCCTTTTAAAAAAAAAATTCGTCTGTTTGACACGACGATCAACGGGCTCTAACTTCCTCATACGGACTCCATTTTGAAAGAAATGAATTGTGCCAGATTTCTAGCGACGTGCCTAATCCGATCATTCTAGTTTGGTGTGATTCTAAGCACTTTTTTTTTGGAAATTTTTTTCCTCCAATCAAGATTCCAATCACTCCTTCCCACTGACAGGCTTTTGGACACAAAAAACATGGTTATCTCATGAGAGCTGAATACTTCTCTCTTTCCCAAGTTCTATCAACTTGATTCTACTTGGAAAAATCACCATGAAAACCACTTGGGTTCACTAACATGCCTTGCCTTGTAAATGAATTGGCACTTCAACCGATGTCCTTTTGTTGCTGAACCAATATAAAACTTACTAGCTGCTTGCTGAATGATTAGACACTTTGCTGTACCAAAGCGATCTCTCTGTGCTTGGAAAGCTAACTGATGGCCTTCCCACTAAGAATCTTGTTCCTCCTTTGCACAAACATGCATTTGAAGCAGGCTTCTCCTTGGAAACCACTTTTCCAAGTTAAGCCCATCTGAGTGAACTACAACAATGAGTTCCACTATCAATAATCAAGAAAATAAATGACCATTATTTTACCTCCACGGTTCCAAATTCCACATCTGGAAGAATGTATTCGCCATATCCTTTGCTTCTTGGCATCACCACATCAAATGCTCTATAATGGATGTTGTTTTGGCTGCAAACATTTTAGCATCTTGTCCCTCTTTCCATCATCCTCCAGTATTGACATGCTACTCATGCCATGATTTGGGAACAAAGGCTAATCATGAGCCTCTCGCTCAAGAGTGGACCTTCCCAAAATCCCGCGATATCTTGTCACAAACACAACCATCAATCTGAAAAACACATCATGCAAGAAAGATAACTTGACGACATATCCTTTTTCTCCTTCAAAGCAACAAATGTCACATCATGTGAACATCGCCATATACTCTTACATCTCGATGTACAAATCATCGACCAAACATAATTCAACAAAACATGTATCTTCAAGCAACTGACTCTCAAGTCAAACAAAAGCATGTGCAAAATACCATCTTTGCTGCATCTAAGTGAGTCAACATAACTGTACTTTTCAAACACCTTCCTGGTGTGAACATGAAATATGCATTCAATTGGCAAAGAAATGCATCAAATAGGCAATATTTGCATCAATCATCAAAAGACATGCAAGCCCTTAATTGGATAAGAAATCTAACCATCTCTTACCAATCCATTTTAATGGTGCTTCTTTCAGCTGCAATTCATCTTGCAAATCATCTTGATTCACATCAATTATGGAAGCCTGTTTTACATTCTTGTCAAGATTTCTCTCCACATTCTTCAAATGCCATGGATGACTTGTTGTAAACAAAGTCCAACACTTGTCTACAAGATGACCTTGCTTATGGAAATGAGTGAAAAATAATTGCATCTTCTTTTGAACATGGTTTTCTTTGTCCAACTAACCTTTTGATTTTTTCCTCCTTTTTTTTGAAAGTTTCCCGTGCATGGCTATTTTCTTCCAAGACCTCAAAACATTATGGTTATTCAAACCACAAAAGGAACATGCAAACTTTCTCCAAATCTTATGTGAATATTTACCATGTTTATCATAATCAAAAGAAACTTGATTAAAGACAGATTTAAACCTTGCACATTCACCTTTGTCGCCTTCTTAAGGAGATGAATTTGATGAGGTTGTGGCTCTCTTCGGAATACCAAAAATGCATTCAAAGAATTTAGATATTTCAACATCCTCTTGTTTGCCATTCTCAATAGTTGTATGCTTATGAACATCTTCTTGCAAAGTGGGTGTAAAACGTTTGCATTCTTCATGAACGCAAACTTCATAAGCTTGAGGTAATGAACATGTAATGAAAGTCCTTCTTGGAACAACTTCATGTGCTTCCTTGGCTTTGGAGCATTCTCCATCATGTTATCCATAACCAATACCTAAATACCTAGGCCTTTCCTCAACAACAATTGGCTCAACTATGCCTTGTGCACATTTTCCTAATCCTTTACCTTCATAGCCCATTTTCATCAATAATTTGGACCCTATTCCTCTAGTGCATCTTTCAAAAAGACCAAAAAAGTCATCTTGAGAGGAAATAAAAGATAAAATTGAACTACATACCTCTTTTTCATGCACATACTTGGCTAAATTTTCTTTGTCATCATGGATTAAGTCTCCATCTCATGCAACCTTGCTAAGTTTTCATTTGAAATTTGGAGCTGAGTCTCCATCTCATGCATTTTTTCAAGAAGCTCTTGCTTCTCCTCCTTCATGGCAAGTTGGTCAATAATGGTAATTGAATGGAATATAAGCTCTCTTGATGAGCTCTCTTAATGGAAGATTGATAGATTCTGCACTATGACATATGATGACATGGAAGACACACCATGATGAAGAAGCTCTAATGATCTCTTACTGTCTCAATCACCTTCTGCACTAAAATTTTATGAACAGTCACAAAGAAAAATAATTTTGGACACCTTGGAGGCATCCTTTCACAATGAATCCTAGACCATATTAAAGAGGATTTTTCCCTCTTTCCAACAAGCTCTTACTTGCCCCGAAACTCCCATTAGTTTGTGAGAAATTGAATTTTTAAGATATATATATATATATATATATATATATATATATATATATATATATATATATATATATATATATATATTTATGTACTGTTGACTATGTAAATATATAATGTCAAATTTCTTCCAATGGATGTGTCTCTTCATAGGGACAAACCACTATATATATAAATCTGCGTTCATTCATTTCTGGTCAGCAATTCGGTGAAGAACATTTGAGAAACACAAAACATTGAGGAGAGTTCACATCTTGTGAACTAAAGCCGAGGAGGGCTTAAAAAGCATATTTTTTGGGTTATTCTTCCTTCAAAGCTCAGACTACAGACCTGGGACATTCATTTGAAGAGGCCCCAGATTAGTGGGCTGTGAAGGCTTGAACAGACCTATAAGAGACTTAAATTATTGGCTCAGACTATACCTAGAATCATTGCTATACCTCGGATTTGAGGATAGACATCTATGAAGGATCAGACTCCTTATAGTCCTAATTGGTCTCAGATAGGGTTATTATTTCTGTGGTGGATACCTTCCTTACCTTGGATTGTCCTTAAGAATTGAAACTCAGACAAGACCTCATCTCAGACTTGTGGAAGGAGGATAGTAGACACATGTTTGTAACAAATCGAATTAGTTGAGACTTCAGATCAGTGACCACATACAAGACTGTGGATCAATGACCATCTACAAGACTTCGGTTCAGTGATATAAGGGCTCGGACCTGGGGATCTTGAGTTATACACCAGATCAAGGACAGTGATTTGGGGAGGACCTGTAGTTTAAAGGCTCAGACTTGCAACCATAGCCCAAGAGGCTCAAACTTGTTAATAAACTTTAGACCTATGGAGAAACTAAGGGCTCAGACTAGTGATATTACAACTCAGACTTATGTGAGGACTATTGAAGTCACATGATGGACAAAGTACAGTGAAGAATCTTGTTGATGACAGTCAAGTAAGTACATCACACATTTTCTATCAAAAAGAAGACTGAGGGATTGGTGTCCTTGGGGTAGGTGCCCCTAAACACAAGGTTGGTGCCTTGAGAATATAGGGTTGAAGCCCTAGAGGTTGGAGCCTCATCAAAGTCCAAGTTGGTGCTTGGAAAACAGGTTGGTGCTTGTTTCATTAAAAAAGGGTTATGCCCTTCTCTCATCTATCAGATACTATTATTAAAAAGAGATTAAGTCTTCAATTTTAATATCATTATTATATATATCTCTCTCGTCGTTAATCAGAAGAATCTAACCGGCAATAATTAAAAATTGAAAAAGAAATATCGATCTACTCCCTCAATATTTCCAACAATTGGTATCGTAGCCAACTTTCATTATCGTGGCCTACTGTATGGTAAAGAAGGATTTTGTAAGTATAATGGGGTCATGGAAGCAACAGGGAAACTCGCTATCTTTAATGGAACACATTTTAGTTTCTGGAAAAATAGGATGTACTACTACCTAATGTCTCTTGGCCCTGAAGTATGGCACTCTGTTTTGGATGGATACAAAGCTCCCACCGGTCTTCCAATTGATCCAGATGAAAGAAAAGCCTACATTGCTAATTCCAAAGCTTTAAATTCCATAACTAGTGGAATCACCGATTCCGAATTTACGAAAGTCATGAAATGTGACTCAACCAAAGAAGTATGGGATAAATTGGTTTCGATATATGATGGGGACTCCAAAGTTAAGAAGGGAAAGCTTCAAACCTATAGAAGACAATTTGAGAGTTTGAAAATGGACGATGAAGAAGATATTGCATCATACTTCCTCAGAGTAGCTAAAGTGGTTAACTCTCTTAAAGGACCAGGGGAAAATATTGAAGAAAGCACCATAGCTAAAAAAATCTTGAGATCACTTCCTGACAGATTCGACTCCAAAGTAAGTGCCATAGAAGAAATGAAGGACCTAGATACTCTCAAGATGGATGAACTTCATGGAATTCTTATTGCCTATGAGATGAGGAAAGGAATCCCAAATTTCAAAGAAGCAGCTTTCAAAGCCTCAAAATCTACAAAAGAAGGAAAAGGATGGAATTATAAAAACGATGAATCAGATACTGAAAACGAGTTAGCTCAATTTGTACAAAGACTAAAAAGGGGATCTAAGCTAAAAGGTAAGTACCCTCTTATTTATTTCAATTGTGGAAGAATAGGTCATTATGCTACAAAATGTCCTCATAAACATGATAGTGATGATGAAAAGGACTCTAGAAGAATGATGTACAAGAAGAAAGGGTTTAATGAGAAGAACTTCTTCTCTAAACAAGATGAGTATGATGAAGATGAATTCGTAGTCATAAAGAGGAAATAAACTAGAAATGTGCATCAGTACAAAGAAAACTATGATGAATCAGATGAGGAAATTAATTATGTTGGAAGCAAAGAAACACTATTCATGGCATTTACAAATGATGATGACTCAAAAATAGAAGATGAAAGAAACATGAATAGTTTGCTAATGAGTGCCATTGAAGAAAATGAGAATCTACAAAAGAAGATAATTTCTCTCAAAATAGAAAGAGAGGAAGCAAAAGAAGGGAAAAATTCTTGAACATCAAGTTAAAAAAGAAGGATGATATCTGTGAAAAACGTGAAGCTGAAATAGTGTCCCTAAGAAAGGAATTGGAGCAAATCAAAAAGAGTTGGCAAAGCTCTCTAGCTCTTCAAAACATTCTTAACACTCAAAGACCTCAACATGACAAGTTTGGAATTGGTTTCAAAGGAGAATCATCAAGTACGAAGAATAATGCCAGAAGTTATGCTGATGTACTCTCTTGCCATCCAAAAGAAGAAAAATCATCTCAGTAAAAAGGCCACATTTCAAAACCAAGATTTGAAAGAGCAACTCCAAGGAAGAATGTTGATTCAAGCTATGGATACTACAACAGGTATCAAACTATTTTTCTTGGGCATTGTTACAATTGTAAAAACTTTGGGCATCAAGCTAAGCATTTCAAGGCTCATAAGAATTAAGCACCAAGTTTGAATAATCAACCAAACCAACTGCGTGGGCCTAAAGAGCAAGAAAAAATCAAAACTTACAATTCCTTTGATCTTTTGGCTAAGTTTGATCCGTCTTGCTCGTTATGTGATGATTATGATCATAATGAACAAAATTTCCCTCTCAAAATGGAAAAAGATAAAAACGTAAATCTCAAAACTGATAAATGTGGACTAGCTCTATGTGCTCATAGTGAAGAAATAATTGGTTCGTGGATAGTGGATGCTGGAGATATATGACAGGTGACCAAAAGAAGTTTATCTCATTGAACAAGAAAAATGGAAATGTATCCTTTGGAAGTGGATCTGCTAAAATCTCTGGAAAAGGGACTGCTACCCTTGTCAACGGACTAGGAAAGGCTCAAAATACCTTGCTGGTAGAAGTGCTCAAACACGATCTCTTAAGTGTTAGCCAGATTTGTGACCAAGGACATAATGTTTTCTTTAGTACAAAAAATTGTGAAATAAGAGACTCGTCCTTAGGAGAGCTTGCGGAAAAAGGAGTAAGAACACCATATAATGTTTACATTCTTAGTAGAATCCAAGAAGATAAATGTTACTTAAGTCAAACAGATGGAAGTTGGTTATGGAAAAAGTGATTGGGGCATACAAGTTTTGATAACCTAGTCAACATCAGCAAAATTCATGCAGTAAGGGATATTCAAAAAATGTGCAAACCAAATCAAGTTGTATGTGGCCCATGCCAATATGGAAAGCAAACCAGAACTAGCCACAAAACTAAGGAGTTCTCAACAACAAAACCTTTGGAAATTATTCATGCAGATTTGTGTGGGGCAACTAGAACTCCAACTCTTTAGGGTGAAAGGTACTTTTCTCTATTTGTTGATGACTATACTAGAATGATGTGGATATATTTCATAAAATATAAATCCGAAGCATTTGAATGTTTTAAAAATCTTAAGGCTCTCATTGGGAGAGATAAATATTATAAGATTAAATGTCTTAGAGGAGGAGAATTCACCTCAGAAGAGTTCGATAAATTCTGTAAAGAGCATGGAATCGAAAGAGAACTCTCTACTTCGAGGACACCCCAGCAAAATGGAGTAGTTGAAAGAAGGAACCAAACCATTCAAGAAATGACAAGGACAATGCTACTAGCAGCCGATTTGCAACCAAAATTTTGGGGAGAAGCAGTTGGCACCACAATTTACACCTTAAATCGAACTCAAGTAAGACCAAATAATGAAAAGACTCCTTATGAATTATGGAAAGGAAGACCCGCTTCAGTAAAATATTTCAGGGTTTTCGGAAGCAAATGTCTCATAAAAAAATGATGAATCACCAGGTAAATTTGATTCAAGAGTTGACGAAGGAATATTTCTTGGATACTCCACTAGGAGAAAAGCTTACAAAT
Organism: Pinus albicaulis; assembly: GCA_034641835.2. Lineage (NCBI taxonomy): Eukaryota > Viridiplantae > Streptophyta > Pinopsida > Pinales > Pinaceae > Pinus > Pinus albicaulis. The sequence goes on from CM076578.1 coordinate 1,878,957,325, forward strand.
GTTACAACTATCGTCTACGAAGTATAGAGGAAATAATTGATGTAAATATTGATGAAGGCCTTTCAGAAAAAGGAATTGAAGATCGTGAAGTTGAGCCTTTCTTTGAACAAAGTGAAGAAGAAGAACCTGAAAAAGAAGAGGAGAATGAAGAACCTCAAAGAGAACCTTAAAATGAATCTTCACAAACTACCTCCAAGATCAAGTTTGTTCAAAGATATCATCCAGAAGAACAGGTCATCGGAAATATAGATGAAGGAATCCAAACTCGAAGAAGGATGATAAGCACCCCTAGAAAAGATGATATGGCTCTATTATCTTTAATAGAACCTAAAAATTTTTCTCAAGCAAGTAAAGATCCTCATTGGATAAAGGCCATGGAAGAAGAAATGTCTCAAATTGAAAAAAATTAGACTTGGGAGCTGGTACCTCACCAAAAAGATAAAAATATAATTGGAACAAAATGGGTATTAAAAAACAATATGAATGAAGATGGAAAAATCATCAGAAATATAGCCAGACTTGTCTGCAAAGGATACTCGCAAATTGAAGGAATTGACTTCGAAGAAACCTTTGCACCAGTAGCTCAAATGGAAGCCATAAGAATGTTTCTAGCATTTAATTGCTCAAAAGGATTCAAGGTTTATCAAATGGATGTAAAATCAACATTCCTGAATGGAGATCTCAAGGAGGAAATTTACATGGAGCAACCAGAAGGATTTGATCTTGCTGAAGGAAAAGACCTTGTATGCAAACTAAAAAAGGCCTTGTATGGATTAAAACAAGCCCCTAGAGCATGGTATGCAAAGTTGGATCACTATCTGCAACAAGAAGGTTTCAAAAAGGGAGTAGCATGTATCAATCTCTACATGAAGATGGACAAGGAAAAACTTCCGATCACTCTTGTTTACGTCGATGATCTAATCTTGCTAGCAATGATGAAGAAATGAGCCATGAATTTGCTCTAAATATGTCCAAAAAATTTGAGATGTCAATGATTGGTGCATTGTCTTACTTTCTTGGGCTACAAATATCTCAAACCTCTGCAGGCATGTTTTTATCTCAAGCAAAATATCTTAAAGACATGCTTAAAAGATATGGGATGGAAGATTGTGCACCTATGAGCACACCAATGACCACAAATTGTATTAAGCAAAGAAGATGATACCCCCCAAATAGATGCAAATCTTTACAAGTCAATAATTGGAGCTCTCCTATACTTGACTGCTACAAGACCAGATATTATGCAAGCAGTAGGAATGGTAGCGAGATTTTAGTAAAGTCCTAAACAATCCCATCTAGCAGCTGTGAAAAGAATTCATAGATATCTGAAAGGAATGATTGATTTCGGAATTAGGTATCCTAAGAGTTCAACTCTTATTGTGATAGATTAATCTGATGCTGATTGGGCTGGAAGTGTGGATGATCGAAAAAGTACCAGTGGAAATTCATTCTTTATGGGAGATTGTCTTCTATCTTGGCTCAGTAAAAAATAATCATCTATATCCCTTTCTACAGTTGAAGCTGAAAATATAGCTGCTGCTGATTGTTGTACATAAATTCTATGGATGAAGGAAGCCTTGAAGGATGTCAACATAGAAACTAAGCAACCAGTTGCTATTTTTTGTGACAATCCTAGCGCCATCAGTCTTTCAAAGAATCTGATGATGCACTCAAGGAACAAACATATTCCAATCAAATACCACTTTCTCCATGAAAAAGTTGCTGAACACAATATCAGGTTGGAATACGTCAATAAAAAAGAGAAAATTGCTGATATATTTACATAACCCCTTCCACGAGAAGCATTTGAGTATATTCGCCAAAAGATGGGAGTCGTTGCTCTTTGTTGTAGCCGCTACAACACCACCCAAAATTTTAGGTATATTTGAAATTTCGGGTCCCCTTCCTCGCTTAGTCGTTAAGGTTGGCCTTTAGAAAATGACATCCTCGTAACCTATCCCAAGACCCTCGTGAGCCTTCTCACCATCATGACAAGATACTCTTACCACAGCCGCGCCATGTGTGAAGGGATCACCATGCATACATTTGAATGGAAACATTTTTTTGTATTTACATTAAAAGCTCTTGCACCATGGATTATTTAGGCACTCGGTTTGGGTGCTTCACCAAGCTCATAATCTGATGTTAATGTTTCATGCAGGTCAATCCCACGGATGATACACCAAAAAATGTCATCACCACACCGATGAAAAGGATAAGAGTATTGCGCGCTGAAACATGAGAAGTGGAAGACATGTATGGCATGTACACACGGAATAAGACCATGCCAGTCAAGGGAGCTTTCGGTCACAGTGGAAGCTGTCGGTCTGCGCAATGAGCTAAAGTTTTTTCCCAACAAGCAAGAGGACCCTTTTCAAAGAAAAGGAGGCGAGATAAGGAATATTTCTATGAAATCCAAAGATCACCAAAAGAAGGCCGCAAGTCGCAGATCTGCTTGAGGTCGCAAGTCACAAATCTGCTAAAGGTCGTAAGTCGCAAATTCGCTTAAGGTCGCAGGTCGCAAAGTTCCTCAATTCGCAGGTTGCAGATTGTTGAAGGTCGCAAGTCACAAATCTGCTTGAGGTCGCAAGTCACAGATCTACTAAAGGTCTCAAGTCGCAAATTTTCTTAAGGTCGCAGGTCGCAAATTTCCTCAAGTCGCAGGTCATAGATTCCCTCAGGTCGCAAAATCATGGCAGGTCGCAGGTCGCAAATTTCCTCAAGTCGCAAGTCACAGATTCCCTCAGGTCGCAAAATCATGGCAAGTCGCAGGTCGCAAATTGTTGAAGGTCGCAAGTCACAAATCTGCTTGAGGTCGCAAGTCGCAAATATGCTTGAGGTTGCAAGTCGCAAATCTGCTAAAGGTCCCAAGTCACAAATTCGCTTAAGGTCGCAGGTCGCAAATTTCCTCAAGTCGCAGGTCGCAGATTCCCTCAGGTCGAAAAATCATGGTAGGTCGCAGGTCGCAGATTGTTGAAGGTCGCAAGTCACAAATTCGCTTAAGGTCGCAGGTCGCAAATTTCCTTAGGTCACAGGTCGCAGATTCCCTCTGGTCGAAAAATCATGGCAGGTCACAGGTCGCAGATTGTTGGGGGTCGCAAGTCACAAGGTCCAGTCGGGTCGCAGGTCGCAAATTTCCTCAAGTCGCAGGTCGCAGATTCTCTCAGGTCGCCAGGTCGCATAGTCACACTCCCTATTAAAAGCTCGACGACGTGACCCAGCGACTAAGTCGCGAGGTCGCAAAATCACGGTAGGTCGTAGGTCGCAAATTGTTGGGGGTCGCAAGTCGCAAAATCCAGTCAGGTTGTAGGTCCCAGAACAGACTGGGTCGCAAGGCAGCCTAACAGTCGGGAAGGCGAAAAGTCAGGGAGCCCAAAAGGGTGAGTTTTTCTCTATAAATACCTTCTCCACGAAATTGTAAGGACCTTTTGTTGGGGACTCGAGCTGAATACATTGTATTACTAGAGGATTATACATTTGAGCATGAATACAAGAATTTTGAAAATCCCTTTGTGGATCTGGTGTTGTCATATGTATGAGCGCTATTGAGTATTATATTTTTAGTTTCTGAACATCTTTAGATTAAGGGAACTGTATCCTTAATTCATATCACAATTGCATAACAGTTTGCTGAGTATGTCAATGGTGGTTGAGTTCATTTCACTTTCTTAACGAACGCTGATGGCTTTGTTTATTAGCATTTGTGTTACCATTTAAAACTTTTAGGAAGTGAAGGGTGTTCTTGCCATGAGGAATTGTTTCCTTTGTGGTCAGAACAATTTACAAGCATGACCCTAATGAAGTGTTGTTAACAACACTTCCTTCGGTCTTCATGCTTTATTATTTCCTCTTGCTACTCATAGTGTTGTATGTACATTTAATGCATCAATCATATGTCTTGTATCATTTGATTAGGTGTGTATCCACTGTTTTATAGAGTTTAAGCGAGACCCAAAGAAAGGAGAAATAAGTGGTAGATGGACCCACACCCTAGACGGGATCCCTATTCCAAACGGTTCAAGGTCTAATTGGGACTTTTTACCGGGGAGATCCCTTGCTGTTGGCTGGACAGATTTTCCCGTCAATAGAATTGCACTAGAAGGAGGGCCAGATGACAAGCTGAGCCCTTAGAGCCTGCAGTTAATCTCATATCTGTAATGGCTCGTGCTCAAATCATTCTCCTGAGATGTTTGTAAAAGTTTTATGAGCCTCAATACTTCATCCCCGATGAACTTATGTATCACTTGTTCCAGCTAAAATTCGATGGTGAAAACGGAGTGTCCATAACCCGACACCTTTCAGATTTCTGTGACTTTGGTGAGTGCTACGAAATTGATTTGTTCAGGTTTGATTTGTTTTCTTTTCTTCCTCAATCTCGAAGGTTGCGCTAAGCAATGGTGCCGCACATTGCCGGAAGCTTCCATCCATTCGTTTGAACAACTCGCCAGTGAATTGCAACAAGCTTTTCACAGGTACGATTTTCAAAGTGTATTGATAAAGCTAAATGACATTAGAATGGAACCTCAGGAACCTCTAGATGAATTTTCTATCATATTTGTTCATTATTGTTTTGAGTTCCTTGAAAAGGATGTCGATTGGAAGTTGTTAAGTGAATAGTTCAGGTATGTGATCCTCGTTTCTCTTGAACAATTTCAAGTAGCAACCCAGCTTGATCCTAGTGTTCCCTATGACGATCCGCAAGTGTCCAGCTGTTCAGACTGCGTCCCCAATGTTTCCTTGTCCATCTCCCCGAGTCCAAACAACATTCCGGCCTCCCAGGAGAGTATTTCTTTTTGTGATAGTCTTGCTCCTCCTCCTGAGTTTTCGGGTAGTGGAGTTGTGACCTCGAAAGTTATGAGAAATGACAGATGGGTGCATGAGGATAAAGCCTATTGTAATACCTTTGAATCTTTCATGCACCCTGTCGAATCAAAGCTTGAAAACCAGATGGGCCCAACATCCCTCTAGGATCATGAAACCTACCTCGAGCCCACTCGATGTCTCCCTGGACACAGTCCTAAATATGATTTGCATACTGATTATGAATCGACTCCTATCCTGGATGAAGTTGATTCCCTTACAGGGCCTGCCAGATCTTTGTTTTCCTTGAATGACATGGATGCGCATATTAAAAAACCTTGTACGGTTAATACCCCTGCGGCTCAAACTTATCGTTCATTATTCCATGATTTATTTCAAAAGTCTGCCACACCAGTGATTTCTTCGAGACATTCAAAATTTCCTTATACTAGTATTGGCGACAATCATGAGCACGCAGATGGTGTTTCACAATCATAGTTCAAAACCGATGAATCTTTCAGATATGATCTTTCTCACTTGGAATATTTAGACAGCCATAGGAGCGATTTCCTGTCTGGGCAACCTCAAGATGTCCTCTTTATTGATCCATCCCAGTTGATAACTCCCAGGGAGCCTAACATGCCAGGTACCCAACTTGATCAAATCGATGGTTACAACGATCACTGCTTATCTGAAAACATATTCACTAATACCGCTTAGGACTGTCACTCGTATCTCGTTGCCGACCATATGGAGACACCAGAATTCGATGATTCGCCCTATGAAGATTCGAGTACCCATTAGGGAATCGAAGCACTCCCGCTCTTTCCAGCAGTCATCCCTAGTTCTTCCGATCCTGACAAGACTCCTCAAACAACTCCAACTAGGATTTCTCAGCTTAGGGTTTCTGAAATAATGACTCCCAAGTACCATGCTCCTCCCAGCATAACCAAGTCAGATATCATTTCGTCTTGGTGGATTTTTCATTCTAATAAGGTTTCCTTGAGAAAATATTCCTATCCCTCAACAGCTGGTATGAAACAACCAATATACCCCAATTTATTCGCTGGTAAGAAAACACCGGCCATTGTCTCTAATATTTCAAGTTGTTGCCCAACCAGTACCTGTTGCCATCAGGCACAAACATGTGATTTTGGGAAAATTCCCCAACTTCCTGAAAACCTTCCGGTAAATTCACCCCATCCTGGAAAATCTAAAGATTCTAATGCATCGGATTATCAATCTGTCAATGCGCAAACATTTGGCCGAATTGATATAAAGCCCACTGACGTCTTTCCAATTACTACAATTGATGATCACATCCATTCGCCAGTTGATCTCACGAACCCATCAAAGTTTGGGAGCCCCCCGCTCGAAGGCCTAGAATTGGTCCAGGATGGTAAGGAATTTCAGCCTTCACTAACGGTTAATCTGGATCCTCACATCCTCGGTGAAACCCAGGAGCAACTCCGAACTAAGGTTTTCAAAATTAGGGTTTTTGCTCTTGGATTCGCAAGTATCCATAATTAGCCTGGCACATGCTTGTTGTTTCCATCCCATAAAATCAATCATCCTCACCACCACAATGAGGTTGCTGGTTGGCTCGACCAACCCTATCCGGTGGATGTGCCTGCAAATAGGCAATGTCTTACCCAGCGCCCATAAGACCTAGGATTGTGCATGAATGGATGTGTGTCATTTATAAATAGTTTTAAGTTTCGAGAATATATTGCTGTGTATCAGGATAAGAATTAAATTCAGCTTGCACAATCCACTCTGGCACGTTCTTTGGTAATTAGCCATGGCCTTCTTACTATTGCACATGCTCTTCAGGTAAGTCTTGCTGTTGGTGCACGATTTTGTATGCTGGGTCTAATTGCAAACATTGTTGTTCTTGCAGGGCGGGAACTAATGTGGTGGCTGCACTGGAAAGCTGATTTCACATAACCCGACCGCATCATTGGTTAAACTAGGAATAGGCTAGCTAGGATTTGCTAATAAAGTTTTATTTGTCAAGTTATTGATTAGGTTTACTTGCTAAGGTTTTACTTCATGGTTTAGAATTATGCTTGCTGTATTTTCTTGCGTTCTGTAGTTTTATGCATTTAAAAGTTCCATTTATTTTTGCATGCATGCTTTTTCAGTTTCCCTATTGCTGCATAATGTTCAGATAATCACTGCATGTGCTTTTCCTTGTCTCTCAACCTCCAACTAGTGGATCGTTCCCGCACATGGCGTTGCATTGCATCTTGAGCCTCGTTATTACATTGTGTCGTACACTTTCTTCCCCACATAATTTCCACAGGTTGTTGATATAGCGTTGAAAATATTCCATATATCGCCTATCACTGCATGAGCCCTCATTGAAACTTTACCACCTTGCGGACTTGTTCTGCCCCGATTGCTGAAATAGTAACCCCATTGTTTGTGTGAAGTTGCGGTGGCTATCTCAAGAGGCAACTTTCTCTCAGGACAGGTCATCGAAGTCGCATTCTCAACAAGATGCCTATGAGTCTAAACTTATTAGCCGGGGAGATACGAGCCGGTTGTTTGTGGGAGACCTAATGAGTTTGAATGGCCCAATACCCGTAAGCCTAAGCCTTGTGCCTAGCAAAGTCTTGGACGTCTTAATGATATGTTTTGCACGCTTCTCCTATTACGGTAGATGGGATGTGAAGGTTTGGCACAAGGGCAAACCCAAATCAGGATATCTTTCAGTTTCTGTAAAACAAGAAACAACCTCTCTTGCTCGTAAAATAAGACGGGATCCCTCATCCGCCCATGAAAAATAAGTGCCACGAGCACATGAAAATAAGTTCTACAAGCAAATGAAACAAATAAGGGTAAAGGATCGAAAAAGGCTTCCTGCGCAGAGAGGTGATGCAACGACTCCACCGGGGCACTGACCAGGCTCGCTGGCAACGGAGCAACGCTTGTGATTTCTTGAAGTGACTCCGCCGAGGTACTGTCCAGGCCTGCTGGCAGCGGAGCAACACTGGAAACTTACTTTAAAAATCCTGAGAATAATAAGCCCGCTGCCTAGCTCTTCACATCATCAACAAGCTACTGGCATCTGTGAGCTTCTGCTTTGATGTGTTCTGATTAGCGAGACCTAGTTGAGGCACAAGGACTGGGAATACCTGTAAAGGCCAAAGTAATACAAAGGGTACCCATAGAACCTGTTCAATATTCCCTTGCATCACTATCTTGGCTCAGACTATTGTTGTGATATTGACAGAGATGCTGAATTCTACCAGTGGTTCGCCATTTGTTGTAGCCACTACAACACCACCCAAAATTTTGGGTATATTCGAAATTTCGGGTCTACCTCCTCGCTTAGTCATTAAGGTTTGCCTTTAGAAAATGACATCCTCGTAACCTGTCCCAAGCCCCTCATGAGCCTTCTCACCATCATGATGAGATAATCTTACTGCAGCCGTGCCATGTGTGAAGGGATCACCATGCATACATTCGAATGGAAACCTTTTTTTGTATTTACATTAAAAGCTCTTGCACCATGGATTGTTTAGGCACTCAGTTTGGGTGCTTCACCAAGCTCATAATCTGATGTTAATTATTTGGGGATATTGTTCTCCAAAGGGTAACTGTAAAAATTGACAATCTAAATGTTTCATGCAGGTCAATCCCACAGATGATACACCAAACAATGTCATCACCACACCGATGAAAAGGATAAGAGTAGTGCGAGCTGAAATAGGAGAAGTGGAAGACATGTATCACATGTACACACGGAACAGGACCGTGCCAGTCAAGGGAGCTTTCGGTCATAGTGGAAGTTGTCGGTTTGTGCAATGAGCCAAATTTTTTTCCCAGCAAGCAAGAGGACCCTTTTCAAAGAAAAGGAGGCAGGATAAGGAATATTGCTATGAAATCCAAAGATCGCCAAAAGAAGGCCGCAAGTCGCAAATTTTCTTGAGGTTGCAAGTCGCAGATTTGCTAAAGGTCGCAAGTCGCAAATTTTCTTAAGGTCGCAGGTCGCAAAGTTCCTCAAGTCACAGGTCGCAGATTTTTTAAGGTTGCAAGTCGCAAATCTGCTTGAGGTCGCAAGTCGCAGATCTATTAAAGGTTGCAAGTCGCAAATTCGCTTAAGGTCGCAGGTCGCAAATTTCCTCAAGTCGGAGGTCGCAGATTCCCTCAGGTCGCAAAATCATGGTAGGTCGCAGGTCGCAAATTTCCTCAAGTCGCAGGTCGTAGATTCCCTCAGGTCGCAAAATCATGGCAAGTCACAGGTCGCAGATTGTTGAAGGTCGCAAGTCACAAATCTGCTTGAGGTCGCAAGTCGCAAATTTGCTAAAGGTCGCAAGTCACAAATTCGCTTAAGGTCGCAGGTCGCAAATTTCCTCAAGTCGCAGGTCGCAGATTCCCTTAGGTCGCAAAATCATGGCATGTCGCAGGTCGCAGATTGTTGAAGGTTGCAAGTCGCAAATTCGCTTAAGGTCGCAGGTCGCAAAATTCCTCAAGTCGCAGGTCGCAGATTCCCTCAGGTCGCATAATCATGGCAGGTCGCAGGTCGCAGATTGTTGGGGGTCGCAAGTGGCGAGGTCCAGTCGGGTCGCAGGTCGCAAATTTCCTCAAGTCATAGGTCACATATTCTCTCAGGTCACCAGGTCGCATAGTCACTCTCCCTATTAAAAGCTCGACGACGCGACCCAGCGACCCAGCGACTAAGTCGCGAGGTTGCAAAATCATGGCAGGTCGCAGGTCGCAAATTGTTGGGGGTCGCAAGTCGCAAAATCCAGTCAGGTCGCAGGTCCCAGAACAGACTGGGTCGCAAGGCAGCCTAACAGTTTGGAAGGCGAAAAGTCAGGGAGCCCAAAAGGGCGAATTCTCTATAAATACCTCCTTCAGGAAATTGTAAGGACCTTTTGTTGGGGACTCGAGCTGAGTACATTGTATTACCAGGGGATTATACATTTGAGCATGAATACAAGAATTTTGAAAATCCCTTTGTGGATCTGGTGTTGTCATATGTATGAGTGCTATTGAGTATTATATTTTCAGTTTCTGAACATCTTTAGATTAAGGGAACTGTATCCTTAATTCATATCACAATTGCATAACAGTTTGCTGAGTATGTCAATGGTGGTTGAGTTCATTTCACTTTCTTAACGAATGATGATGGCTTTGTTTATTAGCATTTGTGTTACCATTTAAAACTTTTAGGAAGTTAAGGGTGTTCTTGCCATGAGGAATTGTTTCCTTTGTGGTCAGAACAGTTTACAAGCATGACCCTAATGAAGTGTTGTTAACAACACTTCCTTCGGTCTTCATGCTTTATTATTTCCTCGTGCTACTCATAGTGTTGTATGTACATTTAATGAATCAATAATATGTCTTGTACCATTTGATTAGGTGTGTATCCACTATTTTATAGAGTTTAAGCGAGACCCAAAGAAAGGAGAAATCAGCGGTAGCCGGACCCATACCCCGGACGGGATCGCTATTCCAAACGGTTCAAGGTCTAATTGGGAATTTTTACTGGGGAGATCCCCTGCTGTTGGCTAGACAGATTTTCTCGTCAACACTCTTGCATCACATTAAATCAAGTAGCATGTCAGGCGGAGCAGCATGACAAGGGGAGTACTTGGGCACCCCATTTTCCATTGATGTCAAAGGGGGATAGAATTCTATAATATTTCCATCAATGACAAAGGGGAATATAATTCTATAATATTTCCATCAATGACAAAGGGGGAGATGGTTGGTCAATAATTGTCATTGAATGGAATGTAAGGTCTCTTGATGAGCTCTCTTAATGGAAGATTGATAGATGCTGCACTATGACATATGATGACATGGAAGACACACCATGATGAATAAGTTCTAATGATCTCTTACTGTCCCAATCACCTTCTGCACTAAAATTTTATGAACAGTCACAAAGAAAAATAAATTTAGACACCTTGGAGGCATCCTTTCATAATGAATCCTAGACCATATTAAAGAGGATTTTTCCCTCTTTCCAACAAGGTCTTACTTGCCCCGAAACTCCCATTAGTTTGTGAGAAATTGAATTTTTAAGATAAATATATATATTTACAGTCAAGCCGACCTATGCAGTCATATAATGTCGGCCTTTCTTCCAATGGATGTGTCTCTTCATAGGGACAAACCACTATATATATAAATCTGCGTTCATTCATTTCTGGTCAACAATTCAGTGAAGAACATCCGAGCAACATAGAACATTGAGGAGAGTTCACATCTTGTGAACTAAGGCCGAGGAGGACTTAAAAAGCATATTGTTTGGGTTATTCTTCCTTCAAATCTCAGACTACAGACCTTGGACAGTCATCTGAAGAGGCCTGGATTAGTGGGCTGTGAAGGCTTGAATAGACCTGTAAGAGACTTAAATTATTGGCTTAGACTATACCTAGAATCATTGCTATACCTCAGATTTGAGGATAGAAATCTATGAAGGATCAGACTCCTTATAGTCCTAATCGGTCTCAGACAGGGTTATTATTTCTGTGATGGATACCTTCCTTACCTTGGACTATCCTTAAGAATTGAAACTCGGACAAGACCTCATCTTAGACTTGTGGAAGGAGGATAGAAGACACATGTTTGTAACAACTCGGATTAGTTGAGACTTCGGATCAGTGATCACATACAGGATTGTAGATCAATGACCATCTACAGGACTTCGGTTCAGTGATATAAGGGCTCAGACTTGTAAAGCTTGAGTTATACACCAGATCAAGGACAATAATTTGGAGAGGACTTGTAATTTAAAGGCTCAAACTTGCAGCCATAGCCCAAGAGGCTCAGACTTGTTAATAAACTTCATATACGTGGAGAAAATAAGGGCTCAGACTAGTGATATTACAAATCAGACTTATGTGAGGACTATTGAAGTCACATGATGGACAAAGTACAGTGAAGAAATAACAGTGAAGAATCTTATTGATGACAGTCAAGTAGGTACATCACACATTTTCTATTAAAAATAAGACTGAGGGATTGGTGTCCTTGGGGTAGATGCCCCTAAACACAAGGTTGGTGCCTTGAGAAGATAGAGTCAAAGCCCTAAAGGTCGGAGCCTCATCAAAGTCCAAGTTGGTGCTTGGAAAATAGGTTGGTGCCTGTTTCATTAAAAGGGCTGGTGCCATTCTCTCATCTATTGTATACTATTATTAAAAATGGATTGAAGTTCTCTTTAATTCTTAATATTATTATTATATATATCTCTCCGTCTTTAATTGTGAAGAATCTAACTGGCAATAGTTAGAAATTGAAAAGAAATACTGATTCACCCCCCTCTCAATATTTCCAACAATTGGTATCAGAGCCAACTTCTTCATTATCAGCCTAACAGCTGGAAGAAGGATTCTTAGGCACAATGAAGAACATGGAAGCAACAAGGAAACTCCCTATATTTAATGGAACACATTTTAGTTTCTGAAAAAAGAGGATGTCCTACTATCTAATGTCTCTTGGCCCTGAAGTATGGCACTCTATTTTGGATGGATACAAAGCTCCCAACAGTCTTCCAATTGATCGAGATGAAAGAAAAGCCTACATTGCTAATTCCAAAGCTTTAAATTCCATCACTAGTGGAATCACCGATTCTGAATTTACGAAATTCATGAATTGTGACTCAACCAAAGAAGTATGGGATAAATTGGTTTCACTATATGATGGGGACTCCAAAGTTAAGAAGGCAAAGCTTCAAACCTATAGAAGACAATTAGAGAGTCTGATGAAGAAGATATTGCATCATACTTCCTCAGAGTAGCTGAAGTGGTTAACTCTCTTAAAGGACCAGGGGAAAATATTGAAGAAATCACCATAGTTCAAAAAATCCTGAGATCACTTCCTGACAGATTTGACTCCAAATTAAGTGCCATAGAAGAAATGAAGGACCTATATTCTCTCAAGATGGATGAACTTCATGGAATTCTTATTGCCTATGAGATGAGGAAAGGGATACCAAATTTCAAAGAAGCAGCTTTCAAAACCTCAAATATACAAAATAAGGAAAAGGATGGAATTACAACAATGATGAATCAGATACTGAAAATGAGTTAGTTCAATTTGTATGAAGACTAAAAAGGGGATCTAAGCTAAAAGGTAAGTACCCTCTTATTTGTTTCAATTGTGGAAGAATAGGTCATTACGCTGCAAAATGTCCTCATAAACATGATAGTGATGATGGAAATGACTCTAAAAGAATGATGTACAATAAGAAAGGGTTTAATGAGAATAACTTCTTTTCTAAACGAGATGAGTCTGATGAAGATGAATTCATAGTCATAAAGAGGAAATCAACTAGAAATGTGCATCGTACAAAGAAAGCGATGATGAATCAGATGAGGAAAGTAATTATGTTGGAAGCAAAGAAACACTATTCATGGCATTTACAAATGATGATGACTCAGAAATAGAAGATGAAATAAACATGGATAGTTTGCTAATAAGTGCCATTGAAGAAAATGAGAATCTACAAAAGAAGATAATTTCTCTCAAAATAGAAAGGGAGGAAGAAAAAAGAAGGGAAGACTTCTTGAACATGAAGTTAAAAGAGAAGGATGATATCTGTGAAAAACGTGAAGCTGAAATAGTGTCCCTAAGAAAGGAATTGGAGAAAATAAAAAGGAGTTGGAAAATCTCTCAAGCTCTTGACAACATTCTTAACACTCAAAGACCTCAACATGACAAGTCTGGAATTGGTTTCAAAGGAGAATCATCAAGTACGAAGAATAATGCCAGAAGTTATGCTGATGTACTCTCTTGCCATCCAAAAGAAGAAAAACGTTCTCAGGAAAAAGGTCACATCTCAAAACAAAGATTTGAAAAAGCAACTCCAAGGAAGAATGCTGATTCAAGCTATGGATACTACAACAGGTATCAAACTATTTTTCTTGGGAATTGTTACAATTGTAAAAACTTTGGGCATCAAGCTAAGCATTACAAGGCTCATAAGAATGAAGCACCAATATTGAATAATCAACCAAACCAACGGCATGGGCCTAAAGAGTAAGAACAAATCAAGACTTACAATTCCTTTGATCCTTTGGCTAAGTTTGATCCGTCTTTCTCATTATGTGATGATTATGATCATAATGAACAAAATTGCCCTCTCAAAAGGTAAAATGCTAAAAACGTAAATCTCAAAACTAATAAATGTGGCCTAGGTCTATGTGCTCATAGTGAAGAAAATCATTGGTTCATGGATAGTGGATGCTCGAGACATATGACAGGTGACCAAAAGAAGTTTATCTCATTGAACAAGAAAAATGGAAATGTATCCTTTGGAAGTGGATCTGCTAAAATCACTAGAAAAGGGACTGCTACCCTTGTCAATGGACTAAGAAAGGGTCAAAATACCTTGCTGGTAGAAGGGCTCAAACGCAATATCTTAAGTGTCAGCCAGATTTGTGACCAAGGACATAATGTTGTCTTTAGTACAAAAACTTGAGAAATAAGAGACTCGTCCTCAGGAGAGCTTGTGGCGAAAGGAGTAAGAACACCAGATAATGTTTACATTCTCAGTAGAATCCAAGAAGATAAATGTTACTTAAGTCAAACAGATGAAAGTTGGTTATGGCACAAGCAATTGGGGCATACAAGTTTTGATAACCTAGTCAACATCAACAAAATTAATGCAGTAAGGGATATTCCAAAAATGTGCAAACCAAATCAAGTTGTATGTGGCCCATGCCAACATGGAAAGCAAACCAGAACTAGCCACAAAACTAAGGAGTTCTCAACAACAAAACCTTTGGAAATTATTCATGCAGATTTGTGTGGGCCAACTAGAACTCCAACTCTTCAGGGTGAAAGGTACTTTGCTCTATTTTTTGATGACTATACTACAATGATGTGGATATATTTCATAAAATATAAATCCGAAGCATTTGAATGTTTTAAAAATCTTAAGGCTCTCATTGAGAATGAGAACGATTCTAAGATTAAATGTCTTAGAATGGATAGAGGAGGAGAATTACCTCAAAAGAGTTCGATAAATTCTGTAAAGAGCATGGAATCGAAAGAGAACTCTCTACTTCTAGGACACCCTAGAAAAATGGAGTAGTTGAAAGAAGGAACCGAACCATTCAAGAAATGGCAAGGACAATGCTACTAGCAGCTGATTTGCAACCAAAATTTTGGAGAGAAGTAGTTGGCACCGCAGTTTACACCTTAAATCGAACTCAACTAAGACCAAATAATGAAAAGACTCCTTATGAATTATGGAAAGGAAGACCCGCTTCAGTAAAATATTTCAGGGTTTTTGGAAGCAAATGTTTCATAAAAAAAATGATGACTCACCAGGTAAATTTGATTCAAGAGTTGACGAAGGAATATTTCTTGGATACTCCACTAGGAACAAAGCTTACAAATGTTACAACTATCGTCTACGAAGAATAGTGGAAAGCATTGATGTAAATATTGATGAAGGCCTTCCAGAAAAAGGAATTGAAGATCATGAAGTTGAGCCTTTCTTTGAACAAAGTGAAGAAGAAGAACTTGAAAAAGAAGAGAAGAATGAAGAACCTCAAAGAGAACCTCAAAAAGAATCTTCACAAACTCCCTCCAAGATCAAGTTTGTTCAAAGATATCATCCAGAAGAACAGGTCATCATAAATACAGATGAAGGAATCCAAACTCGAAGAAGGATGATAAGCACCCCTAGAAAAGATGATGTGGCTCTATTATCTTTAATAGAACCTGAAATTTTTTCTCAAGCAAGCAAAGATCCTCATTGGATAAAAGCCATGGAAGATGAAATGTCTCAAATCGAAAAAAATGAGACTTGGGAATTGGTACCTCGCCTAAAAGATAAAAATATAATTGGAACAAAATGGGTATTCAAAAACAAGATGAATGAAGATGGACAAATCATCAGAAATAAAGCCAGAATTGTTTGCAAAGAATACTCGCAAATCGAAGGAATTGACTTCAAATAAACCTTTGCACCCGTAGCTCGAATGGAAGCCATAAGAATGTTTCTAGCATTTAATTGCTCAAAAGGATTCAAGGTTTATCAAATGGATTTAAAATCAACATTCCTGAATGGAGATCTCAAGGAGGAAGTTTACATGGAGCAACTAGAAGGATTTGATCCTGCTGAAGGAAAAGACCTTGTATGCAAACTAAAAAAGGCCTTGTATGGATTAAAACAAGCCCCTAGAGCGTTGTATGCAAAGTTGGATCACTATCTACAACAAGAAGGTTTCAAAAAGGGAGTGGCAGGTAACAATCTCTAGATGAAGATGGACAAGGAAAAACTTCTAATCACTCTTATTTACGTCGATGATCTAATATTTGCTAGAAATGATGAATAAATGAGCCAAGAATTTGCTCTAGATATGTCCAAAAAATTCGAGATGTCAATGATTGGTAAGTTGTCTTACTTTCTTGGGCTACAAATATCTCAAACCTCTGCAGGCATGTTTTTATCTCAAGCAAAATATCTTAAAGACATGCTTAAAAGATATGGGATGGAAGATTGTGCACCTATGAGCACACCAATGACCACAGATTGTAAATTAAGCAAAGACGATGATACCCCCCAAATAGATGCAACTCTTTACAGGTCAATATTTGGAGCTCTCCTATACTTGAATGCTACAAGACCAGATATTATGCAAGTAGTAGGAATGGTAGCAAGATTTTAGTCAAGTCCTAAAAAATCTCATCTAGCAGCTGTAAAAAGAATTCTCATATATCTGAAAGGAACGAATGATTTCGGTCTTTGGTATCCTAAGAGTTCAAATCTTATTGTGAAAGCGTATTCTGATGCTGATTGGGCCAAAAGTGTGGATGATCGAAAAAGTACCAGTGGAAATGCATTTTTTATGGGAGATTGTCTTGTATCTTGGCTCAGCAAAAAGCAATCATCTATATCCCTTTCTACAGCTGAAGCCGAATATATAGCTGCTGTTGATTGTTGTACAAAAATTCTATGGATGAAGGAAGCCTTGAAGGATGTCAACATAGAAACTAAGCAACCAATTAATATTTTTTGTGACAATACTAGCGCCATCAGTCTTTCAAAGAATCCGATGATGCACTCAAGAAACTAGAATATTCCAATCAAATACCACTTTCTCCATGAACACGTTTCTAAGCAAAATATCAGGTTGGAATACGTCAATACAAAAGAGAAAATTGTGGATATCCTTACAAAATCCCTTCCATGAGAAGCATTTGAGTATCTTTTCCAAAAGATGGGGGTCATTGCTCTTGCATCACATTAAATCAAGCAGCATGTCAGGGGGAGAAGCATGACAAGGGGAGTACCTGGGCACCCCATTTTCCATTTATGTCAAAGGGGGATATAATTCTATAATATTTCCATCAATGACAAAGGGGGAGATTGTTGGTCAATAATTGTCATTGAATTGAATATAAGCTCTCTTGATGAGCTCTCTTAATGGAAGATTGATAGATGCTGCACTATGACATATGATGACATGGAAGACACACCATGATGAAGAAGCTCTAATGAAATCTTACTGTCCAAATCACCTTTTGCACTAAAATTTTATGAACAAACACAAAGAAAAATAAATTTAGACACCTTGGAGGCATCCTTTCATAATGAATCCTAGACCATATTAAAGAGGATTTTTCACTCCTTCCAACAAGCTCTTACTTGCCCCAAAACTCCCTTAGTTTGTGAGAAATTGAATTTTTAAGATAAAAAAAAATATATATATTTCCAGTCAAGCCAACCTATGCAGTCATATAATGTCAGCCTTTCTTCAAATGGATGTGTCTCTTCATAGGGACAAACCACTATATATATAAATCTGCGTTCATTCATTTTTGGTCAGCAATTCAGTGAAAAACATCCGAGCAACATAGAACATTGAGGAGAGTTCACATCTTGTGAACTAAGGCCGAGGAGGACTTAAAAAGCATATTGTTTGGGTTATTCTTCCTTCAAAGCTCAGACTATAGACCTTGGACAATCATCTGAAGAGGCCCAGATTAGTGGGCTGTGAAGGCTTGAACAAACCTGTAAGAGACTTAAATTATTGGCTCAGACTATACCTAGAATCATCGCTATACCTCGGATCTGACGATAGACATGTATGAAGGATCAGACTCCTTATAGTCCTAATTGGTCTCAGACAGGGTTATTATTTCTGTGATGGATACCTTCCTTACCTTGGATTGTCCTTAAGAATTGAAACTCGAAGAAGACCTCATCTCAGACTTGTGGAAGGAGGATAGCAAACACATGTTTGTAACAACTCGGATTAGTTGAGACTTCGGATCAGTGACCACATACAAGACTGCAGATCAATGACCATCTACAGGACTTCGGTTCAATGATATAAGGGCTTGGACTTGTGGAGCTTGAATTATACACCATATCAAGGACAATCATTTGGAGAGGACATGTATTTTAAAGGCTCAGACTTGTAGCCATAGACCAAGAGGCTCATACTTGTTAATAAACTTTAGATCCATGGAGAAACTAAGGGCTCGGACTAGTGATATTACAACTCAGACTTATGTGAGGACTATTGAAGTCACATGATGGACAAAGTACAATGAATAAATAATAGTGAAGAATCTTGTTGATGAAAATCAAGTAAGTACATCACAGATTTTCTATTAAAAATAAGACTGAGGGATTGGTGTCCTTGGGGTAGATGCCCCTAAACACAAGGTTGGTGCCTTGAGAAGATAGGGTCGAAGCCCTAGAGGTCGGAGCCTCATCAAAGTCCAAGTTGGTGCTTGGAAAACAGGTTGGTGCCTGTTTCATTAAAAGGGTTGGTGCTCTTCTCTCATCTATTGTATACTATTATTAAAAAGGGATTGAAGTTATCTTTAATTCTTAATATCATTATTATATATATCTCTCTGTCTTCAATTGTGAAGAATCTAACTGGCAATAATTAATAATTGAAAAGAAATACTGATTCACCCCCCTCTCAGTATTTCCAACATGGAAATGAACTGTTCTTGAAGTAGAATGCTCTCCCTCTTATCTTCATACATCTCCTGCACCATATCATTCATGATGTAGAGCTTCTGAAACATCTCTTTATGAAAGAGTTTTGATAAGGAAGCCTGATTAGAAGCAATGCTTGATGAAGTTGCCATCACACTTGTCATGCACAAAAAGATTCTTCGCTGTGTTTTGAGAACTGAGATCTCAATTTGACCTTCTCTTCACACACATAAACTTGCACACAGTTAATTTCTCCTTGCACAATTTCAAAACCAATAGATAATTCTTCTAGCTAACCTTGGCTAAAATGAGTTAAACTGTGCTCTAATACCAACTTGATCTCAATATGGGAAAAATAGTTTTGCTGTGCTAGCTCCCTCATTAGTTAAATATAAATGCGTTTAAGATCATCTCAAGCTAGCCAATTGTGAAGGGGTTTATGTGTCATTAGGGGAATTTTGAGGTATAAAATGGGACTCCTAAGGAAATTAAAAAATAATAGTGGAAATAATAAAATAAGATTAGATTACATCATCAAATTTTAGAGGGAAAAAAAGAAAAAAAACTATTTTTTCAACTTGTATTTTCAGCTTAACTCCCTATTCATTTACTCAAACTTAGAGAAGAAACACTCTTTGGATGAAAATTTTGATTCCTCATCCAAGGAGCACCCATGTTGCATACTTTCGATGGACCCTGCTACACAAAAAATGAGAAATACATGAAAAACATGATTGCAATAACATTTTTTTTATGTATTTCTCATTTTTCGTGTAGTAGGGTCCATCGAAAGTATGCAACATGGGTACTCCTTGGATGAGGAATCAAATTTTGCATCCAACAAGTACTCCCACTGGAAATTTGAGTAAAAACTTAGGGAGATAAGTTGAAAATACTAGTTGAAAGGGTAGTTTTATTATTTTATTATTTTTTTAATCTTTTTACTTTTTTACTCCAAAAATGGTGAATCATCCCTCATGGTTGACATCATCATATTTAATCCTATTGGTTCTTATAAAGTTCATTTTGGTTGCACATTTTTCTTAGGAGGCCTATTTTAGACCTCAAAATTCCCCTAATGCAAGTGTTAAGTGTCTTTGATGAGAAATTTATGAGTTAATTAGCTTTTAAAAACTCATGTACAACAAATAAAATTCATAGAAATAACACATAGCAAACACATTACACAATAGATGATAACAAATTTCACCCCTCCTGAGCTACATCTCCATGGACCTGCTTCAACTAGTTAGGCTCTCTTGGGATTAATGGCCAATTTTTTGATTACATGGACCTAGAGTGCTCCAATGGTTGTGAAACCTTCTCCATTGGCTTTAGAAGACCCAAAAACCTCAAAATAGACTCTTCAATATCTGAAAATGGTCTTCCATTGATCTAGGCATGACCTCCTCTCTTAGTGGCCCTAGGATTCTTTAATATTCAAAGTGACAAAAAAAAATTCAGAAGTACTCCAACGACTCTGAAACTTGGACCATCATGTTTAGAGTATCAAAATAATCTTAGAATGACTCTTCTTGAGCCAAAATTGGTCGAAAAATTCTCCAGTTATGTCTCATTCAATTATGGCCTAGGAAACCCCACTAAAACTAGAAATACTCTAGTTAAGTCTGCTAATTTTGGAGGCAGTGCCGAATCTGGGGGCTCTGCCAAAAATGCCGCCGAATTAAATTGGAGTTTAATTAATATAACTACAGTTTAATTATGGAATAAGCTTGTTTTAGCGCTAATTGCGCTTTAAACCAAATCCCATTTAAAAAACGATTAGCGCAAATTAAATATCGTTTATGGGTTAAATCAACCCATTTTAGTGCTAACCTCCATGCATAACAATAAGTCTCCGCTCCTGGTTCTGGGTTCACGATCCTGTGGTAAGGGATGGCCCTTCTTGCCTCCACCCATACATATGTCAAAAAATAAATATGTTTTGTTTGCTATAGATGTTAAGTTCTTTGGTGCAGACATAGTGGTAAGCAATGTGTGTAGTGCGAGGGAGGTTGCGGGTTCGACCTCGACCTCCACCCAAATTTTTTTGCTCCAAATATAATTCGACCATGAACCTTACCATATAAAATTCAACCTTTGATACAAATTTGAACATGGTATAAATTTGAATTCGGCCTTTGGGGGGCATGTGGTGGCCTCCGAGCTAGCCATGTGTCAGCTCCCAATTGTCCCTCCACAAACCAAATAAAAAAATTGCATAGGAACAATTAATCATAATTTGACACTTGTCATCATATCATTGGGCTGGAGGAATACCCTGATTTTTACCTTTTTATTAAATTCGGTTGTTTGGCACGATGATGAGCGGGCTCTAACTTCCTCATACGGACTCCGTTTTGAGTGAAACGAATTGCGCCAGATTCCTAGCGATAGGCCCAATCCATTCGTTTTGGTTTGGTGCGATTATGTGCTCTTTGAATGTTTGGAAAATTTTTGCTCCCAATCCAGATTCCGATCAACGCAGATATTAACAAAAGATTGCACTAAGTTGGATTTGAAGGAAAATATCACAATATAGTTGTCTCTTAGATGTAATATTACTGAATGATTCAAGAGAAGTTACATCAAAGGATTTGTGGAACAATTTAGGGGCTTTGTATTAGTCTAAGTCCCTTGTGAACAAATTTCTCCTGTGGAAAAAACTATATAACTTGACGACGAAGGATGGATACTTGGTGATAGAACATTTGAATGCCTTCAAAACCATGGTAAACTAGCTACTATCTTTTGATATTAAATTTTCAGATGAGGATAAGAACATCAATTAGTTATGTTTTTTACTAGACTCGTGAGATAGTATTTTTGTTACCATAGGTAGTAATCCAACTACTTTAAGCTTCAATGAAATAGTATCATCCTTGTTATTAGAGAAGATGAGGAAAAAAAACATGAAAAGAAAAAACATAGATGCCTTTTCTGTAGAAGATGCTTCCATAATAGAAATAAAAATAACTTCCCAAGTGGGAGTTCTAAATATAGAGGAATATCTAAATCTTTAGGAAAGTTTGTAAAGGTATGTTGGAGATGTGGAAAAAGAAGGGCATTATAATAAAGATTGTAGATCCAAAATTAAAGAAAAAGGAAAGTGATTTGAAGATGATTTTTCTGTAGAAGCGAAAACCTCATTAGATGGAGGGGATGTGTAGTTGGATTTTCAAGTATGCATGTGTTCATATGAATCCTTGCAAGAAGTGGTTTTGTAAGTGTAAAAAATATGATGGTGGTGATGTTTTCTTAGGAGAATAACTGACAGCTAGAATCATAGGATGATGAAAATTTAAGTTTAAGCTAATGGTTGCAAGGATTACGAAACTTCCTAGTGTTTTGCACCTCCCAGGATTCATCATAAATTTGATTTCTGTAACCAAGATGAGTGATGCAAAAGTAAAGACAATGTTAAAAAATGATACATGGTGGATGGTTCAAGGAGAAATGGTATTGTTGATGGGAGTTTGAATTCAAATTTTGTATATGGTATTGGGAAACACTCTTAGTGGTGGGTTCAACAATTTTGTTGTTTCTAAGAGTGGAGCAGAAAAATGAAAGACTCCTACAGCCTCTAGAGAAAATACCATGTTGTGTCATCAAATATTGGGACCTATCGGAGAGAATGGCATTCAAGTACCACATGGTAATGGTAAGGTAGAAGGTATCTCTAATTTTTCATTGGATTTTGATTTATGTGAACATTTTTTATATGGGAAACATAATTGGGTAAGATTCTCCTTTAGTTCTACAAGGTTAGAGGGAATATTATAGTTTGTACACAACAATGTGTCTGGACATGTTTCGTTTCCATCACTAGGTAAATTTGTGTACTATGTCTCATTCATAGATTATCTCTTGAGGAATACATGGATTTATTTATTGAGGAATAAATTTGAAGTCTTTGAGAAATTCAAAGAGTTTAAATCTCTTGCGGAAAATAAGACATAAAATAACATTAAGGTGTCATGTGTTAGGTCTCCGTAGTTTGCAAGATTGGTAAATACAAAGCTGCAGAGCCTATATATGAACCACTTTGGGATTATAGGATCTAGCCCTCCTGAATCCAGAGAGGGATCTCTCCATAAGTGCAAAGATTGATTTATCTTTATGGCTTGAAAATGTGATATTAGGCTAGTTATTAAGAACAAGGGTTTTTTGTTTGTTTTTGGTTGGGCATGGATATGATGAAGGTGAAGGAAGTCTATATGAAGGGTGAAGGTGTAAATAGATAGAAGAATGGTTTAGCTAATAATATAGGCAAGAAGCAGCTTTAATCCATTGGGCTATGGAGTCATAAGAGGATTTAATTGAAACAACAAGGTTCAAGAGTGGTCCATGGGGCAAGTCTACATCTATGTCAAAGGATCTCTTTAAGTTGATTTTGTGGAATGGAACAATAAGAAATGGAGTGAGGGAAATCAAACAGATGAAGAAACAAAGAGCAGCCTAAGATCAAGTAAGTACTTTGAAACTATCCTGCTTTTGGCATGCACTTAAGAAAAGACACAAAAGTAATCTAAGATAAGGTAAGTACTTTGAAACTATCCTGCTTTTGATGTACTTTCAATAGAAAACATTTAAAACACTTAGAATAGCTTAAGATCAAGTAAATACTTTTAACTTAGCATGCTTTCAGCGTATTCAAAAGGAAAATATTCATGATAAACATAAAAAGTAGTCTAAGATCAAGTAAGTACTTTGAAACTAGCCTACTTTTAACATACTCTTAGGGAAACTTTCAAACAACCTTTGGAGAAGGAACTAGAAGACAGGGAAAAACATAAACTTTGCTAGTCCAAATCTACTTAGCATGTAATGAAAATATCATTCAAGAACAATGTTTAAATTTTAGACAGTAAGACATGGGCTCACCAACATTCCTTGACTGCTTGGACTATATTAAATCATTCTTAAATACACAAAGGAGGAAAACATAAAGATAAATCTTATCAGTGAGAGTAGGGTACTTGTAAGAGTAAATCCTAGCTCTATATTTGCTGTTCTTTATCAGTGAAAAGTGGACAAAATGGAAACATAAAGAAAAATAACAATTACAGTGAGAAACACATCACCATTGACATAGACCAGGATCCCATAAATCAGATATTTGTATTTGATGTTCAAACCAGTTACAATCATCAAGTCCAGTAGGTTTCTACAACTTCAAACTTCTCATTTTAGCTTATGTATCTTCGATTACAAACATGGCTTCAGCAGCTTCAGAAAACTATTTAAATGCAACAGATATCCAGAGACCAACCTCTAAACTATCTTCTACAGAAGTATTTATAGAATAAATGAAGAGGTGGGATGAAAGAAAAGATCTCCAGGTTCAATTAATACAAGTTAATTCTTCTCTGTCTTTGAGAAACTCAATAGAGAAGATTTCTGATATTTTTCATGTATTAATTAGTTTTCATTAAATATTAAGCTACTAAGTAGTAGATTTTGTTGACTTTTAAAACTTTTTAGGCAGGCTTGTCAATAACTCTGGATGTCTTTAAACAAAATATCACCGACTAGGTAATAACTATGCCTTCTTCATTTGATTTATTGAGACAACAGGTGGAACTTTTGGTAGTTGAAAGGATAAATGGCCTCTGATGTGGTAGTGGAGGCCTCTTTATTGATATTTTTCTTTGTTTTAACCTTTAAACACTTAAATATGCTTTTAGCTCTGTTTAGGCCTAATTAAGCCTTGATCTTTATCTTCGGGTCTTGTTCTTTAACACTGTCTTTAATTCTCTAAACTTTGGATTAAAACCCTAATCTTCAAGTTTAGGCTTTAGTCACTTTATCATTGATTTCTTCATTCTGATACACTTTTCTGTTTTTTTTATACAGGTGGCTTTATGCAGATGGAGGGTTTCTGTTAAACCCTAGATCGTGATCCAGATGATTTAAACTCGGATTTCAAAACCTTGCAGATGCTTTCTTCTTTGATTTTAAGCCACAGAATCATCATTTTGGGCTATTTGTCAGCTGTCTGTGACTATGGAAAAACACAAAGCAAACACCGTTTAAAACCCTTCAAAACACACAAACTCATTATAAAATCCTGCAGAATTTCGTTAAGACTACTTCAGAGGCTCGTGAGGTGGAGGAGTAGTGAGGAAGAATGTGGATGCAGCGAGAAAATGGGGAAAAATCCCGACAGAGTAGCTAACCAGGTGCTTTGGAGTTTTGGGCGCGAGGATAAATGGGGACTATTGGATTAGAAAAATCAACGGTGGGGATTCGTCGATGAAGTCGTTCGGGAGGGCGATGGGAAGAAAGTGAAATGTTGTCATGATATAATATGGGCCGTGCAATCTCAGAGATCGAAGGCCAGGATTAAAAGCTAAAGTTGCATTGTGGAGGGCGGTAAGGCAGAAATAGGAATGGTTTATGCGCAGCGAAAAGGGGGAAAGCAAAAATTCCCAAAAAAACGCGATTCACTCAGTGAATGAAGCGTGTATTTCCAAAACCAATTTTATCGCGCAATTTTGAAACGTTAAACTTTGGGCACAAAAATTACGCGACATTGGATATCGACCGTCGGATGTGGAGCGTCAAATCGGACGACGCGAGTTGCACGCAATAGGCAGCAATGTGTGCGGGCGGAACATATGGTGGGGCTGAGTTAGGACCGTTATATCTGTGGATCGGACGGTTGATATTAAAAGAGAAAGCAGATTTTTTGAACAAGAGGAAAACGGGGTAAGTGAATGAGCAGAAATATGGGAGCCGTCGGATCTGTAGGAATGGACAGCGGAGATCTAATCGACGATCAACGGAACAGTGAAAAGGAGAGAGGAAAATGCGAAGTGTGATGAAATCTTGGCCGTCGGTTCTTGTGTATTCGATGGACATGATCAAATCAGGGAATCGGGCCATCGGAGGAAAATAAAAAAGGGAAAAATGTGCTTGCGATATGAGATTAAGCGCTGGCCATAGGATCATAAGAGATCAACGGTCAAGATTAAATCGACGAGGTGATGACGGAGGGCTATGTGCGGAGTGCGATGAGATCTTGGCCGTTGGTTCTTATGGATTCAACGGTCCAGATCAAATCGGCGGGCACGAGTGGTGAGCAAAGCGAAGAATCGATGGAGCGATGCGATTGAGCGTGGACCATCAGATCTAACTTGATTGATGGTTGAGATTAAATCGGAGGTCAGGAGGAGAAGGGTTATGGGTGGAGCGCGATGAGATATTAGCCGTCGATTCTTGTGGATTCGACGGCTGAAATTAAATCGGGAGGATTGGCATCGGAGGAGGAAAAGGGAAAGGATAAAGGGAATTTGCGATTTCCGATTGCGATTAAGCGTCGAGACTTAGCGCTCGGTCACGGCTCTGGGTCACATAAGGAAAAGGGGCTAGGGCTAAGGCCGAAAGGGGCTTAAGGCCTTAATGAAAAAATGAAGGTTTTTAGGATTTTTGAAGGGTTTTTTGAGGAATTTGGAGGTTCTGATAGGGGTAAAGACGGGGTTTTAAACCTTATAAAAGGATTTCACAAGGTTTTAAAGGGGAATTTGAGGGAATGAGAGGTTAAATGAAAGGGTTTATGGATGAAAATATAAAAGGAAATGGAGAAGTATAATGATGAAAAATGGAGTTTTTAATCAGTCTTTCTCTTGGTAATCAGCAGGTACTTTAGGGCTAAAAGTGAAACAATAGTGAAGATTAATTCCAAGGATAATTATAATCAGACTTCAAGAACTCAAAATTTGGAAATAAATTGTTTCTTGAAGGCTAAAAAGATTTATCCACCATTTGATATGACAAATTTTTATAGGTGGCTAACAGCGGCTCCAACTTGGGATGACAGCTCCTTGGAGGTGTCAAGAACCACATAAATTCATCTCTGGATGCTGATTAGTGCCTTTCACTTTGATAATATTTTTATCAGCTGCTAACAAGGATGACTAGAACTTGATATATCAGCAGCAAAATATTTCCCAAACAACTACCTACACAACCTACTTCCTAACATTTTTTCTTCAGAAGGTGCGTTTGGACTTGCAAACCTTTTCATCAACATTTTATTCTTTTTGAAAAATAGGAAACTAATCTATTTCTATTGTTATTTCTCCATGGAATCAATTTAAATAGTTGAGTTCATAAATTCTCTACCTAACTGCTATCTGTCAGGATTAGACTGTTTGACAGACTTTTATTCTCTAAATTCTAAAATAGGAAATTTAAAATCAGCCAAGCTAGGATTAAGCAGTCTGACTTGCTGTTGATCTATGGCATAAAAACAAGCTGCACATAGACTAAAATTTGTAGAAAAATTTAAAACAAAATTGTGAAGGCTTAAGATCTGGAAATAAAAAATATCCTTCATTATTCTACAGCTCTGGATTTGATTTTGTTTGAGCTGCTTCCTCTTTCTTTCCTACTTCAAGTTTTGAGCTTTTTAGAACCAGTTCTTTCTATCTTTGGCTCAAGATTTAATCTGATTATAGCCATTCTTCTTTTAAAATTCATAGGTTCAAATTTTGAATTTGTTTGAACCTTCATTTTTCTATCCTAATCTATTTCTACTGATAAGCCAATATTGTACTGTTTGGCTAATCTAATTCACTAACCTATCAGTAGTAAATTGAAAATATAATTAGTCATGATTAGGTTGTATGACTAACTAGAAGTGTGTTTTTAGGAGTGGCATTTGAGCTTGCACACTTTCAGACTTTGTCTTTATTTTTTGGTATGGGGATGTACCTTTCTTGTTTTGGTTCTGCCCTCTTTTCTCTTTTTCTTGTTTTTGTATTTTTCTTTTTCTAACTTTGAAAGCAGAAATCAACAACTAAATAAATGCTCAAAATTGAGCTTTAATGAAATTCCTATCTAACCTACTCTAACTTGGAATATTACATTTTTAACTTACAAAATCTCTTTTCCAATACATCCAGTCAATCAGATGGTTCCATGACTGGTCTTTGCTCATCTCTTTGAGCATGTAGGACAGACAAGGATATTCCCATGCTTTCTATTTCTTGGTAGCATCTCTGAAAAATTTTGTTGCACTTGGTGAAATACTGCTGTTTTCAAACTTTATCCCTTCTTCAGATGTCTTCAGGAAATCAACATAGGGATCTTGAAATAATGCCTGGTTAAGAGTATTTGGAAGATGTGTTTCAACCAGGATCATCTCTTCTTTCTCCACTGGATCAAGGCAAATATTCTTTTGAGGAATATAGTCTTCCTCATCTTCATTGTCATCTGAACTGGAAAATTCATCATACACTGCAGTGTTGTCCTCTAGAAGTCCTGGTGTGTCCTGTTTTAATGGACTGAGCTCTGTGAAGAGGTTATTATATTCTTGAGCAGGGGTATGTTCACTTGCTTCCTCTTTTTTAAGGAAAGGCTCCTTGGTTTCAACTTGCTTAACAATTTCTTCATTGCTTTCCTCCTCAACCTTTGAGCTAAAAGGCTGCTGATTTCCAATCACATGGAAATTATTACTGATGGTCTGAGATGAAGTAGAGTAAATATCCAACGAATCTTTACTTACTTCCAAGCTTTCATAACTTTCTTCATCAGTATCATAAATAGTTTGCACTGGCTCATTACTTCTTTGAAGGAACTGATCTTCATTTCGTAAATCTGCTAATGATGGTCTTGCAAGGTTAACTTCTGTTTGGGGAGCATCATCACTAGATAGATCAAAGTTAGGAAAATCATAAATATAATTAATACTACCAATCAAACATACTGGGTTATTAGCAGGTCCTTCTTTATTCTGATCTACAAAAGAACTTTCTAAATCTGTACAACAAAGTTCTCTATGTGAATGGGCAAGAGTATTCGTTTTGCAAAAAGTTTCAGAGACTGGCTGTTTATTAATAGTCTGATCTATTCCTTTTTCTATCAAATTGGAAGATGTTTCTATGTTCCTTTGAACAGGAGTACAACAGTTCTCTGTCTCTTGTGAAGACTGATTTTGAAGCTGGATGTCTTCTTGAGCCTCAACTATAAGGGATGATGAATCATTATTTGGGTTTTCAGGGATATCTTGAGGAGCATCCTTCATTTCTTGCATGATTTCTTCCTCAACTGATTCATCTATATTCTTATAATTTTTCAATAGGATATTAAACTCATGAATGGATGTTAAAAGATCTTCAGGATGTATTTCTTCCAAATCCTCATCATTGTCTATAATGTATTGGGTGATGTTTTGTGATGGATCATAATGTATTCCACCCCATGATAATGATGTAGTGTTTCCTTTATAGTTCTCATCAAACACATATTCAAGGTCCTTTAAAGAAAACAAACTACTATATTTCAACCATTCATACCAATCCCTAGCTTTTCCTTCTAATGTTAACATGAACATTTTCATTAGGAAATATTCATGCCATTCAACTTTCAACCTCCATACATGTATATGAAATTAGATGAGATGTAGTAGAGGGTCATCAAAATTTTCACCTTGAAAAATAGGCATGTTGTCATCCTAATTCACCTGGGGCATCTTATGTGGAAACCCAGGGATATGATCTCTACTCGTTGGGGCATATCTTCATTGTATCCTTGGAATCATGTTTGTAAATCAGGAAAGAGGTCACTCTGTCTATTCAACCAGTTCAGAGACTTCTACCAGTGGAGTCATTTGGTCTTCTGAGAGTTGTGGAGTCGCCAGGTGGATGAGTTAAATTTTTCTGTCCACCAACAATATGATTGGGTTTTCTCAATGCATTCCCAAAGGAGTCTACAAAGACTGGATGGGTAATAGGCCTACTGGAGGCCAGTGGAGTCACCAGGTGGAAATTTTTAGCTCTTTTGGAGGTAAAATGTTTTATGGTCCACCACCATTCATTGATTTACACACCAATCTATTTTTTTTTTGGGTATTATGAGGTCCTTAAGGATATCTAAGATGAAATTCACTCAGAAAGTTCCCCAGTGGAGTCGCCAGAAATGTTAGGTCTCCGTAGTTTGTAAGATTGGAAAATACAATGATGTAGAGCCTACATATGAACTACTTTGGGATTCTAGGATCTAGCCCTCCTGAATCCAGATAGGGATCTCTCTATAAGTGCAAAGATTGATTTATCTTTATGGCTTGAAAATGTGATATTAGGCTAGTTATTAAGAACAAGGTTTTTTTTTTTGTTTTTGGTTGGGAAACGATATGATGAAGGTGAAGGAAGTCTATATGAAGGGTGAAGGTGTAAATAGATAGAAGAATGGTTTAGCTAATAAGATAGGCAAGGAGCAACTTTAATCAATTGGGCTATGGAGTCATAAGAGGATTTAATTGGAACAACAAGGTTCAAGAGTGGTCCATGGGGCAAGTCATCTATGTCAAAGGATCTCTTTAAGTTGATTTTATGGAATGGAACAATAAGAAATGGAGTGAGGGAAATCAAACAGATGAAGAAACAAAAAGCAGCCTAAGATCAAGTAAGTACTTTGAAACTATCCTGCTTTTGGCATGCACTTAAGAAAAGACACAAAAGTAATCTAAAATCAGGTAAGTACTTTGAAACTATCCTGCTTTTGATGTACTTTCAATAGAAAAAATTTAAAACACTTAGAATAGCTTAAGATCAAGTAAAGACTTTTAACTTAGCTTGCTTTTAGCGTATTCAAAAGGAAAACATTCATGATAAACATAAAAAGTAGTCTAAGATCAGGAAAATACTTTGAAACTAGCCTACTTTTAACATACTCTTAGGGAAACTTTCAAACAACCTTTGGAGAAAGAACTAGAAGACAGGGGGAAAACCATAAACTTTCCTAGTCCAACTATATTTAGCATGTAATGAAAATATCATTCAAGAACAATTTTTAAAGTTTAGATAGTAAGACATGGGCTCACCAACATTCCTTGACTGCTTGGACTCTATTAAATCATTCTTAAATACAAAAAGTAGGAAAACATAAAGATAAAGCTTATCAGTGAGAGTAGGGTACTTGTAAGAGTAAATCCTAGCTCTATATTTGCTGTTCTTTATCAGAGAAAAGTGGACAGAATGGAAACATTAAAAAAAATAACAATTACAGTGAGAAACACATCACCATTTACATAGACGAGGATCCCATAAATTAGCTATTTGTATTTGATGTTCAAACCAGTTACAATCATCAAGTCCAGTAGGTTTCTACAACTTCAAACTTCTCATCTCAGCTTATGTATCTTTGATTACAAACAGGGCTTCAACAACTTCAGAAAACTATTTACATGCAACAGATATCCAGAGACCAACCTCTAAACTATCTTCTACAGAAGTATTTATAGAAGAAATGAAGAGGTGGAATGAAAGAAAAGATCTCCAGGTTCAATTAATACAAGTTAATGCTTCTCTGTCTTTGAGAAACTCAATAGAGAATATTTATGACATTTTCCATGTATTAATTGGTTTTCATTAAATATTAAGCTACTTGGAAGATTTTGTTGAATTTTAAAACTTTTTAGGCAGGCTTGTCAATAAATCTGGTTGTGTTTAAAAAAAATATCACTGACTAGGCAATAACTATGCCTTCCTCATTTGATTTATTGAGACAGCAGGTGGCACTTTTGGTAGCTGAAAGGATAAATGGCCTTTGATGTGGCAGTGGAGGCCTCTTTACTGATATTTTTCTTTGTTTTAACCTTTAAACACTTAAATATTCTTTTAGCTCTGTTTAGGCCTAATTAAGCCTTGATCTTTATCTTTGGGTCTTGTTCTTTAACACTGTCTTTAATTCTCTAAACTGTGGATTAAAACCTTGATCTTCAAGTTTAGGATTTAATCACTTTATCATTTATTTCTTCATTCTAATACACTTTGCTGTTTTTTTTATACAGGTGGCTTTATGCAGATGGAGGGTTTCTGTCAAACCCTGGATCGTGATCCAGATGATTTAAACTCGGATTTCAAAACCCTGCAGATCCTTTCTTCTTTGATTTTAAGCCACATAATTGTCATTCTAGGCCTTTTTTTCACTTGTCTGTGACTGTGGAAAAACACAGAGCAAACATCGTTTAAAACCCAGCAAAACACACAAACTCATTATAAAATCTTGCGGAATTTGGTTAAGACTGCTTCAGAGGCTCGTGAGGGTGGACGAGCAGTGAGGAAGAACGTGGATGCAGCAGGAAAATGGGGAAAAATCCTGGCAGAGCAGCTAACCAGGTACTTTGGAGTTTTGGTTGCAAGGATAAATGGGGACCATTGGATTAGAAAAATCAACGGTGGGGATTCGTTGATGAAGTTGTTTGGGAGGGCGATGGGAAACAAGTGAAATGTTGTCACGGTATAATATGGGCCGTACGATCTCAGAGATCGATGGCTAGGATTAGGAGCTAAAGTTGCATTGCGGAGTGTGGTAAGGCAGAAACAGGAATGGTTTTTGTGCGACGAAAAGGGGGAAAGCGGAAATTCCCAAAAAAATGCGATTCACTCAGTGAGTGACGCGTGTATTTCCAAAACCACTTTTATCGTGCAATTTTGAAACGTTAAACTTTGGGCACAAAAATTACGCGACATTGGATATCGACTGTCGGATGTAGAGCATTAGATCAGATGGCGCGGGTTGCACGCGATAGGCAGCAATGTGTGCAGGTGGAACATATGGTGGGGCTGAGTTAGAACCATTAGATCTGCGAATTGGACGGTTGAGATTAAAAGAGAAAGCAGATTTTTTGAACAAGAGGAAAACGGGGTAGGTGAATGATTAGAAAGATGGGAGCTGTCGGATCTGTAGGAATGGACAGCGGAGATCTAATCGGCAATCATCGAAACAGTGAAAAGGAGAAAGGAAAATGCGAAGTGCGATGAAATATTGGCCTTCAGTTCTTGTGTATTCGTTGGTCAGGATCAAAACAGGGAATTGGGCCATCGAAGGAAAAGAAAAAAGGGAAAATTGTGCTTGCGATATGCGATTAAGCACTGGCTGTAGGATCGGAAGAGATCAACGGTCATGATTAAATCGGCGGGGTGATGACGGAGGGCTATGTGTGGAGCACGATGAGATCCTGGCCGTTGGTTCTTGTGGATTCAATGGTCCAGATCAAATTGGTGGGCGCGAGTGATGAGCGAAGCGAAGAATCGATGGAGTGATGCGATTGAGCACGGACCATCGAATCTAACTTGATCGATGGTGGATATTAAATTAGAGGTCGGTAGGAGAAGGGTTATGGGTGGAGCATGATGAGATCTTAGCCGTCGGTTCTTGTGGATTCGACAACTGAGATTAAATCGGGAGGATTGGCATCGGAGGAGGAAAAGGGAAAGGATAAAGGGAATTTTTGATTTCCGATTACGATTAAGCGCTAAGAATTAGCACTCGGTCGCGGCTCCGGGTCACATAAGGAAAAGGGGTTAGGGCTAAGGTCGAAAGGGGCTTAAGGCCTTAATGAAAAAATGAAGGTTTTTAGGATTTTTGAAGGGTTTTTTGAGGAATTTGGAGGTTCCGATAGGGGTAAAGATGGGGTTTTAAACCTTATAAAAGGATTTCACAAGGCTTTAAAGGGGAATTTGAGGGAATGAGAGGTAAAATGAAAGGGTTTATGGATGAAAATAGAAAAGGAAATGGAGAAGTATAATGATGAAAAATGGAGTTTTTAAGCAGTGTTTCTCTTGGTAATCAGCAGGTACTTTAGGGCTAAAAGCGAAACAGCAGTGAAGATTAACTCCAAGGATAATTATCATCAGACTTCAAGAACTCACAATTTGGAAATAAATTGTTTCTTGAAGGCTAGAAATATTTAGCCACCATTTGATATGACAAATTTTTATAGGTGGCTAACAACGGCTCCAACTTGGGATGGCAGCTCCTTGGAGGTGTCAAGAACCACATAAATTCATCTCTGGATGCTGATTAGTGCCTTTCACTTTGATAATATTTTTATTAGCTGCTAACAAGGATGATTAGAACTTGATATATCAGTAGAAAATCATTTCCCAAAAAACTACCTACACAACCTACTTCCTAACATTTTTTCTTCAGAAGGTTCATTTGGACTTGCAAACCTTTTCATCAACAATTTATTCTTTTTGAAAAACAGGAAACTAATCGATTTCTACTGTTATTTCTCCATGGACTCAGTTTAAACAGTTGAGTTCATAAATTCTCTACCTAACTACTATCTGTTAGGATTAGAATATTTGACAAAATTTTATTCTCTAAATTCTAAAACAGGAAATTTAAAAGCAGCCAAGCCAAGATTAAGCAGTCTGAATTGCTGTTGATCTATGGCATAAAACAAGCTGCACATAGACTAAAATTTGCAAAAAAATTTAAAACAAAATTGTGAAGGCTTAAGATCTGGAAATAAAAAATATCCTTCATTATTCTACAGCTCTGGATTTGATTTTGTTTGAGCTGCTTCCTCTTTCTTTCTTGGTTCAAGTTTTGAGCTTTTTAGAACTATTTCTTTCTATCTTTGGCTCAAGATTTAATCTGATTAGAGCCATTCTTCCTTTGAAATTCATAGGTTCAGATTTTGAATTTGTTTGAACCTTCATTTTTCTATCCTAATCTATTTCTAATTATAAGCCAAGATTGTACTGTTTGGCTAATCTGATTCACTAACCTATCAGAAGTAAATTGAAAGATAATTAGTCATGATTAGGTTGTATGACTAACTAGAAGTGTGTTTTTAGGAGTGGCATTTGAGCTTGCACACTTTCAGACTTTGTCTCTCTTTTTTGGTATGGGGCTGTAACTTTCTTGTTTTCATTCTGCCCTCTTTTATCTTTTTATTGTTTTTGTATTTTTCCTTTTCTAACTTTGAAAGAAAATATCAACAACTAACTAAATGCTCAAAAATGAGCTTTATTGACATTCCTATATAACCTTCTCTAACTTGGAATATTACATTTTTAACTTACAAAATCTCTTTTCCAATACATCCAGTCAATCAGATGGTTCCATGACTAGTCTTTGCTCATCTCTTTGAGCATGTAGGACAGACAGGGACATTCCCATGCTTTCTGTTTCTTTGCAGCATCTCTGAAATTTTTTGTTGCACTTGGTTAAATACTATTGTTTGCAACCTTTATCCCTTCTTCAGATGTCTTCAGGAAATCAACATAGGGATCTTGAAATAATGCCTGGTTAAGAGTATTTGGAAGATGTGTTTCAACCAGGATCATATCTTCTTTCTCCACTGGATCAAGGCAAAGATTCTTTTGAGGAATATAGTCTTCCTCATTTTCATTCATTGTCATCTGAACTA
This sequence comes from Pinus albicaulis, assembly GCA_034641835.2. Lineage (NCBI taxonomy): Eukaryota > Viridiplantae > Streptophyta > Pinopsida > Pinales > Pinaceae > Pinus > Pinus albicaulis. The sequence goes on from CM076578.1 coordinate 1,878,992,229, forward strand.
GAAAATTCATCATACACTACAGTGTTGTCCTCTAGAAGTCCTGGTGTGTTCTGTTTTAATGGACTGAGCTCTGTGAAGAGGTTATTATATTCTTGAGCAGGGGTATGTTCACTTGCTTCCTCTTTTTTAAGGAAAGGCTCCTTGGTTTCAACCTGCTCAACAATTTATTCATTTCTTTCCTCCTCAACCTTTGAGCTAAATGGCTGCTGATTTTCAATCACATGGAAATTATTACTGATGGTTTGCGATGAAGTAGAGTAAAGATCCAACGAATATTTACTTACTTCCAAGCATTCATAACTTTCTTCATCAATATCATAAATAGTCTGCACTGGCTCATTACTTCTTTGAAGGAACTGATATTCATCCCATAAATCTGCTAATGATGGTCCTGCAAGGTTAACTTCTGTTTGGGGAGCATCATCACTAGATAGATCAAAGTTAGGAAAATCATAAATATAAGTAATACTACCAATCAAACATACTGGGTTATCAGTAGGTCCTTCTTTATTCTGATCTACAAAATAACTTTCTAAATCTGTACAACAAAGTTCTCTATGTGAATGGGCAAGAGTATTCGTTTTACAAAAAGTTTCAGAGACTAGCTGTTTATTAATAGTCTGATCTATTTCTTTTTCTGTAAAATGGGAAGATGTTTCTATGTTCCTTTGAACAGGAGTACAACAGTTCTCTGTCTCTTGTGAAGACTTATTTTGAGGCTGGATGTGTTCTTGAGCCTTAGCTATAAGGGTTGATGAATCATTATTTGGGTTTTCAGGGATATCTTGAGGAACGTCCTTTATTTCTTGGATGATTTCTTCCTCAACTGATTCATATATATTCTTATAATTTTTCAATAGTATATTAAACTCATGAATGGCTATTAAAAGTTCTCCAGGATGTATTTCTTCCAAATCCTCATCATTGTATATAATGTATTGGGTGATGTTTTGTGATGGATCATAATGTATTACACCCCATGATAATGATGTAGTGTTTCCTTTATAGTTCTCATCAAACACATATTGAAGGTCCTTTAAAGAAAACAAACTACCAGATTTCAACCATTCATACCAATCCCTAGCTTTTCCTTCTAATGTTAACATGAACATTTTCATTAGGCAATCTTCATGCCATTCAACTTTCAACCTCCATATATGTATATGAAATTTGATGAGATGTAATAGAGGGTCATCAAACTTTTCACCTTGAAAAACATGCAGGTTGTCATCTGAATTCACCTGGGGCATCTTATGTGGAAACCCAGGGATATGATCTCTACTCGTTGGGGCACATCTTCGTTGTATCCTTGGAATCATGTTTGTAAATAAGGAAAGAGGTCAATGTGTCTATTCAACCAGTTCAGAGTCTTCTACGAGTGGAGTCATTTGGTCTTCTGAGAGTTGTGGAGTCGCTAGGTGGATGATTTAAATTTTGCTGTCCACCAAAAGTATGATTGGGTTTGCTCAATGCATTCCCAAAGGAGTCTACAAAGACTGGACGGGTAATAGGCCTACTGGAGGCCAGTGGAATCACCAGGTGGAATTTTTTAGCTCTTTTGGAGGTAAAATGTTTTATGGTCCACCACCATTTATTTATTTACACACCAATCTAAAATTGTTTTGGGTCTTCTGAGGTCCTTAAGGATATCTAAGATGAAATTCACTCAGAAAGTTCTCCAGTGGAGTCACCAGAAATGTTAGGTCTCCGTAGTTTGAAAGATTGGAAAATACAAAGCTGCAAAGCCTACATATGAACTACTTTGGGATTCTAGGATCTAGCCCTCCTGAATCCAGAGAGGGATCTCTCTATAAGTGCAAAGATTGATTTATATTTATGGCTTGAAAATGTGATATTAGGCTAGTTATTAAGAACAAGGGTTTTTTGTTTGTTTTTGGTTGGGCAAGGATATGATGAAGGTGAAGGAAGTCTATATGAAGGGTGAAGGTGTAAATAGATCTAAGAATGGTTTAGCTAATAAGATAGGCAAGGAGCAGCTTTAATCCATTGGGCTATGGAGTCATAAGAGGATTTAATTGAAACAACAAGGTTCAAGAGTGGTCCATGGGGAAATTCATCTATGTCAAAGGATATCTTTAAGTTGATTTTATGGAATGGAACAATAAGAAATGGAGTGAGGGAAATCAAACAGATGAAGAAACAAAGAGCAGCCTAAGATCAAGTAAGTACTTTGAAACTATCCTGCTTTTGGCATGCACTTAAGAAAAGACACAAAATTAATCTAAGATTAGGTAAGTACTTTGAAACTATCTTGCTTTTGGCATGCACTTAAGAAAAGACACAAAATTAATCTAAGATCAGGTAAGTACTTTGAAACTATCCTGCTTTTGATGTAATTTCAATAGAAAACATTTAAAACACTTAGAATAGCTTAAGATCAAGTAAAGACTTTTAACTTAGCCTGCTTTCAGCATATTCAGAAGGAAAACATTCATGATAAACATAAAAATTAGTCTAAGATCAGGTAAGTACTTTGAAACTAGCCTGCTTTTAACATAATCTTAGGGAAACTTTCAAACAACCTTTGGAGAAAGAACTAGAAGACAGGGCAAACCATAAACTTTCCTAGTCCAAATCTACTTAGCATGTAATGAAAATATCATTCAAGAACAATGTTTAAAGTTTATACAGTAAGACATGGGCTCACCAACATTCCTTGACTGCTTGGACTGTATTAAATCATTCTTAAATACACAAAGGAGGAAAACATAATGATAAAGCTTATCAGTGAGAGTAGGGTACTTGTAAGAGTAAATCCTAGCTCTATATTTGCTGTTCTTTATTAGAGAAAAGTGGACAGAATGGAAAAATAAAGGAAAATAACAATTACAGTGAGAAACACATCACCATTGACATAGACCAGGATCCCATAAATCAACTATTTGTATTTGATTTTCAAACTAGTTACAATCATCAAGTCCAGTAGGTTTCTACAGCTTCAAACTTCTCATCTCACTTATGTATCTTCGATTACAAACAGGGCTTCAACAACTTCAGAAAACTATTTACATGCAACAGATATCCAGAAACCAACCTCTAAACTATCTTCTGCAGAAGTATTTATAGAAGAAATGAAGAGGTGGGATGAAAGAAAATATCTCCAGGTTCAATTAATACAAGTTAATGCTTCTCTGTCTTTGAGAAACTCAATAGAGAATATTTATGATATTTTTCATGTATTAATTGGTTTTCATTAAATATTAAGCTACTTGGTAGATTTTGTTGACTTTTAAAACATTTTAGGTAGGCTTGTCAATAACTCTGGCTGTCTTTAAACAAAATATCACTGTCTAGGAAATAGCTATGCCTTCTTCATTTGATTTATTGAGACAGCAGGTGGCACTTTTGGTAGCTGAAAGGATAAATGGCCTTTGATGTGGCAGTGGAGGCCTCTTTACTGATATTTTTCTTTGTTTTAACCTTTAAACACTTAAATCTACTTTTAGCTCTGTTTAGGCCTAATTAAGCCTTGATCTTTATCTTCGGGTCTTGTTCTTTAACATTGTCTTTAATTCTCTAATCTGTGGATTAAAACCCTGATCTTCAGGTTTAGGCTTTATTCACTTTATCATTGATTTATTCATTCTGATACACTTTTCTATTTTGTTTATACAGGTGGCTTTATGCAGATGGAGGGTTTCTGTTAAACCCTGGATCATGATCCAGATGATTTAAACTCAGATTTCAAAACCCTGTAGATCCTTTCTTCTTTTATTTTAAGCCACATAATCATCATTCTGGGCCTTTTTGTCACCTGTCTATGACTGTGGAAAAACATAGAGCAAACACCGTTTAAAACCCTGCAAAACACACAAACTCATTATAAAATCCTACGGAATTTGGTTAAGACTGCTTCAGAGGCTCGTGAGGGTGGATGAGTAGTGAGGAAGAACGTGGATGCAGCGGGAAAATGGGGAAAAATCCTGGCAGAGTAGCTAACCAGGTGCTTTAGAGTTTTGGGCAAGAGGATAAATGGGGATTTTTTTATTAAAACAATCAACGGTGGGGATTCGTCGATGAAGTCGTTTGGGAGGGTGATGGGAAGCAAGTGAAATGTTGTTGCGATATAATATGGGCCGTGCGATCTCAGAGATGGATGGCCAGGATTAAAAGCTAAAGTTGCATTACGGAGGGCGGTAAGGTAGAAACAGGAATGGTTTTCGCTCAGCGAAAAGGAAGAAAGCCGAAATGCCCAAAAGAACGTGATTCCACTCAGTGAGTGATGCGTGTATTTCCAAAACCACTTTTATCGCGCAATTTTGAAATGTTAAACTTTGGGCACAAAAATTACGCGACATTGGATATCGACCGTCGGATGTGGAGCGTCAGAATGGACGACGCGGGTTGCATGTGATAGGAATCAATGTGTGCGGGCAGAGCATATTGTGGGGTTGAGTTAGGAATGTAAGATCTGCGGATCGGACGGTTGAGATTAAAAGAGAAAGAAGAATTTTTGAACAAGAGGAAAACGGGGTAAGTGAATGACCAAAAAGATGGGAGCCGTCGGATCTGTAGGAATGGATGGCGGAGATATAATCGGTGATCAACGAAACAGTGAAAAGGAGAAAGGAAAATGCGAAGTGCGATGAAATCTTGGCCGTCGGTTCTTGTGTATTCGACGGTCAGGATCAAATCGGGGAATCGAGCCATCGGAGGAAAAGAAAAAAGGGAAAAATGTGCTTGCGATATGCGATTAAGCGCTGGCCGTAGGATCGGAAGAGATCTACGGTCAGGATTGAATCGACAGGGTGATGACGGAGGGCTATGTGTGGAGCGTGATGAGATTTTGGCCGTTGGTTCTTGTGGATTCAACGGTCCAGATCAAATCAGTGGGCACGAGTGATGAGCGATGTGAAGAACCGATGGAGCGATGCGATTGAGCGCGAACCATTGAATGTAACTTGATCGACGGTGTAGATTAAATCGGAGGTCAGGAGGAGAAGGGTTATGGGTGGAGCACAATGAGATCTTAGCCGTCGGTTCTTGTGGATTCGACGGCTGAGATTAATTTGGGAGGATTGGCATCGAAGGAGGAAAAGAGAAAGGATAAATGGAATTTGCGATTGCCGATGGTGATTAAGCGTTGAGACTTAGCGCTCGGTCATAGCTCCGGGTCACATAAGGAAAAGGGGCTAGGGCTAAGGCTGAAAGGGGCTAAGGCCTTAATGAAAAAATGAAGGTTTTTAGGATTTTTGAAGGGTTTTTTGAGGAATTTGGAGGTTCCGATAGGGTTAAAGATGGGGTTTTAAACCTTATAAAAGGATTTTCACAAGGCTTTAAAGGGGAATTTGAGGGAATGAGAGGTAAAATGAAAGGTTTTATGGATGAAAATAGAAAAGGAAATGGAGAAGTATACTGATGAAAAATGGAGCTTTTAAGCAGTCTTTCTCTTGGTAATCAGCAGGTACTTTAGGGCTAAAAGTGAAACAACAGTGAAGATTAACTCCAAGGATAATTATCATCAGACTTCAAGAACTCACAATTTGGAAATAAATTGTTTCTTGAAGGCTAAAAAGATTTAGCCACCATTTGATATGACAAATTTTTATAGGTGGCTAACACCGAGGACATATAACGTTGGAAAATTCCGCGAGATTGAATTCAAAGAATTCTATAAGAAATGCAATATAAAAAGGTAGAATTATATTCCATATGAGTTGTAGAAAAGGATGGATATGACATTGATGGAGAAATCAAGGAGCATGCTGAGAGGTGCAAGGTTAGGACGAGAATTTTGGGCAGAGGAAGTAGACATTATTTGTTATTTGGTAAATAGATCACCCTCATCAATGTTGGATGACAAGACTCCACATGAGGTATGGACTGGGAAGAAACCTTCACATCTCATGGTATTTGGTTGTGATGCTTATGTACATGTCCCAAAGGAGAATATGAGTAAGTTTGATAAGAAATATGAAAAGTGTATATTTACTAGATATAAAGATGGTTCGAAAGGTTATAAGCTTTAAAACCGGAAACTAAGAAGGAAATGCATAGTTGAGATGTAGTGTTTAGAGAACTGAAATATTTTGTTAAATAGGAAGTCATATCAAGGGAGAAGGAACCATAAAAGATAAAATTTGAACTAAAGTATGATGAATTAGACTCTTTTGGAAATACTGAGAGGGGGGTGAATCAATATTTCTTTTCAATTGTTAATTTTACCAATTAGATCACTTATATTTAAGAACACAAAATGAACAATGATGGAATAGATACCTTTATTAATTTATTCTTTACAATAATGTTATAGGGCTCCAACCCTAGATGAAGACTCCAATCTTCCAGGCTCCAACCTGTATTGTGCCAAGCACCGACTTGGTCTTTCCAAGGTTCCAACGTTGTCAATTCTGAGGAACCAACCTCAAGGGTTCCAGTACAGGCTCCAACCTGGTCTCTTGAGGACTCCTATCCTCTAGGGCTCCAACCCTATCTTCCAAGGCACCAACCTTGTCTCTATGAGGCTCCAACCTCCAGCTTCAATTCGTCAAGATATATGTTTGGTTATTCTTCACGACTCCCAATGTATTCTTCAACGAGCCCTGGCAATCTTCAACAATGCCTTCATTAGTCTCCACATCACTTCATCAATGACAACCTTGTTCTTCACCACTGCTCTTCATTGTACCCAAACAAAGATCTCTAAGGTCACCTCATGATGACATTAGTGATGCATCATGATCTCCACAGATGCCTTCAAGATCAACTTTTACAAGTCTTCCAAATGTATTCAAGAATCCTTCAAAAGTGTTTTTAATAGGCTTCTCCAAGAACTCTCCAAGGGTGTCTTCAACAATTCTCAAAGGTTTCCTTTATACCTGCACAATAGTTCTTCAAAGTTCCCAAATACTTCTTCCAAGATGCCTCAAGGTGTCTTCACAACAGTTCCTCCAAATGCTTCACAATGTTTTCAACCAAGGGATGGCTTCAGTGATTGCTCCAGGGTCTGCTACAAAAAACCTCAAGTCAATACAAAAGACTATTAAATGAGGCCACTCCACAAAATATTTTATCCAATGTACCCTTCACGCTAATCTCCCTTGGTCCCAAAACCATTGTCCTCAATAAGCTGCTCTTTCAAGATGTATATAACTCAACCTGTCTTCAAAGACTGCTCCAAGGATTGTCCTTACTCTAGCTTTTTTAGGTTCATAGAAAGCTCCAAATTCTCATTAGTCACAGGTTACCAATCCTTCACTGTCCAATTATGCTCCAAAGTGGCTTCAAAGCTGTTCAATAATTTCACAAAATGGCCACAAAAAAAAATCTACTCCTTTTCTGTTCAAAGATCAGCTAGCTATCCTTAGGGTGTAATGTTGAGCCTTCAAAAAATAGTATAGTCTGAGCACCCAACAAACATAGGTCTGAAGTCTGAGGATAACTGCTACAGGACCTAGTTCTTTGGCCAAATTTTCGAGCCTCTGTAGGAGACTATCTCTATTTACAGTAGACAAGTGACTGTTTACTGGCTTGAGGATGCCACAAGAAACTGTTTCAAGATTTTATGGCATCACTGGTTTGAGGCTGTCCCTTCAAATTCGAGTTGTAATCCCTTTAATAGTTGACAGTTAGAGTTTCTTACCCACAGCTCCAAGCCTCTCCACAGGACTGCTACAACATATATAATCCAAGCTGTAAGACAACAATCGGAGCTACTGTCAACAGGTATAGGTCCGAGGCTCAAGGAATAATCACAAGGCTGCAATCTGAGCTGCTAATCAAATGACTGTCCACAACTATCAATCCAAAGTCCAGAAAGCTGACCACAGATCCGAGGGTTAAATACACTTCCCAACAGGCTGTAGTGGCCTTATTCCTACAGCTGCAGCACCCTACAGCAGCTCTGAAACACCCACATAACAGTCCACAATTATTGTCACAAGTTCTTGCAAATTCGAGCTTCAAAAGATGGTTGTTATTAAATTTTGAACTTCACAAAGGTAATTCTGTCAACAATTTCTGAAGTGGACTATCTAGCAAAGAAAAAAACGAACTATAATGTATCCTTTTAAAAATATGCCCAAACTGTAATCCTTTTCTTCACCTCGGCCTCCTGTAACTACTCTATGTTTTCACCGAAATTTTTATGACTGGAATGAGGTGTCTAATGTCATATATATATTGGTTTGACCTCAAATGAAGAGACACGTCTCTTGAGGCAACATGACAACCTACACAAGTCGGCTTAAGTCGGCTAGGCAAAAATAATAATTTTTCTAACTTATAAATTAAATTTCTCACAATCTAGATGGAGTTACGAGGCGTATAATAGCTCGTTAGATAGGGAAAAATATTCTCTACAAGATGATGCCAATTTCATCCTTGGATGAGGTCATTTTCCCATCAAGAAAATTATATTTGTGAAACTGTCATCCTTGGATTGAGTGTCTAAGATACTTTCAGATACAATTTGCTTCCTTCTCCATACTTGTGTAACTTTCTTCTCTGGCTTGGTTGTCATGGTTTTAGGGACCCAAGTAAAGTTACACTCACGTGCCATATGTCCAATGTTACGGAAATTGAAGCACTCCATCTTGGTGATGAATGAGTAGTCACGAATTCTTCTTGCAAAATTTATTTTAGAAGATTAATGGGGACCATTATATTTTTCTTTGTGATATTCCCTACAGTCTTTTGCCATGTGCCAAAAATTTGTACAAGAATAACAATAACCAAAAAATATACTTTGGTATCTGGAGGATGGAGATTGCCTTGATGTACTTCCAAAGTCATTCTGCCTTGGAATCCTCTGAGATATCCATTACCTCTTGCATCCTTGACACCATCAGCATACTTTCTTGAAGTAGGTTTCTTCCAATGTCATCTTGACTCATGCTTTTGCTGAAACTGGGGGCATAAATATTTCTTCCAAGCTTCCTCACATCCTTGTTGTTTGAAGCATGATCATTCTTGCTTGAGGGTTCACTTGCATAGCCAAGGTCTGATTTATCAAGGGGGGATCTTTGATGACTTAGGATGTCATCCAAGGTTTGAGAACTCTTTAAGTTCTTATTCAGAAAGTCAACTTCCTTTTTAAGAGAGACAATTTATCCTTTCAATTTTTCACAATCTTCATCTTTCATGACTAGTTTCTTCTTCATTTCTTTCACCATCCTTGTTGCTTCGCCTGCTTCGATTTTAAGGGAGATGATATTTGATTTCATTATGGATATTTTTTCATTCTCCTTTACTAGACTGCTCTCCATTTCTTCTTTTATTCTTGTAGCTTCACATGTTTCGGCATTGAGAAGATTGATGTCTGATTTTAGTTTGAAGATTTCTTCATCCTTTTCTTCTAGTTGAGATTTAAGGGAGGAGACCTCTTCCTTGTATTGACCAATCTCTGCTTCAATGTTGTTCAAGCTCTTAAGTCTTTGTTCAAGGTGGCTTGAAAAAGTTTATTTCCTTTTCTTTGCCTTATCTAACTGATTTGTCATATATATGACTTCTTCATGATGCTTTCTTTTGTTCTGATGAAATTCCTCTTTAAGTTTGGCGAGCTTCTCATCTCTTTCTTGTACTTGAAGATTGAAAAATTCAACTTCCTTCCTTGTCTTGTCTTGGTTACCATCTTGCGCTTTCTTCTTAAGTTCCTCATTTTCAATTTTCAAACTGTTAATCTCTTTCATGGAAGCCATAAGTTTATTTAGGAGATCTTCTTCAAAGTCTTCCTTGTTCTCTTCATCTTCTAGGTCTTCTTTAGCTTTATTGTCATCTCTCTTATCTTCAGCTTCCTTGATGGATTCTAGAATTTTTTCTTGTTTTCCATCATCTTCTTGACTAGAGATCATTGTCAACTCTCCTTTTGAGTGAAGATCATGAAGTTTATCCCATATGAATTTCGCTGATGAACATTTTTCAAAATTGGCTTTCACAAAATTTGGTAACCCATTCAAAATTGTCTTCATTGCTCTTCTATTGTACTCCTTGGATTCTTCATCCATCGTTTCATTAGTAATCACTGATTTCCAAACTTCAATTCCTTGAGTCTTCAAGAAATTTCTCATTCTTGCCTCCCATATATCAAAATTTCCATTGAACAATGGAGCCTTCGCAAATTGATCAACTTCATTTTCGATGGTTGAGGAAGACACATATTTAGGAGGATTGGAGACTTTCTTCCTTGGCTTTGCCATTTGTGTACTAATTATCAACCTTAAAGCTATTAGGCTTTGAGTGAAGGCACTGGATTTGATACCAATTGTTCGAAATAATGAGAGGGGGTGAATCAATATTTCTTTTCAATTGTTAATTTTACCAGTTAGATCACTTATATTTTAGAACACAAAATGAACAATGATGGAATAGATACTTTTATTAGTTTCTTCTTTACAATAAGTAAAGTACAATAATTTTATAGGTCTCCAACCCTAGATGAAGACTCCTATCTTCCAGGCTCCAACTGTATTGTGCCAAGCACCAACTTGGTGTTTCCAAGGCTCCAACCTTGTCAATACTAAGGAACCAACCTCAAGGGTTCCAACCCTATATCTGGTACAGGTTTCAACCTAGTCCCTTGAGGACTCCTATCCTCTAGGGCTCCAAAATTATCTTCTAAGGCACCAACCTTGTCTCTATGAGGCTCCAACCTCCAGCTTTAATTCGTCAAGATATATGTTTGGTTATTCTTCACGACTCCCAATTTCTTCTTCAATGAGCCCTGACAATCTTCAACAAAGCCTTCATTAGTCTCCACATCACTTCATAAATGACAACCTTGTTCTTCTCCATTGCTCTTCATTGTACCCAAAAAAATATCTCTAAGGTCACCTCATGATGACATCAACGATGCATCATGATCTCGACATATGCCTTCTAGATCAACTTTTACAAGTCTTCCAAATGTATTCAAGAATCCTTCAAAAGTGTTTTTAGTAGGCTTATCCAAGAAATCTCTAAGGGTGTCTTCAACGACACTCAAAGGTTTCCTTTAGACTTGCACAACAGTTCTTCAAAGTTCCCAGATACTTCTTCCACGATGCCTCAAGGTGTCTTCACAACAGTTCCTCCAAATGCTTCACAATGTTTTCAACCAAGGGATGCATTCAGTGATTGCTCCAGGGTCTGCTACACAAAACCTCAAGTCAGTACAAAAGACTATTAAATGAGGCCACTCCATAAAATATTTTATCCAATATACCCTTCACGCTAATCTCCCTTGGTCCCAAAACCACTGTCCTCAATAAGCTGCTCTTTTAAGATGTATATAGCTCAACCTATCTTCAAAGACTGCTCCAAGGATTGTCTTTACCCTAGCTTTGGTAGGTTCCTAGCAAACTCCAAATTCTCATTAGTCACAGGCTACCAATCCTTCACTGTCCAATTATGCTCCAAGGTGGCTTCAAAGCTGTTCAATGATGTCACAAAAAGGCCACAAAAAAAATCTACTCCTTTTCTGTTCAAAGATCAGCTAGCTATCCTTAAGGTGTAATGCTGAGCCTTCAAAAATTAGTATAGTCTGAGCACCCAACAAACACAGGTCTGAATTCCGAGGCTAACTGCTACATGACCTAGTTCTTTGACCAAATTTTCGAGCCTTTGCAAGAGACTATCTCTGTTTACAGTAGACAAGTGACTGTTTACTGGCTTGAGGATGCCACATGAAACTGTTTCAAGCTTTTATGGCATCACTGGTTTGAGGCTGTCCCTTCAAATTCGAGTTGAAATCCCTTTATTGGTTGACAGTTAGAGTTTCTTACCCACAGCTCCAAGCCTCTCCACAAGACTGCTACAACATATATAATCCGAGCTGTAAGACAAAAATCTGAGCTACTATCAATAGGTACAGGTCGGAGGCTCAAGGAATAATCACAAGGCTGCAATCCGAGCTGCTAATCAGATGACTGTCCACAGATATCAATCCAAAGTCTAGAAAGCTGACCATAGATATGATGGTTAAATACACTTCCCAACAGGCTATAGTGGCCTTATTCTTACAGCTGCACCACCCTATAGCAGCTTCGAAACACCCACAGAACAGTCCACAATTATTGTCACAAGTTCTTGCAAATTCGAGCTTCAAAATATGGCTGTTCTTAAGTTTTGAACTTCACAAAGGTAAATATGTCCACAATTTTTGAAGTGGACTATCCAACAAAGAAAAAAAACGAACTATAATGTATCCTTTTAAAAATATGCCCAAACTGTAATCCTTTTCTTCACCTCAGCCTCCTGTAACTACTGTGTGTTTTCACCGAAATTTTTATGGCTGGAATGAAGTGTCTAACGTCATATATATACTAGTTTGAACTCCAATGAAGATACACGTCTCTTGAGGGAACATGACAGCCTACACAAGTCGGCTCAAGTCGGCTAGGAAAAAATGATATTTTTTCTAACTTATAAATTCAATTTCTCACAATATAGAAGGAGTTACGAGGTGTATAATAGCTCGTTAGAAAGGGAAAAATATTCTCTACAAGATGATGCCAATTTCATCCTTGGATGAGGTCATTTTACCATCAAGAAAATTATATTTGTGAAATTGTCATTATTATTTTTCATGACAGCCATTAGGATTTTATTTTTAGGTATTTAATTTTTAGTTCGCCTTCATCATAGTCTTAGTCCTTTAATTTTATTAGGATTAGAGCTTCTTCATGACCTTAAAAAATCATCACTATCATGAGTCAAGTCATTTAGGCTTTGGGGCTTCTTCATCAAGAACAAGGATGTCATATAGCAGGAGTTTCATGGTAAGCCTACTTATTTATCATAGATCATGCACTATGAGCATCTAGGGCTTTGAGCATCTAGAATTTCATTAATGCACTCATGTACTTAGGGTCAAGTCAAATATATAGATTTTAGCTCTCCTAGGGTTTGCATGAGGTTAGGGCAACAATACAAGAATATTTTCCATCTCCAACAATGCCATATTGACATCAATGACAACCTTGACCAACAGACTCCATTGAACAACAAGAGTAACAAGAATACGAACCACAAACTCCGGCATTGAGGAGATCGATTTAGGAAAGAAGGCAACTAGAAAGATATTGATTATTACTGATGATGAACCTATAACTTTTGGGGAGGCAACAAATTCAAATGATTGAAAAATTTGGAAAAAGGCCATGGATGAAGAAACGGTAGCCTTGGAATCTAGTGGAGTTGCTAGTTAGATGAAATCCCATTGGTAATAAATTGGTGTTTAAGAAGAAATTTAGTGCAGAACATAGAATGGAGAAATACAAAGCTTATTTAGTAGAAAAAGGTTATTCCTAGGTAGATGAATTGAATTTGGTGATATTTTCTCTCCAATTTCCAAGTTAAATTCTATTAGATTTATTTTATCTGTTGTTGCTGCTTTTGATTTTGAAGTAAAACAAATGGATGTGCGACAACATTCCCTCATGGAGATCTAGATGAAAAAATATACTTAAAGCATCTAGAAGGATTTGCTATAAAAGGAAAGAAATAATTGGTCCGCAGGCTAAAAAAATCCCTGTATGGGTTAAATTAATCACCAATGATGTGGTATAAAAATTTGATGCTTGTATATTGGGACTTGGCTTCACAATGAGCAAAGCGGATCACTGTATGTCTTGGAAAGGAAAATGAGATAATCATTCTTCTTATAGACCTTCAATTGACAAGTACCAAGACCATGAAAAATACCCCTGACCTAAATATCCTCCAAGAACCTTGTCACTAATCTTTGATGTTCTCCTTGAGTTGCTTCTTCTTGATTCTCCTTGAGAATATTGATTCCTCTATGTTTCTGCACTGTATTTCACCACACTTCTCGGCATACACTAGGAGAATCACAGTCTCCTTGATGCTGCAACCCTGGACAAAGATTTTCGATCTCCTTTTCTTCCCTTATCCTCAGCTTAAGAATTTTTCTCAGCTCCCTTATTAGTATCCATTTATGTGAGACCTTATCCAAACAGAGATATATATGGTGTTGCAACTTGTCTCGCTGTAGATGAATTTAGAGCTTTCTATTATCACAAGAGAGAGACAGTAACCCTAGATCCGAATGTTCCTTCCTTTCTTGATAGGATTCTTCTCGCACTTCCTTTTAGTCCTGTTCCTCGCACTCGTTATTACAGACCTTGACCGAAGTGAATACTCTGAATATACCACCCTTCTTCTTCACTGTTTTCTCAAACTTGATCTGTACTTTTCCACTGTAATAACTCATCCGAAAAAGTTAGACTTCCTCGAACTATTTTCTGTGTTATGCGAGGGTATATCCTCCTTTATATACTTCATGGAGCTTATAAATAAGATGGTATTTCATAGGTGAATTGACATGTCTACGATAATGAGAAAACATGTCAAATATATATATTAAGGTCGACTTCAATTATGCATTCTCTGTTTGAGGTTGTCTTCAAGGAAATAGTGACAAGGTCTTGGAGCACACAATTCCATCAATAATCTGTCTTTTACTTGAGTGTAATATGACTCCATATGCATGAGTCAAATTATATTTATGACCAGAAAAATTCCTAAATACATCAAGAAGAAGTTTTTCACCTATAATAATAAATTCTTGCTCATGAAACCCATGAAGCAAGTATTTACAAAATATATTTTATTATCTTTGTCTTCATTAGATAAATTCATAATTACTAGTTATTATGAAGATCAATCCTAGTTACACTTTCTAACACTCCCTCTTAACTAGGGAGGTATTCATAATGGTACATGGTCACTTTCAATCTGAAGAATTTCTGATAAGCAGAATCAGATTGGTAACTCATATGTATAACATCATACTAACCATCAACATTGTCATAATGAAAGGCCTTGAGTAACAAGTCCATCTCTCCACGAGATCTTAGCTATAATGCTGGCGAGACCAATGATGAGTAGACACCCTCACCATTGTCTCTCTTGGATCATATCCCACCTGGGTTCAGTTATGATGTGTCCATCAGGACTATTCTTACTGTTGGATTCCCAGTCCTCAAAGAATATCGGTCCTTCCATGACTAATATTATTAGAACTTCTTATCACATTATCAAAGAGTATCAGATGCCAGATGGTTACCCAATCCTCCATTCTGTCTCCCAGAATGATGTGTCTATCTCTCCCTCTCAACTAGGGAGGACATATTCCTAAGATTTCTTCTTGGATTAGGAGTCTCTTAGTTTTATTCCAAGTAAGAAACTCATTATCATACTCCCTCTTAATAAGGGACCTGCAACACCAATGATGAAAACACCCAGCTGCTCATGAAGAGCTCCTTTCTTTGATGTCATGAATTTCTTCGTTGTTGAGGAGTCTTCATCTTTGGGATATTTTCATAGGGCATAGATCATCCATCACTTTCATCAAGGGTCATGTATTCTATCAGAAAGTAATTCATCAATATTCTCATCTGGTCTAGCTTCATGCCATGCTGTTTTCCTTTGGACCATACTTCTTCCAAGGATATTTCATCCTACGATATGGTTGTCAACCTATGGAAGACATATACTTCCCTTTGGCAACCCTGCATAAGCTCATCACATATTAATTGGTTATAAATATGAACTTTTAAATCAAAAGTTACCTTAGTGATGATATTTCACCATGACATGTTCTTTTAGGCGTCAAAATCCTTTGTTTATAGATTGACACATCTCCTAAAGATATGTACTATCAAGGGTCTCCATATTTTCCAGAATTTTATCAGAGTCTACATATTTTCCCAGGAGATTTTCTAGTCAAGTCTTCTTGTCTTCCTTGTATTTTGAATTCTTTTTTCCATGGCTGTACTTCCCATGATCTCTTCCTTTTTATTTCTCCACAAAATTTTATTTCATTCCCAGGAACTTCCATAGTGCAGTTCCTTAATAATGTACAATCACCTCATATTCCAGATGAGGATATATTATGTTGATTCCATCTAGTGTGAACCATGCCTTTTGACATCTTTTAGAGGAGGATATTACTTTCCTTTTATCATGCTCCTCAGGATAGGAGTAGTGATCCATGTTACTTGCAACCATACGACATGACAATATAATATTAAGCATACATACCTCATTTACCTTTAGGTAATCTAGTATTATTTCAATAACTTCCTTTATTGAAATGTCTTTAATCCCTTGATCTGATTAATCTATTATGCCATCATCACTCCATGAAATTCACAAGTTGAAGTTCCTGATGAAACACTTGCTTCCTCTAATGGTGAATCCTTCGATGATGATTCTATTAGAGAATTTTGAGGATCTTGAACATCCTTATTTTGGAAAATGTTTTCTTTTGATGTCTGATGAGCCTTGTCCTTAATGACTTATTTGATGAGGTTCCCAAGGGATATATCTTCCATAATTGATTGCCATGAATTTTTTTCTTCTTGTCCTCCATGATTCCCCATAGTGATGTCACAAGCTATTGCTTCTTAATGCTTTCATGATGTCACACCCCATATTGTAGTCATATCATATATAGGATTTAGAAGCTATGAAAAGACCTTTTGTGAGGGAGACTATCTTAACCATAGTAAATATATTTTAATCCCTCTTTCCTTGAAATTCCTTTCTTCAGCTTACTCCATCCTTTTTATATGATATGAGATTCCTTTAACCTTTAATACTTTTTCCTACAACTTGTCTTTTCCTATCTTGCATGGAAACCATAAGTTGTTGAATGAGGTAACTTTATTGTCTAATGGACACTTTTTACCTTGCTCACCAGTTAGAATAGTGATGATTAAATTTTATCATTTCTTTCATAATTAAGATTCTCTTTGCTGCATCTTTATCACATATTTCTTCGATATCTCCAATCCTGCTACATAGAGATGAGAGGACCTTTGACTGATTTCATAAGAATATTTTGATCCCTTTGATCCATTTACATGTATTCAGATAATGCTTGATCTCCAAAATTTTTCCATAGATATGATCACTGAATTCACTTCCTTAGAGGATTATGTCTATGCAAGAAAAGCTTCTAGGACCCAACCAACTTATGGATCTTCTTGCAATCACGAAGCCATTTAAACAAATTTAATTATAGAATGAAAAATAATTACTTGAAACATGAATATGAGATATTCACCTTTATCACTTTGATGGTGATTGAAGAATATGTATTGATGCTTTCTCGGATGATCTTCTTTAAGGATGAGATCCTTGTTGTAATGATAAGGAACTTTCCTTATGATAATGCCTTCTTTCCTCCAGGACATTTCAACTTCTTTGGTATTGAATGAATGTAGATCAAAAATGATTCTCTATACTTTGGATTGCCTTTCTTCGAAGATCTCTTCATCTTGATGAGGATATTTGGGATCCAATACTTCTTGCTGGTGATGACTTCTAGTCACCTTAATTTGATTGACGATCCCAAAGACTTCTTCTTGAGGTGGAATTTTTTGCTTCAATGTAGATCCTTCACTTTGCCTTGAAATCGAGATCTTCATTATTACTCTGATATTGAGATATCCATTATCGATTTGACATAGATATATTTATCACTGAGACTACTGTATCACAGATACCGTTTCCATGGTATAAGACCTCTGATATATGTTGAGATTTATACACCTGTGATCACTTTTGTTACGTTATTGCAAATTAATTATTTTATAGGGATATGAAACTATCTTACCATTGAGAATAACAAAGATATCCAAAGACTATGATCTGAGCTCATCACAACAGTATGCCCTCACCGTCCTTTCAAAGATGCTATCTAAAACACTAGTCCTTAAGTGCCTCTTAGATGCCCTTACTTTGACTTTAGCACCATAGCTCTAATACCATGTTGAGAATTTGGTAGGGCAATATTTAATCCAATTTTCTTACTTGATAAATAATTGTGTTATAATTATTATGCTTATTTCTCTTAGATTTTATCTTCATTAACTTGTTATGTTCTTCATCAAGTCAATTATTAAATGCACATGAGACACAGAGTTTAGGCTTTCAAGCTAGGGCCAAAACCTCTCTCTCTTGGAGAGGAAAACCCGATAATCATTCTTCATATAGAATTTCAATTGAAAATACCAAGACCATGAAAAAGACCCTTGACCTAAATATCCTCCAAGAACCTTGTCACTGATCTTTGATGTTCTCCTTGAGTTGCTTCTTCTTGCTTCTCCTTGAGAATCTTGATTCCTCTATTTTTATGCACTGTACTGCACCACACTTCTCAACATACACTAGGAGAGTCTCGGTCTCCTTTATGTTGCAACCCTAGACAACGATTTTTGATTTCCTTTTCTTCCCTTATCCTCGACTTTAGGACTCTTCTCAACGTCCTTATTAGTCTCCATTTATATGAGATCTTATCCAAAAAAATATATATATGGTGTTGCAACTTGTACTGTTGTAGATGCATTCAGATATTTCTATTATCACAATAGAGAGATAGTAACCCCAAATCCAAATATTCCTTCATTGCTTGACAATATTCTTCTTGCACTTCCTTTTAGTCCTGTTCCTCGCACTCGTTATTGCAGACCCTGAACGAAGTGAATACTTTGAATATACCACCCTTATTCTTCACTTTTTTCTCAAACTTGATCCACACTCTTCCATTGTAATAACCCATCTGAAAAACTCAGACTTCATCGATTTGTTTTATGTGTTTTGCGAGGGTATATCCTTCTTTATATAGTTGATGGAGCTTATAAATAAGCCGACATGTCACAGGTGAACTGACATGTCTCCAATAATGAGCCGACATGTCAAATATATATATTGAGGCCGAATTCAGTTGTGCATTCTCTGTTTGAGGCCATCTTCAAGGAGATAGTGACAAGATCCTGGAGCATACAATTCCATCAAAAAATTGTCTTTTACATGAGTCTAGTATGACTCCATATACATGACTCAAATTATATTTATGACCAAAAAAATTCCTAAAGACATCAAGAAGAAGTCTTTGATCTATAATAAAAACTTCTTGCTCATGAAACCCATGAAGCAAATATTTACAAAATATCATCACATAAATTCATAATTACTAGTCATTATGAATACCGATCCTAATTACACTTTCTCACAAGTGTAAGGTTATCTATATAAAAATGTCACAAGACACAAGAAGAGGAAGAGGACATGTCCTGTGTTCCATATGCTAGTGCAGTTCAAATCTTGAAATATGCAATGGTCTGTACTAGATCGAACATTACACATGTAGTGACAGTTTTGAGCAGGTATATGTCAAAACTAGGGAAGGAGCATTGAAAAATAGTAAAGAGGGTTTAAATTATTTACATGGCACTACTGGCTATGGATTTGCTACCAAGTAATACTATCATTGGACATAGTGTTATAAACACATGGATTTGTTGATGCAGATTGGGCTGGAGATCTGGATTGTAGAAGATATACAAGGGTATGTGTTTAATTTACTTGGAGGAGAAATCAATTAGATGAGTAAAAGGTTGTCTGTAATGGCACTCTTTGCAAAAAAATTTGAATACATGATATCCATTCATAGAAGAAAGGATGGAGTATGGTTACAAAGATTATGTTTAGGATTGGGTCGATACAAGAAGCTGTAAGGATAGATTGTGATGGTTAGAGTGCAATATTCTTGGAAAAGCGCTGAACTTATCATTAAAATTTTTTTTTTTTTATGTTCAGTATCACTTCATGAGAGATATGATTGAAGACAAGAATTTTCTATTGGAAATGTAGACACTTTGAAGAATGTTGCAGATTCATTAACAAAATTTGTGAGCATTAAGAAGTTCTCTTGGTGTAGAGAAACAATGGGCATTATCCCTAAATTGTTAATCATGTACTAATGAAACTTCGTGTGGAAAGAAAACAAGTGAGAGAATGTTGGGTATGTGATATGTTTTGCATGACTATCCCCATGCGCCTTACAATGTGAATTGCACAGTGGCAACAACAATTCCCCTTGATTTTTTTTTTTGAGCAATTTTTTGCATAAGTTTTTGAAATTTTTTGGCATGGTTTTGCTAAAAGAAGTTTTTTGGCACATGGTGGTTTTTCCCATTATTTTGTAGTTTTGGTTAAGAAGCTATTATTGTGGATTAGCAGTTCATGGATGCCACGAGTTATATATGTTATATTGTAATGTCATACAAAATATTATATATTGAACAAAACATGTTGTTGGTTTTCTTAGTTTTGGATTTCTAGGATAAAATTTATGTTAATGTGTGTGTTTTCTGTTGCATATTTTCTATTTTAATAATAATATGTTTGCAGTAATTAATTGTACAAGGTTAAAACCTACAAAGACACCGACATATTAGCGGTTGCATGAGACTAATGTTGTAGACCCTCGGTCTTCAAAGGTATATAATAGGCATCATCGATGCTATTAAACGAGACTTGAGATTGGATATGTTTTTATTTCATGATTTATCTAGTTCATTTGTTGAATTGTTAAACTTAAACTTGTTATTATTTGATCATGAAGAATTGCAAGCTATTGAAAATTTTTATTTATGTTTCAAGACTTCAGTTTTTGAGACAAGTTTGAAGTGGAAACTACTATATTATTATATGACATGAGATTAATTGATGGATGAACTATTGTTTTATGTAGTTTATGATGGAAAATGTCATTATTCTTTTTCCTGCACAATATTTCCTATAAATTGAGTAGTTTTTTTTTAATATATCCATTTGCTGAGTTTTATTGTGTTTTGACGTGTTGCCAAGTTTGGTGAAGTTGTAAATTGGCTGCGTTTGAGTCTCACAACATTGATATAGAGTATTATGTACCAATTCTTGTATTATAAATTGGGAATGGCTTGATCACAAAAAACTTAAAATGGACATGCATGAGGTTAATTGTTGTCTATTCATTAGAGTATTGCTTTTCAAGATGAGTTTCAAGTTCTACTTGCTATATTGTACCTAGAAAATAAAGGAGGATTCCATCGTCTAATGGACAAGACACCATTCAAATTTTCAAGACTGGAAGTCCAGTAGGGAAATTTTCCCCTTTCTTTCTCTCTCTTCTTTCTTCTTTCTCTATGCAAATTTTGTACCCCATGGGAGAATTTTAAAAATGATCTGAAAGGAGTGTATTAGTTCTGCTATGCTAAGTGTCCTTTTAGTAATAAAAACATGAACAATTTGTCTCCATTTGTTTGCTTAAGGAATGAGTGTTTTAACCATGAAATATAGATGAGTTAGTGAATTTAAGCATGAAAATAAGACTTAACAAACACTGAAAAATAGTGTATAACAGAGAAAAAAAAGTCACACATAAGTTTTACACAGTAGGCATGATGAAGTAGTTCACCCCTCTTGGGCTACACCTGCTGGTCCAACTCCCAATGGCATGTCCCTCTTTGTCATTATGCTCAAAATTGTAAATTACATGTGTTTTCAAGCCTCTAATGGTTTTTTTTATATGCACCAATGGCTCCAGAATGCTCAAATTAGTCTAGGTAGACTCTTGTTTCACCAAAATTGGTCGAAAATTGACCTCCCCATGCATTTTTCCCAATGACAGCTAGAAAAGCTCCACTAAAAGCAGAGACAGGCACTTAAACAGAGTTAAATTTAATTTAAATCATAAATTTAGGGTCGGCTCTATAACTCTTATCAGTTGAAAACCATTTTATATTAATTTTGAAGTCATGGGTAGGGTGGTCACATTTCGACCCCTGTCGTTTGCATTGTTACCATTTGAAACCCTGCGCATACAACTTGGAACCAGGAGTGCAGCGTTCCACAACCCATGGCATTTTTTGCCATATCATCGTGCCCATGTGAATGCATTAACTATCTTCCAGAGGTTATAGTGGCATAACCGTTGTATTATATGCTAATTGTTCGCAACATGTGAACATGCCTTTACCACCGGGATAAACGTTTTCTAAAACCGTCGGTTTGAAGTTTAAGGTTACGGTTTATACCATGTGATCACTGCCATCGGTGTTACGGTTAGTTGCTACCAGCTACTTTGAATGCTGTGGGTTTATTTAACGCATGTGACAGCTGCTTCGGGGCCGCTAGCAGGTTGGGACCACTCGCACCTCCCCCCCCTAATATACAAAACTTTAAATCCATAAATGAAACTCGGAGACATAAGGGTTAAGAACTAAACGGTCGGCGGACTGGTTCAGACGTGTGCGCCTGCGCCCAAGGTCTCCGTTTTGAATCCTATATCCTCCAAACAAATTTTAATACACCATCCTGAGTACACATGGTGGCCTCCGGGCTTGTGACATGTCACTCATCCAACGGCTCTTGAAAAATCCATCCAACGGCCCAAAAACACCTCCGTACCACAAAAATCGATGGTCCATAACATGCCATGTGGCATGTTCTGGTTGGTTGGAGAAAAATGGAATTTTCCCCAGAATATACCTACTGACTATACCTGTATGATGACTGGGCATCTAGTCACAAAATTTTGGTGTTTGGGAAAACGGATATAACGCGATATCTTCCTCATACAACATCGGTTTTTTGAACCGTTCACAGCACCAGAATCACAGCGACGAGACCTTTCCGGTGTCTTAGGTTTGGACCTGTTTCGAGCACTTTCATTTTTGAGCATAACACTTGATCTCCTGATCAAACCTCCCCACTGGGAAGCTTTTGGACCCCAAAATATCTTTGGATTACTGGACATGAAGATGAGGAGACTGTGTCCCCACTCTTCCAATATTTATCCACTAAAATTTCTCTAATTTCAATAATTGGAGCTTTTCATGAAACAACAAATTTTTCCTTGATTCCATCAACCAAACGTTGCTGTTTTTGACATTGTCATGCTGCACGTTTTCTGAACTTGCAGAACAACAAGATAACTTTGTAGTAAACATCTTGTTTCTACATTGGTCTATAATCAAAGGAAACTTGGAATTGTTCTCACCTTGCACTTTGTCCTTATGGTGATTTTTTGATGCTTTTGCCTTGAAATTGTGTTGATTCTTGACCAAGTTTCTTCGCCATTGTACCATGCCTTTCGGAAACCAGCAATGATCATTTCTGAATCCTGTGCCTTCTTTTTCAAGCTGCTTTTCCCTCTCTTTGACCTTTGCAACTTCTTTCACTGACACCTTGTTTTCAGCACCGTTCAACACCAAAGTCGACTACTACAACTGATTGTCATCTTCTTTCAAAGACAACCTGCTTTCAAAATGAAACAACTTATTACATACATCAACATTTTTTTGAAAAGGATTATGTAAAAAATATCTTTGTTTAATCATCATCAATGTCAATTTTTGACTTGCATTTACTAGCCTCTTCATCTGTCCTACATTAACTAAAGAAGTGTCTAGTTTCTTGCGATGAGATCTCATAATATACTTCTTGCCATATTTAAATAAATGATATTTGTTCTCATGGTGATGGAAGATCACTTTCTTGTCATACAAGTAAGGAATAACCAACACCATACCTGTTATATTAAGAGGAACAACATCTAATTCAACTGTGTCAATGAAATGTGTAGTTATTGCAAAATGAAACATGCACTTCTTTGAAACCTGTAAATTTGCATCCTTACAAATCCAACCAAGTGGATATGGTTTTAGATGTGGAATGGTCTCAATATTAAGTTTCTTGACTAAGTCTTCATAGATTAAATTTTCTTGTGACCCACTGTCAAACAATGTGTCAACCTTGGTATGTTTGGAAATGACCCTCACATGAAACACTTCAATTCTCTTTTCTTCATTTGGAGCTTGTATGTGACAGTTAGATATACTAGAACTGGGTTTATTTTCAATCTCTTTCCCCTTCATATTCTTTGGTTCCATAGCTATGATTTTTGTTTCATCTCTTGAATCCAACCCTAGGTCTTGTTCAGCTATTGCAACAATTTTTCCTTTCTCCTTGGCTTTCTCTTTGGATTTAAAACATTCTGGTTTCAACTCTGGATGAAGTTTCCAACAATGGTCTTCATCATGGCTAGTTTTATAACAATTTTTGAAAAAAGAACTTTCCTTTCTATTTTTTGATATTTTAATTTCTCTTTTTCTTCCAATTACCTTTGAACTCATTTTCCCCATTCTCATCTAAGTTTTGTTTTCCCCTTGCCTCTAAATGTGTGCCTTGAACACAAACTTCATCTAGGCTTGTAGGGTTGAACATGAGGATAGTATGTCTTAGGTAGGTATGTAAGCCTCCTATATACTTGAGCAAAGTGTCTTGGCTCTGTAAATATATTCCTAATAAAAGAGATCTTCTCCTAAATTCTTGAGCATACACTTGTACATTTTGTCCTTTCAATTGTTTAAAAATTTTCAAGTCCATTATGGATTTCTGCATGTGA
This sequence comes from Pinus albicaulis, assembly GCA_034641835.2. Taxonomy (NCBI): domain Eukaryota; kingdom Viridiplantae; phylum Streptophyta; class Pinopsida; order Pinales; family Pinaceae; genus Pinus; species Pinus albicaulis. Next base: position 1,879,016,428 of record CM076578.1, read on the forward strand.
GCTAATGGATAAAACTGTTGTTTTATTGCAGAAATGAAATCAGTCCATGATAGAATAATCTTACCATGCTTCTTGATCTCCTCCTTTTTCTTGGCTTCCCACCAATTAAGTGCTGCACCTTTCATTCTCAATGAAGCTAGTTGGATTTTGGTTTCATCATCATGAAAATTTTGGATTCTCAAATAGACCTCCAATTTCCTAATCCAATTATCTAGCTTTTCTGCATTAACTTCACCATTAAACATTGGCAATTCAAACTTAACATCAAGTTTTAGTGAAGGACTTTTACCCATTTTCTTTGACTTGTATGGCTGGTGTACTGAAGATGAAGTAGAGGATGATGAGGATGAAGATGAGGGTGATGATGGCGACTTTCCATTGTCTCCATTTCCTCCATTTCCCTTCTTTGATTTATCTTCATCATTGTGGCCTCCTGATGATCCTTTTCCTTCCTTGTGAAGTTTGGACCTTTATTGTTCTAGTTTATCATTCATTTCTTGATAAAGGACTCTAACCATCTCAATCAAGTCAAGAAATGATTTTCTATACACTCTTTATTCTTCTTTGGGATCCATCTCTTCATGGATTTCTTCTTCTCCTGAAGGCATGCTTGATGCTGCTTCTGCTTCTTTTGGAGGCGGGCTAGGTGGTGGAGAATGTGGAAATCTTGCCCTCCTTTGATGTGGCTTACTTTGAGAACCTCTTGCTTCGACCAATTTTCCTTCTCCTCTCTAAAGCTTGAGCCTAGTAAGCATGAAAACCCTTGCAAACAGTTAACAAATCTTTGCACATAAAAACACCAGAGATTAAACTTTAGCTCCGATACCAACTTGATTTGAAAGGAGTGTATTAATTCTGCTGTGCTAAGTGTCCTTTCAGTAATAAAAACATGTGCAATTTGTCTCCATTTGTTTTCTTAAGGAATGAGTGTTTTAACCATGAAATATAAATGAGTTAGTGAATTTTAAGCATGAAAATAAGCCTTAAAAAACACTTAACAACAGTGTATAACAGAGAAAAATAATCAGACATACGTTTTACACAATAGGCATGATGAAGCAGTTCACCCCTCCTGGGCTACATCTGTTGGTCCAACTCCCAATGGCATGTCCCTCTTTGTCATTATGCTCAAAATTGTTAATTACATGTGTTTACAGGCCTCTAATGGCTATTTTATCTACACCAATGGCTTAAGAATGCTCAAATTAGTCTAAGTAGACTCTTGTTTCACCAAAATTGGTCGAAAATTGACCTCCCCATGCATTTTTCCCAATGACAGCTAGAAAAGCTCCACTAAAAGTGGAGACAAGCACTTAAATGGAGTTAAATTTAATTAAAACCCTAAATTTAGGGTCGGCTCTATAACTCCCGCCAGTCAAAACCATTTGATATTAAGTTTAAAGTCCTGGGTAGGGTGGTCACATGTCGACCACTCACTCTCTGCGTTGTTATTGTTTGAAACCCTAGGCATACAGCTTGGAACCTGGAGTGCAGCGTTCCACAACCCATGGCATTTGTTTCCATATCACCGCGCCCATGTGAATGTGTTAACTATTCGCCAGAGGTTACAGTGGCATAACTGTTGTATTATATGCTAATTTTTCGCGACATGTGAACACGCCTTTACCGTCGAGATAAACGTTTTATATAACCGTCGGTTTTAAGTTTAAGGTTATGGTTTATACCATGTGATCACTGCCATCGGTGTTACAATTAGTTGCCGCTGACTACTTTGAATGCTGTGGGTTTATAAAATGCATGTGACCGCTGCTTCGGGGCCGCCGCTTGGCAGTCCCCCCTCTCCCCTCATATACAAAAATTTAACTCCATAAATGAAACCGAGAGACATAAGGGTTAAGAACTAAACGGTAGGTGGATTGGTTAAGACGTGTGTGCTTGCGCCCGAGGTCTCCGGTTCGAATCTTGTAGCCTCCAAAAAAATTTAATACACCATCTTGAGGACACGTGGTGGCCTCCAAGGTTGCCATGTGTCACTCATCCAATGACTCTTGCAAAATCCATCAAATTCCCCAAAAACACCTCCATACCACAAAAATAGATGGTCCATAACATGCCACATGGCGCATTTTGGTTGGTTGGAGAAAAATGGAATATTCCCCAGAATATACCTGTTGACTGTACCTGTATGCTGACTGGGCATCTAGTCACAAAATTTTGTTTTTTGGGAAAATGGATAGAAGGCGATATCTTCCTCATACGACATCAGTTTTTCGAACAATTCGCAGCACCAGAATCACAACGACAAGACCTTTCCGGTCGCTCAAGTTCGAACCTGTTTCGAGCACTTTCATTTTTGAGCATAACACTTGATCTCTTGATAAAAAAAGAGGTTACTAGCATGATGAAATTATGTAAGAGACTTAAACCCTTGGGACTCGGTTACTAAGGAAGTTTCTCCATAGTGTTTTTTTCACTTAATTAATTATTTTTTCTTTTTAGCAATATATAATTAATTTTGTTTTTCACGTACATCCTTCAAAGCTATAGTGTGTATTAATAAATAGGAATTGAGTGTGTTTTCTAAGTCTAGAATCAATGTATATTACCATGCCAGACATTATCTTGAGTCTTGCGGAATTGCTTAGATTTTTATAGGAATTTTCAATAATTAAAAATTTCCCGCAAAACGAGACTTTTTAAAAAAATAGAAAAGTGGTACTAGGAAGACTCATATGGCATGTAGGTACTTTTTTTTCATGCTTAGAGTACCAACATTACCTTGCTACCCACTTTGGGGTGGAAACTATTATTTTTTCTTCATGAAAAATCACTTTTACTCAAAATGTGAGGAAAAATACATAAATTAGGATATTAAATAACTAGGAACATGCTGGAAACATGTCTCTAGCCAAGTAAGTCTCTCAGTCGCTAAAGAAGAGTTGGATGCTAAGTTAACTCATGAGTGAGTCCAAGTTGGGGCCCAAGTCAACTATTTCTTGGAGGCAGAGTTGATCTCCCCAAAGGCCAAGTTGAGTGATGTCATTAAGCATGAGTTGATCTCCCTAATGGTCAAGTTGAGTGATGTCATCAAGGCTGAGTTTGGGTCACGATTTGGGTCCACGAATCGATGATTCCGAGTTGAGTGAGTGTGTGAGGTTGTTAACTAGGGTAAGTGGGATTTCACTCCCTCTTTGTGCCCACTCACTCCTTCCACTATGCTTTCACTCTACACTTGTCTACCCATTTTCCATTTGGCCTAAGCATTCCTCCTTGGAAGGATACAAAAACCTCTCTTGGATCCACTTGGAACTCATGCCTCTTCTTGGGATATTCATGTTGCATTGAGATCTCCTCCTTGGTTTGGGATATCTCCCTCCTTTCTTATAAATTATAGCCTCTTCCTCCATTGTAATATAGTATTGAAGCTTGGGAGAGCTTTAGGAATTGATGCTATTGTATTGTTCCATCATTTTTAATTAAAAAAGGCTTTGGATGCCACATGGTGTTGATATTTGTGTGGTTTCTTAGAGTTCAAATGAGGTATAATGGTTTTAATTATATTTCTTTGAAATTCTTTTTGTAATAGGCCTTTGAAGGGGTGTTGTCACATAATAGGAATAGACTCTCAAAGCCTATTATTTTTTAGTCTATTTTGTTTCTTACATTTTTAAGTTTTAGATTATATGTGCTTCTTGGTTGATTTACATATTCTCTAGGTTTCATGTGTAGGGAACACCTATCTATTAACAAGTCTTCTTGGCAAGGGATTTGTGAAGTTTTACACGTGTCTCAAGCTTTGAAGATTTAGAATCCTCATTGGTTGGAGTATCCATCTTCAAACACATAAGAAGAAAATTCCCACTTAGCACCAAGTGTCTCCAATTTCTTTGAAGACACTATTCTCTCCTTCTGTTCCTACACATTCTAAAATATTTCTCAAATATTATTGGTTTTATTTTGTGAATCTCCATTATTATATCTAGCATTTCGAAGGCTTATTTTTTTCCTAACAACAACAAATCAACCCAAGAAAAAAAATATAACTTGGATTTTATTGGGTGTTGTATAATAGAAATTTCATGTAATTTCTTAGGAATTTTACTTAGAATTTTTGGAGAATTTTTTACTAACACTTGTGGGTGCTCCAAAGCAATTTTGGGCATCTTTCACATTCTATTATTTTTTGGTTTTTAGTAGGTCAACGAAAATACAAGAGGAAGTGCTTCTCAATTCTCACTAAATCAAACCATCCAAATCACCAAAAGGAGACCCATAACCATATACTTCATAAAAGAACATAAAAAATGCTTTTTCCCTTTATTCACGAGGGATGCCCATCACTATAAAGCCATTGTAATTTTGAGGGTGCTAGGAGAGTCTCATAGGCATCCTAATTCCCCTATCGAATGGGGTCCTCTTGCATTTTGTGTCTCATTTTCATGGCGTGCTTCTATTGGGTTTAAAATTAACCTTGCATTGCAAAACATTAGAATAATTTAATTTTATTCTAATAAATTAGATTTAATTTCCGCTTTAGGTTAGATTTCAATTTTGAGTAATGAAACCATTCAACTCTTGATATTCTATATGTTGTTGCAAGCATGGGTTGATTCTCATGCATGATAAAAGAGGACTTGTTGGTGATACAGTTTAATTAGGGAAAACCACTTTTACCACTTATCGTAAAATTGTGGGAAAGAAATGGTTGACTTGTGAAATCAGAGGTGTGGGCTAGTTTTCTTTCCTATTGGATCTCCTTTCAACTGGTCGACTTGTGAAATATTGGGAGTAATCATTGAAGCGAAGCTTCCTCTCGTTGTATCTCCTTGAAAATTTTTCAAACCCATTCAAAGGATAAGGGTGAAATGGGAAACTTGTATTTATTTTCACTGCAAATCACATGGATCACCACATATTTGTCACGCCACATTCATTTATAATTCTAAGAAAAACTAATCTAATAAAATTTATCAAGAACATTTTACACAACATTTTCTATAACATATTCATTTGGGCTACGATCACATCTGACAGATCTATTTTCACACAACACAAGCATTCTTTTATTGGCACTGGTATTTATCATATATGATCATTTCCTTATGAATGGTTTTTTATGCACTTGTGATTGTTATATAATTTACTTGTGAATAATTTTTATATGCTTTTAAGTCGCATATTGTAAATAATATATTATTGGTAAACATAATTTTTTTAATCAAATTAACTTCAATAATATTTTGTTTGTTTCCTATATCTTAACGAGCCTTAGTTATTTTAGGGACTACCCCCCTTGGATTCACTAGGAGTTAGCCTAGACAAAAAAGTTGAGATTTGAGTGACAACAAATAAAATCGAGACTTGCTCCCAAGGGCACATTTGGTGGATTATTTTTTTTTCCACGTTAGACCAAGCGTGGAATAGGTGGAAACATCAAGCATAGATGAAATACCTTTACGAAAGAGTCACAATTAGAGAATTTTGATGAAAAAATACCAAAATGAAATCAAATAAATAAGAAGCAGAGATAGGGAAAACCTATAAGGAAGTCCATGTTGATGGATCTATAAGGAATTTTTTATAATGGGCACAAGATTGTGTAACTTTATGTCTATTTTTTTGGTTTGTCAAGCCACAATGCTACATGGTATGCAAGAATTGATATGGGATGCAATGTATTGATGTCTATTACACCAAAAGAATGAATTTGTAATGAAGTGAGGACCTCGGTGATGCCAAAGTGGCTTGTCGCTCTAGATTGGTATGCTTACCTCATGTAACTAATGCATAGTACAATGTGGAATATATATGTCCAAGATGGGAGAGTAGGTTATCCACTCAATTTTGAGATTGATGTAGGTCCAGAAACATGGTTGTTTGGATACATTGTAGTCCACCCTTTAAAGTTATGCTTTAAAATAGTGGCTATAGTAGGTGATGAAAAAGTCGTAGGTCAACTAAAACTTTATTCTCACAAGTATGCTTGTGCTTGATAAATAAGATACAATATTGTAGATATGTCATCCACTTCAAATGAACGAGGTTATCCAACTTAATTTGTGTATGTAAGAGATGGAGAGTCTAGTAATTAGAGTTTAAACTATCTCCAACTAAGTATTTTAATGATGTCATGGTTAGACTACATGAACAATGACATATAACTCCTTTTCAAGTGGTTAGGCAGAACAGTCTCACTGCCTAGATCAAAGACTTGATTACTGATCATGCTCCTCCTCCTTGTAATTATATCGAGTTGATGGAAAATGATCCTAACTCTACATATCACCACTCTCAAACTGATAACGCAAACTCTGCGAAATTTCACTTCGACATCTATTGAAACACGTTGGAAAAAAATCTGAACCCTCCACAGTCCACCGATAATACATTATTGTCCACCACACAAATGGAGCAGGTTACCCATGAAAAATCCTTCTTGGTCCATCCCAACGCAAACCCTATTTCTAAATCCACCCATTACGCTCATCAACCTAATAATGATCTGATCATAAATTTATCTGACATCAACCTTTATGAGCACACTTTAAATATTAAAAAAAAAGGGTTAAATTTCTCCATTTCTCCTTGGCACATTCCTTTTAAAGAAATCCTTAGCCACATAGAATATGGCATTAAAGACTTACCTAAAAACATTAAAGAACTTATAAGACAATATTTCTTGATTATTTTAAGAAAATCCAAACCTCCTAAAAGCAATATTAGTAAACATGAATTCCTTGCATTAAATTCTTTAAAATCAAACCCTAGTATTGTAGTTCTAAAAGCAGATAAAGAAGGAGCCACTGTAATCATGAATAAAAATGAATATAATGGAAAAATGATTGATTATCTCCTCAATAGTGGATGTTAAAAAAATTTAAATAAAAATCCCTTAAAAAGAATAGCTAAAGAAATTTGTAACTTAATCAAAACATGCAGTGTTCGTGACATAAAGAACCTCATTGATAGAAATCCTTACACCCCAAGAATCTATGGTGCTCCCAAAATCCATAAAGATAATATTCCTCTAAGACCCATATTCAACACCATTGGTGGACCCACATATCATCTAGCTAAACACTTAGCCAAAAAACTAAAACCCCTTGTTGGCAGGACATATTCTTTCATTAAAGACTCTATTCATTTTATCAATGAAATAAAAAACATTAAACTTGATCCTGATAAAATTTTAGTTAGTTTTTATGTTACTTCTCTCTATGCCAATATCACCATTAATGAAGCCATGGACATTATGAGAAAAATTACGGACCCTGACACATGCAAACTCATTGAAGCTTACCTAGGATCCAATTTCTTTAGTTTCATGGGTGACAGCTATGGAAAAACTTGTGGTGTCGCTATGGGATCTCCCTTATCCCCCATCATTGCAAACTTATTCATGGAATACTTTGAAATTAAAGCCTTAAATTCCTCCCCCCTAAAACCTAAATGGTGGAAAATATTTGTTGATGACACCTTTGTCTTTTGGCCTCATGGAAAGGATAAATTAGAAATATTCAAACAACACCTCAACAATATTTATGACTCAATCAAATTCACCATGGAAACTGAGATTGAGGCCTCCATTCATTTCTTATACATTCTCCTATCTCGAATCCCTGATGGATCCATATCCCACTGTGTCTATATAAAAAATATTTACACTCAACAATACCTCCATGCCACCTCTCACCATCATCCAAACCAAAATCTCAGAGTCCTCAAAACCTTAGCAACCAGAGCCATGAGAATTTCTAATTGTGAACACTTAGAATCAGAAAAATACCATCTTATGGAGGTTTTCGCAAGAAATGGTTATAATAAACATCAAACCTTCAAGGCATTCCACAATGGAAACAAACCCAATAACAAAAAGTTAAATTAAAAAAACAAAGAAAACATTGTTGGAAAAGTTAACTTACCTTATATCCTTGGTATCACTGATAAGATTGCCAATATTTTGAAGAAAAATAACATTTCTACCATTTTAAAATCTATAAGCACAATTCATAGCAACCTAAAATATGCTAAAGACACCCTTGACCCTAAATTACAAAAATGAGTGTATTTAATCCCTTTCTCTTGTGGCAAACCATACATTGGGAAAACTAGTCGTTCCATCAAAATCAGGATACAAGAACACTCTGTAGGCATAAAACATAACCACTCAAAAACCTCTGCCTTAGCGGAACATTGAAACTACTCAAAACATCACATTTGTATTGAAAACTCTCTCAACATTGCCAAAATAGACCACTACTTTCATAAGAAATTTAGGGAGGCTCTAGAAATCAATAAAAATCCTAGTAATCTAAACCGCGATGAAGGATGAAACATCGTGAGAATTGGAGTCCCGCATTAATTTCTAAAATAAACCCCTCTAAACAATAAAATTTCCCTATTAACATCCTAATTTTAATAAGTAAAAGTATTTCATTTTGAGCCTAAATTTTCCTTATTCATAACCCCTTCCTTAACCTTCCCTTAAATCTTAACCTGTCCATATAACCTCTACCCTTAATATCATTATCTTACCTTTCATTAAAAAATTGCTTACATTTTACTAAATTATTATTATTATTATTATTATTTTAATTTTAATTATTTTTTTATCCATTATCATTATTTTTAAATTAATACAAGTTCAACCTGTTCAACTTGCAATTAATAACAACATCATAATATAAAACATTATTAAATATTTCGCATAAAATTCATTCTTATAAATCAATTAAAATAACATAATCCTAAATAACTAACTTCCATCTCTTTTAACATTAACTCATTTTTCACATAATCATCATTATTAAATAACATATAAATAAATAAAATTTCAATTTATTCATTAATAAAGACATAATAATTTAAAATACCAACACAATAGTAAAAGATTTTATAATCAACCTTATTTGAAATTAAATTAATACTTAATTATAAATAATTAATACTTAAATATAAATCATTAATTTTAAGATCTTATTTTTGTCGGCTAATAACAAAAATATTTCACCAAACCTTTCACTATTTATTTTTCCTACTTGAGATAAGTTTCTCTCATTCATTTTTATCTTGGTAATGAACCTCGATAGCTAATTCGAAATGTCATCGATAGAAAAATCTACTTAATGCAAAGGATCTGGAAAAAACATTATTACAAAAGTGTTGTATGATCGGATTGTATCACTAAAAGTCTTTGAATAAAGACAATTAGGATGCTTGTGCTATGTAAGAAGTTAAGAACAAATCCAAAAATTAATTTAAGGCATTGGTCTTGATCTTCAATGGTTAATGTAGATTAGGAATTGCAAGAACCACTTTAGAATAGAGTTGACACTTCAACTTTTCTAAGCCCTTCTACTATTTCTTGATCCAGGGAAAGAGTGACTTTAACCAGGAAATTCTTTGTAAGAAATGCTCAAAACACGTTTATGGACTAATAAAAACTATCCATTATTTTAGAATTTACCACTCATCTTATTTCTCTAGATTCTAGTCCTTGAATGGTAAATTTGTTTATAATAATTAATAATCAAATGTAATGATTATACTCAATATCATCATAGATATGCCTTGGTAAACCCACTTTATACTTGAATATTTCCAATTTCTTCAGGTTGTGTATGCGCAAGCATGTGACATCTATCAAGCCCAGAGGTGTGCTTTGACACACAATTCTGATGTTTGGTGTAGCTTCTTCCATTAGATGTATATATTTCAAATATCCAACTAGGAAGTAATTTTGTTGGAGAATTTCACTAGATTCTATCTACAACAAAAGAGGCTCCTAACAAGAATTATGGTGCTCTTGTACATATTCTTCCCACCATCATAAGGAATTGGGTGCAAAATAGATAGTAGCAAAGAGAAATGATTCTATGTTAATACCACTTGAGTGAATAGGCTAGTCATTTGCAATCCTTTCAATTAAATTTTAAAATCATAACTTCTTACACTTTTAATCATACTTAGATATTCAAATAATTTTTACATCACCTTGAACAAAATTTCCTATCCCTCATTTCTAGTATGCTGGAACGCTCGTGTAGTTGTCTCTCCAAGTCATTATTTGTCATTGATCTTATTACTAAGTTCTCTTCACATTATTTTCATAGCTCATCCATTTCCTCAACTTGAACCACTTGTAACCACAAGGAAGCCCTCAACTCTTGCAGCTATCACAACTCATCAAGGGTTTCTCCATTCAAGGGTTTATAGTCCATGAAAAACCATGACCATTAGCCTATGCTGAGGGTTTCTACATCGAGGGATTATCCAACCCCTGTCCTTGTGATCTCTCTCCCCCGTTCATGAGATTTGATCTAATGTATTCTCATCCATGCTAGGGTTTTGCATCTACAATACCTGTAGCTCTTTTTTTTCTCCTCTCCATATTTCCAGCCATGATATTTTAAGGAAGGTTTATGCACATGACATAGATGGCTCTAGGCGAATCACTGCTCCAACCTCTCTACATGAATCAAGTACAAATTATTTGGCCTTCTCCTTTATTCGAGGGTGTAGATTCTTCCTTATTTGTAATTGGTATAGGGAATGAACTCCTTCATTAGGGAAGACACCAAAAATAAGGTAATCATAGGGATCCCATATTAAATTTCACACGATTTTACAAATAGGGAAGTAACAGGAAGTTTCGGGAAATATGAATGAGATTAGAACTCCTAGAATCATCAAACCCATCATTATGGAAATAGGTTGGTGAACTCACTGTAGAAATTATACAACATGCATGTATATCTTGGATTCACCCAATCTAACAATGTACTAAAGTTAAATACTGAATCGCTTTTACAAATATTTTGTGGAATTAAAAACAAAATTGCTAATCACATGAACATGAAGAAAGATCAATCACACACAACACAAATAATTTCTCTGGGAAAGATTACAGCTAAAAACCCCACTATCTTCTATTGTATATTAAGCATGGATCATGAAACAATTACATACAAAACTCTTCTCACAAGAGCCCTCCAGTACTCAGCTAATTGTCTCACACTGTCATATGCAAAACTGACCAACACATAGCCAATTACCAGCCTCCAGACAACCTTCCTTGCTTGCACAATCCCTGATGGTAAATATCCCTAAAAGATAGGAATTTTTTTCTGCCTTGACTGTGCAAGTATCATGTACACTCCAATGGGTATTTGGTTGCGTGTGTGCAACCCAATAATCCTACAAATGATAGTCAACTTCCCTTTCACCTAGAACTCAACTGGGTCTCCACTGGATCTGAAATGCATGCAACTAATAATAGTAAATCCTCAGTTGCATGTGAGATCACTGATTGTGAATTAATTAATATTTAATTCACTTTATCTCTCACTAGTGTATCTTCAGTTACAACTAGCACAATTGAATTTAACTCACTTAACAGAGTTGAACTATTTACAACTTGCACCAACTCATGCACCACTACACTTTGATAACGGGGTCATCCCACAGTCCTGTATTGCTCCAGTTTCATCAAAGCTGTGTGTACAATTGCATTCAAAATTTCTTGCCCAATCAACTCAAAATATGGGCAACTCAACATGTTCTTGATATAAATCAACCACATCATATAACCCTCCGCAGGTACATATATTAAACCACGTTCACTACATCACATGTTTCATATTGCGCCAACTTCACATATTCGAATATTATATGGGTGCCATGTCAATATATATGAATTACGCATTGAAACTCAAGAACATCGGAGGTACCTCTATTAATTCACAACCTTAATTTAACAGTCCCGATCAATACATACAACACATTTACAAATGTGGAGTCAACACACAACCCAACATACCTTTTTTAAATCCATGCGCCCATCCAACGGTTGTTATCACATCGCCCCACTCCTTACGATCCGACGGATATCGTTTGGCCTAGATGTGCGAATGATAATGCGCGATGGCGCGCAGTGGAGACGGTTTTCCAAATTCGCTTGGGGACGCGTGTCGCCCAACGTATGGAATCACTCCCAATCTCTTGAATACCACTTGCCCGATGAAAGTGGTGTGATCAAAACTAGAAACCGCCTTTACTGTGCGGCCCTTAAGGTTCCGATTACTCGTGCTCCAGGTTCCACCAATGGTTTATTGCACAGTTCGATCTCAGCCTTCGTGAGAAATCTTTGCCACACTGATTCAATACACCCGCGCGATTGATACACTTAGTTTATACACACACGGTTCTCCTCCTCGTGCAATCACTGTATTTCTTCACATTTCAACCCTGCTATAGAACTTGTATATCCTCCACACAGATCACATACAATCCAGCGATTTCAAAGGGACTGAACTCTCATGCATATAGCGAACACATGAATTATTCTATCTCAGAATCGATCCTTACAGTGATCGATTCACCTCACCTCACAAGACAATGCCTTCAATAACTCACAGTCTTCATTAGCTAGAGTAAAATCAACAAAATTGATACAATGCCCTTCTCACAGAATTCAGAAAAAAATTATTTTATACATATCCAAAGGTACTCATTGAAATTCAGAGACATTCAAACAGGATTTAACCCCATCCAGACATACTTAATTCAAAGACAGTTCTTCCATAAATAGATATATATATACATACAGGCGATAAATCTCAAAAGGAAATTCTTACAAGTTCATGACAGGCCAGATATTCAGTTTGGTGGCCATTATCCTCCTACTCTGTTACTGAAGAGGTTCTATACCTATCTCCCTCTCTCCCTCCTATCTAAAATCTTCAGGATTACATTTATACCACAAGGATGACCTGAATCGATTCAGGTCTCCAAACAGTTCAACAACTCTTAGCATTCCCAATTCCTAAAATCAGACTCAATAACTAAACTAATCCTAAACTGACTCTTTGTATTCCTATCTTAACCAATTTCTCATGTTCTCAAAATGACTTGAGAATAATTACAATTCCCTACCAAATTTATTTAATATTTACAAGAAATTTAAAGAACATGGGACCCCCTATGTCTACTTATGTGCAAAGTAACTTTTGAGCCTAATGCCCCTGCATCAGACTCCAAAGCTTCAAATTATTCATGATCTTCTGATCATGTGTTCTTCGTCTCTGCCTCCAGGATCCCATACTTGGTTTTGATGCTGCCCATCAGCTTCATCATCCTTCAACTGATCTTCTCCAGGCTTCCAAACTTTGTTCTGTAAGTCACCTCCAGCTATACTTTCACTATCTACTTTTGTCCTCCCTGTACAAAGATCCTTTTGTTTCCTTGCTGCTGTCTGCTGCTTCGAAGACACCCTTACCATCAGTCTTCTGATGTATTCAATCTCCATGTCCAGCTTATCCTCTAGCTGGAAATCATCTTGTCCTTTGCTGCTGCTTCCAATCTCTGTCGCTGCCAATATTGCTGCTCTTGCAGTCTCACATGCTATTAACATGTTTACTACTCCTGCAGGCGTCATCCCCCATGTTGCATCTGTTTCCACCATGGGTGTTGCTGCCTCCCCTTCCTGTCCCTCTGCAACACTTTTCTTTTGTTCATCATCTGTAAATTCATTCTCAGAAAACAATCCACTATTTAAATTCCTACCAGCAGTGACATACTCCTCCAGTATAATAGTAAACATAATTTGATTCTGCAAGCTAGTATCTGCTCCTCTCTTCTTCACAGCTTCAGGCATCCTTGCTCCAGGGTCTGCAATCCCTTTCTCTTCTTCAAATGCTCCCAGCAAACAACTCATCCAATTCTCCTGTGTTTGTTTTACATCTTCAACATGCTGGAAGTTAGCTCCAACATCTCTTCCTTCCTCTTGGGCAATCTTCAACAACTGCCTCTCATCCTCTTGATGGATTCTGGAAATCCAATCAAGTTCTCGGAGCTTTTCTTTCTCATATCCTGTCAGCATGGAATGCTGATTCCTCATCACTTCAGCATCTTTTAAAATCTTCTCTCCAGTCTTCTCTTGGCCCATTAGTCTAGCCAATTCTTCTCTGTCAATGACAAATCCCTGCATATGAGACATGGTTGTCTCATCCTCCTTCAGCAACAGTTTTTCTTCTCTCAAGACAATTTCAAAGAATGAATTGTCTTCTGCATCACCTGTACACATAAACAAACTGTCAGTGTTAAAACCATGAGACCCAATGGTCTCAATTGATGACCTAGTCACCAATTCTTCTCCCAGAAATTCTATGTCTGGTTCAAGGCTCAGAAACTCTTCATCATATTTCTCTTCAGCTGTCAGAGTCCTCTCTACTGCTCCAATCACCATGTCCAAATGATGATCCCTCACTATGTTTCCAGCCAACACAGTTTCCTTCTTATTCACCTCTCTGACAACTTTCAACTGCTGTTCTTCCTCTTTCTCTGTATTATTAACACATGAATCATCAACAGTAAAGTTCCAATGCTTCAATGCCTTCTTTTCCTCTGACAACACACCGGTATGTTGTGCAGAACTCCTTTCCGAATCTTCTGTCAGCACCCCAGCATGCTGATCTGCATCCTTCATGAGACTGTCAGCTAGTCTCACTTTTCTTCCATCATCTGCTCCATGAACTCCATCCATGAAGATATTCTTGCCTTGCTTTCCTAGCAACTTATCCAGTGCATCGGTCCTATTCTTTTCCAAATCTCTTCTCTGAGAATCCAACCTCCTATATAACTCAACAACTTCCATAGGAGTAGATTTCAGGAACCTTACTCAACCTTTTATGCCTCTACTTATTCTTGACCAATCCTCTACGGGTCCTTCTCTCTCAGCTTCAAAATTCTGTTGGATATCTTCATTTGACCCTTCTGTCTTCATCTCTCCCTGAGATCTCACTATCTCAGCATTCATCTGAACAAATTTCAGATTCAATGTCTTCTTCTCACCAACAAGCTCTGAAGCTTGTTCATCTTCCTGTGGTGTTCTTGCAAACATACACAACTTTTTATTTTTCAAATCACAAGACCTTTCAGCCTTGGCTACTTCCTCAAGCACTTCTTCTTGAACATGTCTGCACATGGAATATTCAATTTCCATCCTTGTCTCAAGAACTCTGGGTTCTTCTTCCTCTGTGGAATCTGTTATCACTTCACATTTGTCCGACTCAAGAACACAAGCCCTCGCATCATCTGGACTTGTCCAATAACTCAGGAATTCCTCAATGATTTCCTCCTCAGCAAGACAAGATTCTTGCTGCCTCAAGTCTTCACTATGTCTCACAAGATCTCCTGCAGGTCTCCACTCTTCATCTGTGCTTTGTTCTGCTACACAAGCAGAAATTTCTTCTTTCAACTCAG
This sequence comes from Pinus albicaulis, assembly GCA_034641835.2. Classification (NCBI taxonomy): domain Eukaryota; kingdom Viridiplantae; phylum Streptophyta; class Pinopsida; order Pinales; family Pinaceae; genus Pinus; species Pinus albicaulis. The sequence goes on from CM076578.1 coordinate 1,879,031,650, forward strand.
CTGCTCTGAGTTCTTCTCTCAACAAGGCAATCTTCTTCTACCTCAACCTCAGCTGTAATGGTTTCCATTTCATTCTCTTCCTCATGAGCCAACCAACTCTCTGGCTTTCTTCTATCCTCAGTTTCAATCTGTTGAAATCTTCCTTGATCTCAACAAATTCCTTCCAATACTCTTCATCTGTGAGTCTCTTCTTCATGCCATTTTATTTGGCATCTTCACTCACTCTTCTGTTGTGGCCTCTCTCAGAACCTCTGTAATCTCTACAGTCTCTACTATGGCTCTCAGTAGCCATTTTCTTCTCTAGGAGTTCTTCACTCACAAGATGCACTAAGCCTCTGCAACAACAAGCTCTCTTGCTGAAACTTACCTCACCAAGCTTCTCTCCTGAGCTCCGGCTTTTGGCAAGTACTGGTCCCCTCTCTCTGGAACCTTCTGAGAACTCTCTTTTGCTCAGTAGGCTTCACTCTGCAACTTTCTCAAGAAAACCTCTTTTCTTCTGTCATCCAACCTCATTTGGGAATATTCCAGGTTCTGCCACACTCTTTCTGCACTCAGAGTCCCTTGTTTGAGTCTTCTACCATTGCTCTCAAAGCTGTGATCTATTTCTGCTGAGATGTCTTCAATTGTATGCAGTCTGACTTCTGCAAAAAATCCTTCAATCAGAGTTAAACACTGCTCATTTCTCTTGAGAACACTACAAATTTCCTCTTTATCCAGCCTTCAGCTGAATACCAGGCTCACTACCTTCACTATCAAACTCTGTCTTCAATTTTCAGCAAGCATAATTCTGCAACTACAATTTCAAATCAGATTAGTTAATTACTTGCAAGATCATGATCTTGTCCTCCACTCACTCTGCAAATCTTGTTCACTATGATTCTGTGTACTTTGCTACCTGATCATCCTTCTTTAAATCTGTAGTCTTCAAAACTCTTGTCCTCCAATTGGACTTTGCAATTCTGCAATCACCCTCACTGTGTCTCTATAGGCTGCAAGCTTATCAGTTTCCACAAGTCTGGTTTCTTTGCATTCACCAAACTTGGACTTTTCAAAAAGAGATATTCCTGAAGCTCTAATACCACTTCATAGTGGGGTCATCCACAGTCCCGGTTTGCTCAATTTTTTAACAAAGCTATGTGTACAATTGCATTCAAAATTTCATGCATATGAGCAAGCAATTCACAATCTGGGCAACTCAACATGTTCTTGATATAAATCAACCATATCATATAACCCTCAGCAGGTACATATATTAAACCACGTTCACTACATCACACATTTCACATTGCGCCAACTAACCATTATACGTAATATATCAATACATATATTACGGCGTTCTTCAATTATTGGTAACATTTCAACGAAGTCCAACAATAATCGGCATACCTTTATCATCTTGCAACCTTAGTCGAACAGTCCTGATCAATACATCTTTGATTTGGACCCACACATACAATGCATTTGCCAACGTGGATTTAACACACAACCTAATTCATACCTTCGTTAAATCCACGCACCCATCCAGCGGCTATTATCGTGTCGCACCGCTTCATTTGATCAGACGAATATCGCATGGGCTAACTGCACGAACGATAATGCGCGATGGCGCGCAATGAGAGTGGTTTTGCATATTCGTTCAGGGACACGTGTCAGCTGCTCTATGGAATCGCTCCCAATCTCTTGAATACCACCCACCGTGTAAAGGTGGTGTGATGAAAACCACCGATTCACTCCAACCCGCTGTTACTGTTCATTCGGTCACGGTTCTGCTTCTTCCTCGACGTGCCAGGTTCTGTTCAACTCACTTCCGAAGACTCGCCTCGATACACAACTTCACTTATTAGGTGAAAATATTTGCCGCTTGAATTAGATGCTCTGTTTTTGAAAGCGTCGATTCCTTTCGAATCGAAGCTTCGGCTTATATATCAGTTCACCTCACGGTACTCGAGACACCCCTCAGATATTCAACCAAATAATTCCACGATTGCAAATAACAAACTAAGCCAGTTCTTCATTACAAGAAGGTCTCTACCTGGAATTCAAATCCCACCACCATGATTCCTCAACAGGTTTCCACTTTTAACTTCACACGCAGAGATTCATAGTATACATAATTACAGAGAATAATCAACAAACGCACAAACACGCAAAGTATTCCCCACACAGAGTTTAACCAACAAATGCACAGTTACACCGAGATAATTTTCTCATACGATTCGACCAAGAAGACATAAAGTCACACACGGGATTTATAAACAATTCTCTATGAACAGATATATATACAGGCGATCAACCTCAAAATCAATCACTTACGAATTCATGACAGGCCAGATATTCAGTTCAGTGGCCATTATCCTCCTACTCTATTGCTAAAGAAGTTCTCTACCTCTCTCTCTCTCCCTCCTATCTAAACTCTTCAAGATTACATTTATACCACAAGGATGACCTGAATAGATTCAGGTCTCCAAACAGTTCAGCAACTCTTAGCATTCCCAATTCCTAAAATTAGACTCAATAACTAAACTAATCCTAAACTAACTCTTCGTATTCCTATCTTAACCAATTTCTCATGTTCTCAAAATGACTTGAGAATGATTACAATTCCCTACCAAATTTATTCAAACTATTAATATTTACAAGAATATTTAAGAACATGGGACCCCCTATGTCTACTTATGTACAAAGTAACTTTTGATCCTAATGCCCCTGCATCACATAGGAGCATACCTAGGATTTCTTCTTGCAGTAGAACTCATCTTGGAACCTCTTCAAGTTACCGATCTTCAAGCAGTGGATTCACCATGAAGCTTTGACCTTCTATATATTTTTTGATTGGATTCCCCAGGGTAATATCACAACCTTCAAAATAAAACTGGATTCCATGTTACACTCAGGAATCAACATGATTAGACTCAAAGAAAATTTCATAAATGGAGTTTTTCGGCTCCCGCCAGATGCACCAAAATGTTATCACTACGCTGGAACTAGTTGGGATGTTCAACTATCATGCTAGCACAACTATTTCAAACCACTTTGGACTGGAAGTTAGCCCTTCCAATCAGAGAGGACTCTCTCAAAGAAAATGGTGAAATACTCAAGATAAGATCTATATTGGAGATGGTTAAATCTATTTATATTTTATGTGGTTTCTTCAAGTGGAGGGGTGTATGATGGCTACCATTGGGCATGGAGTCAGCTAAAGAAAATCAATTACTAGCAAATACATTCATGGAAGCTGAGGAAAATTGACTTAAAATATAAATTTTACAGCAAAACATAGTACATGAAGGAAATTAGAGCATAAACTTATGAATTCCAAGTAATCATAATACCATGAATTTGATGACAATATACAAACTAAAAATAAAAAAAACATAAGTCAAGAAGAATCTTAGGTTTTGAAGGAAACTGTTGTAAACTATCTATTAGCTTGATAGAGAAAATTTACATAGTAGCTTCCTCATAACATCCATCAACCTTTTCAAACTCAAAAACAGCCCCATTTATAGAGTGAGGTCTCTTTACAATGGTCTGCCACCTGGGCTATAATTCGATACCTTGACCAAGAGACCTAATTCCAATAGGATTACATCACATGGAGAATTAATAGGGATATTTTCTATTTTGATAGAGTTTGTATTCAAATTAGAGGAAATTTCTGCCTAAAAATGGCCTTTTAAGGAAAAATAATAAAACAATAGTTGAAATAATAAAATAAGAGTTATAAATTATGGGGCGAAAAGAACAAAACTACCTTTTTTACTTGTATTTTTGGTTTATCTCCTTGTCTATTTATCCAAATTTCAAGTGTAGACACTCATTGGATGCGGAATTAAATTCCACATCCAATGAGTACCGATTATGCATACTTTTTAAAATACCCACAACAACAAAAATTGAAGATATATTAAAAAAGTGTGTTGAACACGATTTTCTAATGTATCTTGATTTTTTGTCAATGTGGGTCTTCTCAATAGTATGCATAATGAGTACTCGTTCGATGATGAATTTAATTTCACATCCAATGAGTGTCTACACTTGAAATTTGGGTAAACCTATAAGAAGATAAGCTAAAAATACAAGTAAAAAAAGCAGTTTTTCTTGTTTTCCCTCCAAAATATTTACATGTACCTCTTTTTAAATTCAAAGGATTTTGATTGGTTTACATATTATGACATGGAAATTACGTGAAAATTTCATGGGAACTTTTAGGACGAAATTTCCTCTAATGAATAGGAATCTATGACCATTAAATAACTCTAAAAAAAAATCTAACAAACTATGCTTATCATCTTTATCGAACCAAACTGACTGTTGAGGTGTTATTTGTTTAATGCACTCGAGTTAAGGCTTTGTGAGCTTGAGTTGAGATGGTGAGTTGTATTAATGAGTTGGCATGATTTATTGACTTGATGAGTTTTCAGCCACATGGAGGTTGATTGTTGATTTTTCCTCTTGAAAAACAGATATAATAATATTCATGTTCCTACCTTGTTATTTATCCACTTCTTCATTGCATTTACTACCCAAAAATCATCAAAAAATCCTAACCCTGGAAAAAAAAACAGAGTATAGGCACTTTGGTAGCGAACTTCCATAGAAAATACCAAAATCAACCTTTCTCCATAATTTTTAATTTTTATAACTATTCCATGGTCTTTCTTGAGGCTAATGGGTTAAACACATGCCTTGAACCTTCTAGTTTTTGAAATTGTGGCTGATGTTTACCTCCATGGAAAGCTACAACACTTCCATAGCAAATTTATGCCTTCAAGCCTGGGAGTTGCTACGGAAGTACCTAGTTTTATGAGATTTTGCACTTTCTTCCTTCTATCACCTCCAAAATGTTTGTAGAAGACTATACATGCCCGTATAATAGAACAAGCCATAATATAGCCAAAAAAATATGTAATCTTACCATGCTTATGGAGCAACATCATCATTAACATTAACAAATTTTAGGTTCGTCTTCAAAAGTTCATCTTGTATCATTTTCATGTGTGCTTCTAGGTCTTTTTCTTGATCCTGCAACCTTCTCCTCTCTGCCTATAGCCACCTATTTCTTCTACCTAGATGCTTCATCATCATGTGTAGAGGAAATTTCCTCTTTAACATCTTTCCTGATCTATCTTCCACTTCACTGTAATAATCTAGTTGCTTAGATATTTCTTGCTTCAATTCCTCAAAAAGAAATTTTGATTCTATTACCTCATTTCTAGAATCCCTTAAATTTTCTTGCAGAAGCTCTACCTTGGTATTTTATTGTACCAGCTCTTTACCTTTACTTCACTTCACTGACTATGCCTTTGACGGAGGCTCCTATGGCAATTTTTCTTTTGATGGCAACTTTTTCCTTAGTGACTGTTCAAGTATCAATGGTTGCTCAAGAATATTTTTCTTTGACTACTGTGATCTTGTGAATGGTTTTCTAGGATTTAAGATAAAACTTGAATCATCTTGAGAAAAGTCTAATTTCTTGGCTCTTTTGTTTTTCTTTTGAGTCTTTGTCTTCTTGATTTCAACGGGTTGTACAATGGGGCCTTCTTCAATTTCAATAGCCTCTAAGATATCTGCTAACATGCCTCTTCCTTAAGTTTTACTTCTAGTAACCCTCCTATGTGTCCTTGTATATGTTTGTATTTGTTTTCTTGTGGAATTTTTCTCTGGCACCACAGCCTTTTGCACTTGTTCAACCTCCAGCTCCATAGGCTCTATCATAGGCTACATCTATGCATCATGGTCAACTACATGTTCTGTTTCAGATGGTTTGTCTTTCCCTGGAGTAGTTGACTTAGATCTTGGTGTTTTCCTAGGGCTGACAACGTCAACTTCAGAGCCACTCATAAACAAAAATATAGGCCAATATTTGTTAAAAAAAATAATTCTTCAACCACTAGCAACTTGATTAGAGAATGGTGAAAATTTGAGGTATCATTGGTTTCAATTTTGGCCTGAACTTTGTCTTCCATTTTTCCCAAGCTCCTAAACAAATAAAAAGGAAAATATAAGGGTTTCTTACTTGTGAAGTGTAGCAACAATTTGAAATAGTATTGATATATTGTGGTGAATCTACCTCACAGGTGAAATACTTATGGATCACCATCAGAAATTTTGAAAAACACTCTTTAAGGAATGATTTAGGGATGCCTGAAGCCATATTGATGCCTATGTTTTCTTCTTTCAAGAATTCATCACAATTCTAAAATTTAAACTTACGTACTTTTAACCATAATTTTCCTGATCTGGGCATATTAGTTGATTTATCAATTGTTTCTAGGGACAGAAAAACTTAACATTCCCACTTTAAACCCCTGTGCTTATAAAATTAATAGAAAATTCCTTTGAAACTTGTCCTTGATGTTCCTACAATTTTTAACAGAACTAGAGGCAACCCACTCAACCAAATGCTTGGGAGAAGGTGGGGTCTTCTTCTAGCTACTTCATCTCCATGGGCTCGTACCTAACAAAATATCCTCCTTTATATTGCTTCTTTTGTGATTCCATGGATCCAAAGTGTATTGAATATTCAGCCCTTTCCTTGACACCTGCAAAGACTTTTATAGATAGCACACAGAGCTTTTGACACTAATAGAATTAAACCTGAGATATTTAGACAGGCATATTAGACCTCCAAACTGATACTGAGATAAACCAAGTAGCTCACAACGATGAGATAAAGGGTATTCGAGACAAGGAATTAGAATGAAAAATTGAAAAGGGGATAAGATGACTGAGCAGCATGTGTTTCAAGAATGATGGAAAATGACAATGAGGAGCAATAATGAGCCAATATGATCTGACCAAACCTTTTTTGATAATCTGTATGTTTTTTTCTATCGTTAGTAGAAAATCAAATTTGGTAGCAAATCTTGTGTTTGAGAGGGTATATTTTCTACGGAAGTGTCAGGAACTTTCATAGCAAACCCTGACCCTTTTACACTAAAGTTGCTGCTGAAGTATGAAAAATTGTCAAAT